>JADRCH010000150.1:4601815-4785360 GCA_019843965.1 Rhynchomys soricoides
AATAGAAACAGAAGAAACACTGAAATATTCATTTTATGAGGCTGCAGTTACACTGATACCCAAGCCACATGGACCCAAAAAAGAAAGTAAATTACAGACCAATTTCCATATGAACATAGATGTAAAAAATACCCAATAAATACTTGCACATTAAGTTCAAAAACACAATAAAAACGTCATCCAACACCATTAATAGGCTTCATTCCAGAGATGCAGTGATGGGTCAACATAGGAAAGTAAATAAATATGATCTACTGTATAAAAATAAAAAGAAATAAAGCACATGATTATTTCATTAGATCCAGAAATGGCCTTTGACAAATTCCAACATTCCTTCATGATAAGTCCTGGGGGAGGGAGCTAGGGATACAAGAATATACCTAAACATGGTAAAGGAAATTTACTATATGCCCATAGCCAATATCAAATCAAATTGAGAGAAACTCAAAGCAATTCTACTAAAATCAAGAACAAGATAAGGTTATCTCCACTTTCTATGCCTATTCAATATAGTACTTGAAGTCTTCGCTAGAGCAATAAGACCAAGGTGATGGTGGGAATACAAAATGGAAAGAAAGAAGTCAAATTTTCTTTACTTGAAAATGATATAAGAGTATACATTAAAACAAAAACAAAAACAAAAGTCCATCAGGTAATGCCTACAGCTGATAACCACTTTCAGCAAAGTACGTGATACAAATTTAACTCAAAAAATAGGTAGCCTTTCTATATATAATTAACAAATTAACTGAGAAAGAAATCAGGTAAACAAACCTCCCACATCTGCCTCAAATTCCATGGAATGTAAAATATAATATAATATTATAACAGTAAAATACCTTGGTATAAATCTAAATAAACAAGTGAAAGACTTATATGATGCAAAAAAAGAAAAGTAGAAGATATCAAAAGATTGAAAGATCCCCCATGCTAGCGGATCAATAGGATTAACATAATAAAAAAGTAATCTACAGATTTAATGCAACACCATCAAAATTCCAAAACAATTGTTTACAGATCATGAAAGGCAAACTTTCAGTTTTATATGGACACAGACACACATAGCACACACACACACACACACACACACATACACAGAGAGAGAGAGAGAGAGAGAGAGAGAGAGAGAGAGAGAACAAACCATAACTTAATATGCCTAAATAATATAAAAGACTGCTACAAGTAGCACCATCCTCACCTAAATTTGTACTAGAGAGCTATAGAAATAATGACATCATGGTACTGGCACAAAAACAGACATGTTGATCAACAGAATTCCGTTGAAAACCCCTACCAAACATCCTTACCCCTGTGGACATTCGTGCTTTTACAAAGACATGGATTTAAGATAGTATCTTCAACTGGCGCTAGTCAATTTCATGACTGCACATAGAAAAATCAAATAGAACCATACATATCAGCCTCCATAAAACTCAACTCCAAATGGATCAAAAAACACAACGTAAAATAATACACTGAACCTAATAGAGAAAGTAGGGAAAGTTCTTGATCTCATTGACATGGGAAAAGTAATTTTTAAACTGAATCACTACACAGGCAATAAAATCGAAAATTAGTAATAGAATTTCATGAAACTCAGGAGCTTCTGCATGACAAGCACACCTTCATTTGGTCAAAAGGGCAGCCTACAGGATGGGGAAAGTTTTTACCAACTCCACATTCAACAGAGGGTTAATGTCCAAAATATATAAAGAACTCAAGAAACTAGGTATAAAAAATTAATAACCCAATTTAAAAGTGGGGTACAGATATAAACAGAAAATTCTCAATAGAGGAACCTCAAATGGTTGAGAAACACTTAAAGAAATGTTCGACATCCTTAAATATCAGGAAAATGCAAATCAAAACCACTTTGAGATTCTGCCTTTTACTGGTTAGAATAGCTAAGATCAACGAAACAAGTTACAGCTCATGCTGGCTATGAATGGAGGAAGATGAGCTCCTCTGTTGCTGGTGAGAATTCAGACCCATACAGCTACTTTGGAAATCAGTGTGGTGGTGCTTCAGGAAGATGAGATTCTGTCTACCTCATGATTTGGATGTACCACTCCTGGGTATATACCCAAAGGATGCTTCATCTACTACAGAGACATTTGTTCAACAATGGTCATGGTGCTCTGTTCATAATACCCAGAAATTAGAAACAACTTAAATATTTTTCAAAAGATGAATACATAAGGACAACAGAATATTTATCTGCTGTTAAAGAAAATGAAATTATAAAAATTGCACGTAAATGTCTGAAACTAGACAAAAAGCATCCTGAGAGTTAATCCAAGCCCCAAAGACAAATATTTTTTTTGTTCTTTGCTTTTTGTTTTTTGTTTTTGTTTTTGTTGTTGTTGTTGTTTTGTTTTGTTTTGTTTTTTCGAGACAGGGTTTCTCTGTATAGTCCTGGCTGTGCTGGAACTCACTCTGTAGACCAGGCTGGCCTCAAACTCAGAAATACGCCTGCCTCTGCCTCCCAAGTGCTGGGATTAAAGGCGTGCGCCACCACTGCCCAGCCCAAAGACAAATATTTTATGCATTCACTCACATGTGAATATTAGCTGTGAAGCCAATGATAGAACCACAGAAGTTAGACAGAGATTAAGGGACTAGGGGAGATAAATACATCTCCATATGAAATGAAAATACACTATAATCATCGGAGAAGCTTCCTCCAGCAGCATATGGGAACAAATACAAAGACCCACAGCAGATACTATGTAGAGCATGACAACACTTAGCCCAAAAGAGGATGTTTTCATCAGGTCTCAGGGAGCCCTGCAGAAGAGAAGGCAGAAAAAAAAAATGTAAGAGCCCTTGGGGATGGAGACACCAAGGAAACATAAACACAACAGACCTAACACACATGAATTCTCAGATACTGAGGCAGCATACATAAGGCCTGCATGTGACTGCATCATATCAAGTTCTGGATCCAAAAGGAGAAGCTGAAACATGCTCCCTGTCTATAGCTAACTGATAACCACTTGTAAATGAAATTTTAGTTTTCTCTAAGGAAGTCCTACTAGGAAAACAGACTATTCTTAAGGATAGGACACATGTCCGGCCATATCTGGCAAACAGAAACAAATTCAACATCATCATTGGACATTCCTTGTCTTATGACATACAAAAGCATTTCCCTTTGTCTTAGTCAGGGTTTCTATTCCTGCACAAACATCATGACCAAGAAGCAAGTTGGGGAGGAAAAGGTTTATTCAGCTTACAATTCCACACTGCTGTTCATCACCAAAGGAAGCCAGGACTGGAACTCAAGCATGTCAAGAAGCAGGAGCTGATGCAGAGACCATGGGGGGATGTTTCTTGCTGGCTTGCTTGCTTCTCCTGGCTTACTCAGCTTGCTTTCTTATAGAGCCCAAGACTACCAGCTCAGGGATGGTATCACCCACAAGGGGCCCTTCCCCCTTGATCACTAATTGAGAAAATGCCTTACCACTGGATCTCATGGAGGCATTTTCTCAACTGAAGCTCCTTTTCTGTGATAACTCCAGCTTATATCAAGTTGACACACAAAACCAGCCAGTACACCTTTCTTCTTTAAAATTTTATCTTTTTTTTGACTCTTTTTATCCTGCTGGTGTTTTGTGTATATATTATGTATTCTGATTTTCTGTTTTTATTGACAAGTGGGTCTTCGCGCAAATATCTGTTTATGTCCCTTCCTGGGCTTTTTTTCTTTCATTTGCTTTGTCCTATTCCTATGTTTGTTTTTGTTTAATTTAATTTTATTTATTATTACTCCTAGATGCCTGTTTGTTTTCTAATAAAATATAGATTGGAGGGGAGGTAGAGATGAACTAGGAGGAACACAGAAGGAGGAAACCATAATCAGGAAATATTGTATGAATAATATATATTTTCAATAAAAGAAAGTTTTGATACCTATGAAATTTGTATCTTGAAGAAACACACAATCCAACCTTCAAGCTCTTTATAAAACCATTAATATATTTTGAACATGTATTTGTAGGTAGGTGTGTATGAACATCTAACTCACAACTGGTAGCTCTGTTCAGAAGATACAATCCTTGAGGGAGGGAAGACTTGCTGATAACTGGGGTCTTATCTTCAGAGACTTATCACTAGGGACAGATCTTCAGGTCAATAGCACAACCCAACTTTCTCTTCTCTTTCTGACTCCTGATAGGTGATGTAATGTAACCAGCTAGTAGCCCTGTCTTCCTTCAACTCTTCTCAAACATAATGGGTTATATACACTTGAAACAGAAACCAAAATAAACAGTTCCTACCTTAAATAATTACCCATGTGGTATTTTTGTTACAGCACAAAATAGAATTCAGAAAATTGACAAGAAAGGGTAGGGTCATTGCTGTGACAAAACTGACCAAATGGTTCTCCAACTTTTGGAACTGAGTCACAGGAGGGATGTGAAAGAGTTGAAACTTTAGTCTAGGGTATTCCGGTAAAGGTTGGAAACTCAGAACGTCAGGAGTAATGGAGAGTGTGGGAGCTCAGCACATGAAATTTTAAATGAAAACATGGAGTCTTCGGAAGACTAAACTAGGGACCATTCAAGTTACATTTTGGCAAGGAATCTGCCTGCAGTTTCCTATGTCCAAAGAGTTTGAACAAGTCTTATTTTTAAAGTAGTTGACTAATTTCTTTGACAGAGGAAATGTAAAGGTACTTGGAAGGAGAGAGGTGAACATGAAAAATGGCTATGGCAAAAAAGAGTGGAAGGTTTTCTACACAGAAGTTAAGAGGGTAGGTTAAAGGAGAGAAAGCTAATATAGAAGGGTGCCATGGGGCAACGATGTCGAGAGGCACAGATCCCTTCTCTCAGACATGGAAGAGCAAATGGGATTTGCCTAGGTTAGGGAGGCAATACAACCATTCTATGTGCAATACAGTCCTACTTATTTTTTAAAAAGGCAGGAGTGGATGGGTGGGTAGATGAGCACCCTCACAGAAACAGGGGAAGGGTGATGGGTTAGGGGTTTTGAGTAGGGGAAACCGGGAAGGTAGATAACATTTGAAATGTAAATAAATAAAATAATCAGTAAAAATAAATACATTTACAAAAAATTATAATATATTTACATTTCCATTGAAAACTATATGGAAATTGCAACTAGAAAGTGTTTGAAGAAACTGTGTTAGAATTAAATATTTCTAAAATAAGATTTCATAAAAGTCTAATAGAAGCAATTAACATCTAAGTGTGTATAAAATAAGGTAAATTGTATTAAAAATCTCTGTCGAACAGAATGCTAACTCTGGTCAAATCAGAATGATTTTCTGTCTCAGGCCTAGCATCTCAAAATATATATTTAACTTTATAATTTTTCAGGGTGTTCATTTTTTGTGTTCATGCTCATGAGAAGGGCTTCTCATATATGTGTGTACACATATGTATAGAATCCAGTGGTAAACTTTAGGTGTCATTCCTTGAGTGGTACCCAACATGGTGTTGTGACAAGTTGTCTCACTGATCTTCAGCTCACCAATTCCGCTAGTTTGGCTGGACAGCAGACCCAATCTGTCTATCCATCTCACCAGCACTACAATTAAAAGCATATACCACACATCTGGCCTTTTACATGAGTTCTAGGATTAACACTCAGGTCTTAATTGTGGCATTAAATGAGTTATCTTCTCAGGCCAGTACACTGTACTGTAGTGTACATGACTGTACACTAGCCAGCTACCAAGCTCTGGGTTCCCACCTCCACTTTCCCAATGCTGAGATTATAGGGGGCTAACACCACATCCAGCTTTTTAAATGGGTACAGTGGATCTGAACTCTGCTCTTCAGGCTTGTGAAGAAAGAACTTTGTTGACCAATTCATTTTTCATGTCCCCAATAATAATTTTTATTTCAAAAAATTAGAAACTAAGATGGAAAGAAAAAAAGAAAGAACAGTTATTAATGAAATATCTGCTGCTTATACATCCCATGAAACATTAAATGGGGTCCTAATCACGCTGTCAACTTCTTTATACTTAAATATATCGATAACTACAAACTAAGGGTTGGTTATATTTCTCTCTGGCCTTGGAATGTGGTAGTTTCAAAATATTCAGCCTTCCTGCCTCTACATGGATATTCTAGATCAGTATTTTCTACTAGAAATACAAGCCATATGTATGATTAAAAATTTTCTAATATATACAAAAAGAGCAATATTTAACTCACATCTAAACTATGATTTATAACATATAATGAATATAAATATACAAATATAAATAAAATTTTTAGTTTCTGTATCATCATGTTTAAAATCACATGTGGTATACTCATAACACATCTGTTTAGATTCTAAATTTTCATCACATCTGTATTTAGAATTGGTACATATGCATTTAACAAATAACTTTATTAACTTGATTAGGGATTTCAAACATATTACAATGATGTCTAAAGACTAATTCATATATCAGAAATCATTTTGGTTTTTCTCTTTCATGCAGGTTAATAAAATGAGTTTATTCTTTATAGAATATGCTTGACTTTGAAGCACAATCTCATTACTGTCAGAACTATTCCATGGGTTAAATGTATCCAGAGATTCTGTATGACCAAGGATTAGTGTTCTTTAAATAGTTTTCTTGTAGATTTTGAGGACAATTTATATAATGTTGTCCATTAGAGTAAACAATTGCATATGAGTCAGGTTGGAGAAATTCATAATCATTACTATTGATTGAATTTACAGCACACTTTCATTCCAACACAAATCTAGCCTGTCTCACTAAACCATAAATAAGATTTTCCTTGCTACAGATTTCACATGTTCATACTCACTGTTATATAACTGAAAAAATGCAAATCACATACATTGCCATTTTCCAGTTTTGAATGTTGAGCATTTGACATAGATTTATTTCATTTCAATAAAATAATAATTTCAGATAAAAGTCTGAATAAAGAATCAGTTCTATAGCATTTGCACACACCTCAACTGATGAGCATTAGGAACGAACCAGGGACACTAAGTTCATTGTCATGACTTTTAACAGGTTTTATCCATTGACAAGTGTTTACAGTACTAGCACACACAGACTGAGTGATCTTTAACAACTGTATGCATGACATTTAATATGATTACCTAGAATCTGAGCACAGATGTTTTAACATTTATTATGCATTGCTGTTTTAGGTAACAAATCTGAGATTTCTACTGAACTGTTCAGAGCACTTACCATACATCTAAATAAAAGCTCTACTTTCTATAGCTTCTTATTGCAATTCATCTTTAACAAATGAAAAAGGATCATCATAAGTCCATGATAAAAAATTTTGTCCATTTGGTTGAGATCTGGGGAAATATTAAACCCTAAATACTTAGTAGAATTTCTCAGGAAATATGTGACTCAAACTTCAAATAAGTTGATTTATTATAGAGAATAGAAAGATTTTGTATTCTGTCATTGCTCAATCTCAACGAAAAATTGTTTTTAGGCAAGTGGGATGGCTTTTATGTATTAAGACACCTGCCATCAAGCATCATGTCCTAAATTCAATCTCTGGGAACCACATGATAGAAAAAGACAACCAACTCCTGCAAGTTGTCCATTGACCACAGAACATGGGTTGTATCATGTATGTACCCAAACAGCACACACACACAAACACACACACAGAGAGAGAGAAAGAGAGAGAGAGAGAGAGACTGACTTGACTAATGGTGAGAGATTTTTTTTAAGTAAAACAAAATTTCTTATTTAATTTAAATTTAAATTAGGAATATATCATTTATCATTCTTCCCTGTCATTTTAAGTTTCCTTAACTAAAATAACTTTCCACTTCCCTACATCAAGCTGGTTTTCCTAATAATTTGGGTCCAATTTATCTTACACTGTGGCAAAATTAGAAACTCATTTTAAAATAAATAATGTTTAAATGTTTTGGCACATTAAATAATGATTTCAACAAATAAACCACTGAAAGTTATTTGAGTAGTGATACATGTTTACTGAAGATGTTTTTTCTCATATTCTGTTTAATTTTGTGTTGCCATTTTACAGCACAGTGCAGTTGCTCTTATATTTTTGCTGAAACTGTTCTCTTTTATATGCCTACATTAAGAGCTTCTGCATTCACACTCTAGTCTTGATAGTAACATTTCCGTTCCCTTTTAGGCAGGGTTGAGAATTGAACCCCAAAGCCTTAGACATGATTGGGCAGGTTCTCCTACAATAAGATGCATTCCTAGACCCATGGTCACATTTTAAATCTAAAACATGTTCATACTTATTTACACATTAGAAATATTTTTTTTAATTATAATTAAAGCTGTAGTGAATATTTTAACTTAAAGACCAATTTTTGGTACATTAGTAGTCCAGAAACTCATTTTATCAACTCAAAATAAATACATACAATAATACATGTGCAAAATATTCTTTAGAATATTTATAAATGTATTCATATCAAATAGGTCTTTGATATGCTAATACATAAGACTGAAAATGAAGCAAATTTCCATTAGGAACCCTAGAAGAAAGTAGTAATATCTAAAAATTATACAGGTACTATAAAAATACTTTATGTTTACTCAGCATTTAAATTTTAAGATGTAGCTAGAATCATATCTCAAGAGATCATTAGCAATACGTGGCTAATAAAGAGGCCAGTTATAGATATGTCAAATAATTTATCAAGGTGTAAGCCATATACCATTAGTTCAGGTGCTTTCACAATCTCCATTTCTGATATGGTGAAACTGAGATTGCAATATGCTTCAAATTTCATAAGCAAATCATGTAGTAAATTTGGGGAAATGGGACACTGAAATTAATTATTTCAACTTTCTATTGAAGAATTCTATGTGTAAATGCAATAAAAGGAATCCAGGAGAGACATATATGAATACAGTACAAGAATTGCTAGTCTAGGGTGATAGACAAGAGTATTGATATACTGTTATGATCAGTGAATTCACATGATGGATTGCTTATTGAAATAGTTAAATATGGATTTTGAATGTACTGAATTTGGATAAAAAGTATAAGCAAGTTCTGACACAGAAAAATAATTGAATATATTTAAGAAACTGTAGTAGTCAAAGGCAAGGAAGAGTGTGCATGACACAGAATACATGGTGAGTTGCTAAAAGACACACAGTGAGACATCCTGAAGGAAAAGCATAGAGAAGCAAAGACTCATATGTGAACATATGACTATGGCTGGCAGGGCATTATTATACTAAATTACATAATAAAACACCAACTGTCATTAAATCACAAAACAAGTCTAAGGGACTAGGGAGAACCCAAATGGAGTAAGTTAATATTCCACTTCCAAATTTGTTTGTTGGTGTGGCTGTTGGTGGTGGCTTAAGGAAAGGCTTTACGATAGAGACTTTGAATGATTTCTCAGAGATTTGGGACAGATGTGACTTATATAAAATCTACAATTTATGCTATATAAATAAATGAAGAAATGAGCCTTGTATATTTTATGAATTTACATGAAGCAAAAAGTGATGGTTGTTTGTGTATGTCATAGTAAGTGGACAAGAGAGCAGTGGATACAACATCCAATCCTTCCTACTCATTTATATTCACCTAAAGTTTCCCAAATAATTGGAAAGCCAATGAAATGAATTTTATAACCATTTCTAAATTAGAAGGCAGCTAAAATTTTCCTTTTAAGGTTTACAACTTCATCTTCTCATATTTCCATTAAAGCCATTGATGAAACTTAGCGCTCTAAGGTAGAACAGCTGTGGCTACAGAGCAAATGGAAAATAAAGGGGGAAAGCCTACCTGGAACTGACTTCAGATATTTCTACAGTCTCAGAAACATTAGCTCTCAAAGCAGCCTTCTCACAACAATGCTAGAAAGTGTTTAGGACAGACCTGGCACAGACTGAAGAACTCTGCACCCATATTTACCTAAGGAATTTAAACTGTAGGTCTTCCAGGCCAAAGATAAAAGAAAACCTGAGCTTCCCAGGAAGTTTCTGTGACCTTCCTTCCTGTCCTCGCTGTTGCATATGCTATTTATTCTTGAGGAATTATTTGCCAGGTTCTCAACTGCTGCTCTTTAAGCTATCATCTTATACTCTTAAAAATTATTATAGGCAGGGACTGAGGAACAGCCTGGAGGTGAGAGCCTGTCGGCTTCCACCTGTGGTTGAAGACCTCAGCCTGGGCCACCAGGCCTCCATTGCCAACCAGCGCAGGGAGAAAGTGACCCGCCCACTTGTGCAGAAAATACAGCAGAAGGAAGGCTCTAGACACAGGGACTGAGAAATAGCCTGGAGGTAAGAGGCTGTCTCCTTCCACCTTGGCGGAAGAACTCTGCCTGGGCCATGAGGCCTCCAATGCCAACCAGCAAAGGGAGAAAACGACCCACCCACTTGTGCGGAAAAGCGAGCAGAAGGAGGGCTCCAGACACAGGGACTGAGAAAAAGCCAGGAAAGAGAACTGGTCTCCAAGGAACACTGACACCTGGGCCTGAAGGAAAGACAAGCCACAGTCAGAGAGAGAAAGACCAACTAACACCAGAGATAACCAGATGGCAAAAGACAAGGGCAAGAACACAAGGAACAGAAACCAAGACTACTTGGCTTCATCAGAACCCAGCTCTCCCACCACAGCCAGCCCTGGATACCCCAACAAACCAGAAAAGGAAGACTCAGACTTAAAATCACTTATTAAGAAGATGATAGCAGACTTTAAGAAGGAAACATATAACTCCCTTAAAGAAATACAAGAGAACACAGGTAAACAACTGGAAACCCTTAAAGAGGACACACAGAAATCCCTTAAAGAATTACAGGAAAACACAGTCAAACAAATGAACAAAACCATTCAGGAATTAAAAACGGAAATAGAAAAAATAAAGAAATCACAAAGGGAGACAACCCTGGAGTTAGGGAACATAGAAAAGAAATCAGGAGTCATAGATGCAAGCATCACCAACAGAATACAAGAGATGGAAGAGAGCATCTCAGGTGCGGAAGATACCATAGAAAAGATGACACAACATGTCAAAGAAAACACAAAATGCAAAAAGCTCCTAACCCAAAACATCCAAGATATCCAGGATGCAATGAGAAGACAGAACCTGAGGATACTAGGTATAGAAGAGAGTGAAGACTCCCAACTTAAAGGACCAGTAAATATCTTCAACAAAATTACAGAAGAAAATTGCCCTAACCTGAAGAAAGAGATGAACATAAATATACAAGAAGCCTACAGAATGCCAAATAGACTGGACCAGAAAAGAAATTCCTCCCATCACATTATAGTCAAAACACCAAATACACAAAAGAAGGAAAGAATATTAAAAGCAGTAAGGGAAAAAGGGCAAGTAACATATAAAGGCAGACCTATCAGAATTACACCAGACTCCAGGTTCAGTACCCGGAAATCCATCAATGTAATCCACTACATAAACAAACTCAAAGAAAAAAACCACATGGTCATTTCCTTAGATGCTGAAAAAGCATTAGACAAAGTTCAACATCCCTTCATGATAAAAGTCTTACAAATATCAGGAATTCAAGGAGCATACCTAAATTTAATAAAAGCAATATACAGCAAACCAGTGGCCAACATCAAACTAAATGGAGAGAACTCGAAGCAATCCCACTAAATTCAGGGACTAGACAAGGGTGCCCTCTCTCTCCCTATCTATTCAATATGGTACTTGAAGTTCTAGCTAAAGCAATTAGACAACAAAAGGAGGTCAAAGGGATACAAATTGGAAAGGAAGAAATCAAAATATCACTATTTGCAGATGATATGATGGTATACTTAAGTGACCCGAAAAACTCCACCAGAGATCTGCTACAGCTGACAAACAACTTCAGCAAAGTGGCTAGATACAAAATTAACTCAAGCAAATCAGTAGCCTTCCTTTATTCAAAGGATAAACAGGCTGAGAAAGAAATTAGGGAAATAACACCCTTCATATAAAATATCTTGGTGTGACTCTAACCAAACAAGTGAAAGATCTGTATGTCAAGAACTTCAAGTCTCTGAAGAAAGAAATCAAAGAAGACCTCAGAAGATGGGAAGGTCTCTCATGCTCATGGATTGGCAGGATTAATATAATTAAAATGGCCATCCTGCCGAAAGCAATCTACAGATTCAATGCAATCCCCAACAAAATTCCAACTCAACTCTTCATAGCCTTAGAAAAAGCAATTCTCAAATTCATATGGAATAACAAAAACCCCAGGATAGCAAAAATAATTCTCAACAATAAAAGGACTTCAGGGGGAATCAGTCTCCCTGACTTCAAGCTGTACTACAGAGCAGTAGTGATAAATACTTCATGGTATTGGTACAGCGACAGGCAGGTAGATCAATGGAATAGAATTGAAGACCCAGAAATGAACCCACACATTGAAGGTCACTTGATCTTTGACAAAGGAGCTAAAACCATCCAGTGGGAAAAAAAACAGGACTTTCAACAAATGGTGCTGGTTCAACTGGCAGTCTACATGTAGAAGGCTTCTAATTGATCCATTCCTATCTCCCTGTACAAAGCTCAAGTCTAGGTGGATCAAGGACCTCCACATAAAACCAGATACAATGAATCTAACAGAAGAGAAAGTAAAGAAAAGTCTCAAACACATGGACACAGGGGAAAAGTTACTGAACACACTACCAATGGCTTATGCTCTAAGATCAAGAATCGACAAATGGGACCTCATGAAATTACAAAACTTCTGTAAAGCAAAGGACACTGTCAATAGGACAAAATGGTCTCACCAAGATATTAGGAAAAGATCTTTACCAATCCTACATCTGATAGAGGGCTAATATCCAATGTATACAAAGAACTCAAGAAGCTAGACTCCAGAGATCCAAATAACAGGTTACTATCAAAAAATGGGGAAGAGAGCTAAACAGAGAATTCTCAACTGAGGAAACTCGTAGGGCTGAGAAGCACCTAAAGAAATGTTCAACATCCTTAGTCATTAGGGAAATGCAAATCAAAACAACCCTGAGATTTCACCTCACACCGGTCAGAATGGCTAAGATCAAAAACTCAGGTGACAGCAGATGTTGGCAAGGATGTGGCGAAAGAGGAACACTTCTCCATTGCTGGTGGGAATGCAAGTTGATACAACCTCTCTGGAAATCAGTTTGGCGGACCCTCAGGAAAATGAACATAATACTACCAGAGGACCCAGCTATTCCACTCCTGGGCATATACCCAGAAGATGCTCCAACATGTAATAAAGATACATGTTCCACTATGCTCGTAGCAGCCATATTTATAACAGCCAGTAGCTGAAAACAACCCAGATGTCCCTCAACAGAGGAATGGATACAGAAAATGTGGTACATTTACACAATGGAAGCCTACTCAGCAATTAAAAACAATGACTTCATGAAATTTGCAGACAAATGGATGGATCTTGAAAATATCATCCTGAGCGAGGTAACGTAGTCACAAAAGAATGAACATGGTATGTGCTCACTGTTAAGTGGTTATTAGCCCAAGAGTTCGAAATACCCAAGAGTCACTTCACAGCAACAGTAGGACAGAGTGGGAGGTCCCAGATGGAGGACTTGGAGAAGAGACTGAAGGAGCTGAGGGAGTTTGCATCCCCAGAAAGGCAGCAACAGTAACAACTGGCCTGACCCCCGGATACTCCTGGAGACTGATCCACCAACCAAAGAATACACATGGAGGGACCCATGGTGCTGGCCACATATGTGGCAGAGGAGGGTCTTGTTAGACATCAGGGGGAGGAGAGGCCCTTGGGCCTGAGGTTGTTAGATCCCCCAGTATAGGAGAATCCCAAGGAGGGAAGAAGAGAGTGGGTGGGTGGGGGAATATCCCAGTAGAGGCAGGGGAAGGGGGGAGGGAATAGGGAGGTTCCAAAGGGGAGATCTGGAAAGGAGAAAACATTTGAAATGTAAATAAAATAGAAAAAATAAAAAAAGAAAAAATTATTATAAAATATTACCAATTTGTGCCCAGAAAGTGGTATATCATATTTGATATTCAGTGGTGATCTGTGCATTAGAAATTCATAAATTCTATTATTATTGTTGTTGTTATTATTATTAAACAATAATATCTCTCTAAGGGTATACTATAAGTAGGAATTACTTCTCTTAAAAATGCCTGTGGTTCATTTAAAGGAAACTCCATTTAACAAAGTGCATCCCAAGTGCCTTTTTTTTTTCTTCTTGATACTGTGAGGGTGAAGAATTAGGGAAAGAAGAGTTCTTCCTAAGACAGACAAATCCCAGGCAAAGCTTTTAAATATTTCATCTCAGAAACTGCAAGAAATGCATAGCAAATCAATACCTGAAGGGTAGGACCCCAAGAAAATGTGCCTGAACTCTTATACCCAATGAATATGTCAAACAGAAAAAAAAATTAATACACTTACATACTGTGTGCCCTGGCCAGTTCACTAAGTACAAACATGCAGAAAGCTTCTGTTGAAAAAAAAATGATGGGTGAAAAGGAAGCAGGGAACTGGGGAGGTACTCTCCTTAAAAAGAAAGAGGGAAAGAACTGGGCAGGACACAAGGAATGTACCCAAACTAGAATATCTAATTTCTCCACAGAGGAAGGAAGAACTGTGCTGGCAATGCCTGGAATGATAGTGGTTTGTACGCATTTCAATGTAATGTCAAATCAAATAAAACCTTGATAAATATTCCATTTCAAAAGTATGTAACAAGATTATTAAATGGTCTTGTAAATAGTCCATAAAGCATAGAAAAGAAACAAAACTGCATCGGTACAGCAACTCAGAAATGTATCTTGCTCATGTGGACGTTTGAAAGTAATGAAAAGTAACTGAAAGATTTTAAGAGTTCAGTTAAAACTCAAATGGGGGACAGAAGCAAACAAAATATAAATGGCAGAGTAAGATGATGCGAGAGTAAACCTTAGACAATTTTCAAGATTTTCAGAGACTGAGGAGACCAATATAGTGATAGGTGAGATGAAAACCAAAACAGCAGCACCAGTGCACAACAAACTGGGTGTCTTAAACAGGGAGCAGACCACAAGGAATGGAGTCATCCACAAAGTTAACCAACACGGTGATTTTATAAATGGTGTACATGTACAAAATTTGAAAGACACTAACTAGAAATTTGTATTAAATTTTAAAAAATAATTTAACAAGAGGAACAGCAAGATGGTGGCAGATTTGCTCTACTGCTTTCCCCAATTTGAATAGCTATGATCAAGATGACTTGCCTTCTTTGGCAAGTGGATCAAAGAAACTCAAGGTAGCAGTTGAAGATATAACAGCAAAGAAACACTGATCTCCGGCTTGTTTTGTCTAGTTGGCCCAGAGAGATAGATAGATAGATAGATAGATAGATAGATAGATAGATAGATAGATAGATAGAGATAGATAGATGCATAGATGCATAGATACATAGATACATAGATATATCTGTTGGACCTCACAATCGCTGTCTTCAGCTGTCCATTCCTCTGGGCCTGGGCCTGGGGCCGTGGCCTTCTCCATGGTGATGACCCTCAGTGCCTCGTCCAGGGGTGGCAGGGCTGAGGCAGTCTGACAGAAGGCCCTGGGTTGCAATGCAGTGCTGGTGCTGGCACAGGGAAGAGAGAGCTCCAGCTTCCTCTTTGGGGTAGCCCCAGCCTTAGGGGTAGGGTGCAGGTGCCCCTGGTACTCAGCAGCGACTGCAGCAGCTAGAGCAGTGCCCCATTCCTCAATAACTTGCCCATTACCCCTCCTGCACTAGGTGCTATGTTGCTGAGACAAGCTGGGGCTGCAGCAGCAGCTCTGGTCCGGGGCTCGGAACCAGACCCCGACAGCACTCGGCACTGGGGGTGTTCTCCCCCTCCAGCTGTCCTGAGTGCAATAGGGTGGGGTTCCAGGCAGTGGTGTTGTTAAGACCCATTTTGACCCAGGTTTGGGCCTTGAGGACAAACACAAGCCTGGCTCGAGTTCTGACACCTGTCTCAGTTACTTCCATGTAGGGGTGATTCAGCAAGACCTGTTTGGCCCTACATCTGCCCTGCATTTGCTGATGTGGAGCATTGCCATTGGCCCTGTTAGTTACCTCTTCCCATTCCCTTCGATGCTACTTGGCATCATCAGAACCTAGCTCTCCCACCACAGCAAGCCCTGGATACCCCAACACACCAGAAAAGCAGGACTCAGGTCTAAAATTACATCTCATGATGGTGATAAAAGATTTTAAGAAGGTGATAAATAACTCCCTTAAAGAAATACAAGAGGACACAGGTAAACAACCAGAAGCCCTGAAAGAGGAAACACAAAAATCCCTTAATGAATTACAGAAAACACAATCAAATGGGTAGAATTACAGGAAAACACAATCAAACAGAGGAAGGAAATAAAACCATCCAGGAACTAAAAATAGAAATAGAAACAATAAAGAAATCACAAAGGGAGACAACTCTGGAGTTAGAAAACCAAGGAAAGAGATCAGGAATAATAGATACAAACATAGCCAGCAGAATACAAGAGATAGAAGAGACAATCTCAGGTGTGGAAGATTCCATAGAAAACATTGAGACTATGAAAGCTAGAAGATCCTGGGCAGATCTCATATAGACCCTAAGAGAACACAAATGCCAGCCCAGGCTGCTAAACCCAGTAAAACTCTCAATAATCATAGATGGTGACACCAAAATACTCTATGACAAACCCAAATGTACACAGTATGTTTCCATAAACCCAGCCCTACAAAGAATAATAGATGGAAAACGCCAACTCAAGGAGGGAAACCACACACAAGAAAAAGCAAGAAAGTAATCTTTCAACAATCTCGAAAGAAGACAGCCACACAAACATAAAAATAACATCAAAAATAACATGCTCATCAAAGAAAAAAATCTACCATGAACAACTCTCAATTCTGGACTTCTATGCCCCGAATGCAAGGGTTCCCACATTCATAAAAGAAACTTTACTAAAGCTCAAAGCACGCATTGCACCTCATACAATAATAGTGGGAGACTTCAACACCCCACTATCATCAGTAGACAGATCTTGGAAACACAAACTAAAAAGAGACACAGTGAAACTAACAGATGTTATGAACCAAATGGATTTAACAGATATCTACAGAACATTTCATCCTAAATCAAAAGAATATACCTTCATCTCAGCACCTCATGGTACCTTCTCCAAAATTGATCATATAATTGGTCACAAAATAAACCTCAACAGATATAAGAAGATTGAAATAATCCCATGCCTCCTATCAGATCACTATGGATTAAGGTTGATCTTCAATGGCAACAACAACAGAAAGCTCACATACACATGGAAGGTGAACAATGCTCTGCTCAATGATAACTTGGTCAAGGAAGAAAGAAAGAAAGAAATTGAAGACTTCCAAGAATTTAATGAAAATGAAAGTAGAACATACCCAAACCTATGGGACACAATGAAAGCAGTATTAAGAGGAAAACTCATAGCTCTGAATATCTCCAAAAAGAAACTGGAGAGAGCATATACTAGCAGCTTAACAGCACACTTGAAAACTCTAGAACAAAAAGAAGCTAATACACCCATGAGAAGTAGAAAGCAGGAAATAATCAAATTAAGAGATGAAACTAAGCAAGTAGAAACTAAAAGAACTATACAAAGAACCAACAAAAACAGGAGCTGGTTCTTTGAGAAAATCAACAAGATAGATAAACCTTTAGCCAGAGTAACAAGAGGGCACAGAGATAGTATCCAAATTAACAAACTTAGAAATGAAAAGGGAGATATAACTACAGATTCCGAGGAAATTAAAAATATCATCAGATCCTACTACAAAAGCCTATACTCAACAAAATTGGAAAATCTGGATGAAATGGACAAGTTTCTAGACAGATACCAAATACCAAAGTTAAGTCAGAATCAGATAACCATCTAAACAGTCCCATAATGCCTAAAGAAATAGAAGCAGTCATTAAGTTTCCCAACCAAAAAATGCCCAGGACCAGATGGGTTCAGTGCAGAATTCAATACCAATACTCTTCAATCTATTCCACACAATAGAAACAGAAGGAACATTACCCAATTCAATCTATGAGGCCACAGTTACACTGATAACAAAACCTCACAAAGACCCAACAATGAAAGAAAACTTCAGACCAATTTCACTTATGAATATCAATGCAAAAATACTCAATAAAATTCTCACAAACTGAATCCAAAAAAACATCAAAACGATCATTCTCCATGATCAAGTAGGCTTCATCCCAGGGATGCAGGGATGGTTCAATACCCGGAAATCCATCAATGTAATCCACTACATAAACAAATTCAAAGAAGAAACTACATGGTCATTTCTTTATCAAGATCCCTCATGATAAAAGTCTTGGAAAGATCAGGAATTCAAGGACCATACCTAAACATAGTAAAAGCAATATACAGCAAACCAGTGGCCAACATCAATAGTCAAAGGGATACGAATTGGAAAGGAAGAAATCAAAATATCACCATTTGCAGGTGATATGATGGTATACTTAAGTGACCCAGAAAACTCGACCAGAGATCTGCTACAGCTGATAAACACCTTCAGCAAAATGGCCGGATACAAAATTAACTCAAGCAAATCAGTAGCCTTCCTATACTTGAAGGATCAACAGGCTGAGAAAGAAATTAGGGAAATGACACCCTTCACAATTGTCACAAACAATATAAAGTATCTTGGTGTGACTCTAACCAAATAAGTGAAAGATCTGTATGACAAGAACTTCAAGTCTCTGAAGAAAGAAATCGAAGAAGACCTCAGAAGATGGTAAGGTCTCCCATGCTCATGGATTGGCAGGATTAATATAGTTAAAATGGCCATCATGCCGAAAGCAACCTACAGATTCAATCCCATCCCCATCAAAATTCCAACTCAATTCTTCATAGACTTAGAATGAGCAATTCTCAAATTCATATGGAATAACAGAAAACCCAGGATACCAAAAACTATTCTCAACAATAAAAGGACCTCTGGGGGAATCAGCCTCCCTGACCTCAAGCTGTACTCTAGAGCAGTAGTGATAAAAACTGTCTGGTATTGGTACAGTGACATGCAGCTAATCAATGGAATAGAATTGAAAACCCAGAAATGAACCCACACACTTACTCCTGGAGACTGGATCACCAACCAAAGAATACACATGGAGGGACCCATGTTTCTGGCTACATATGTGGCAGTAGAGGGGTCTTGTTAGCCATCAGAGGAAGGAGAGGCACTTGGGCCTGAGGGTGTTAAATGCCCTAGTACAGGGGAATGCCAAGGAGAGAAGTCGAGAGTGGGTGGGTGGGTGGGGGTATACACTCAGAGGCATAGGGAGGGGGAGGGGATAGGTCATTCCAAAAGGAAAATCTGGAAAGGGGGAAACATTTAAAATGTAAATAACGTATCAAAAAAAGAAAAGAAAAGGCCCCACAGGCATTTTCACAGGACAATCTGATGAAGACAATTGAAGCTCCTGATTACTGGGTGTATCTGTTGCTCACTGTTATTCCTTGTGTGAAAATTGCTTTTCAAAACTTAATCATAATTTTTTAACTATCTTTATTTTCTTCTTACAGACTGGTATCAGGGCCACTATTCACGTCCATGGGTCAATGTTCTGTACTAGGTTCCTTTATCACTACGGAGTTAAAATATTATTTAATTAAAATATTAATTTTCAAAAATATTTTGCTAGGAAACATCATCTATGATCCATTTAGTATTTTCTATAAATACTTAGAGTATTTACAGATTCTTATTTTAAGGAAATAATAATTGTTTTAGTTTAAACCATTCTACATAACTCACAATAACTTTGGTATGTGTATATGTGTATGTGTCTGTGTGTGTGTGTTTGTGTGTGTGTGTATGTGTGTGTTTTGTGTTTGTGTGTGTGTGTGTGTGTGTGTGTGTGTGTGTGTGTGGTGTATGTCTTGTGTAGGTAGGGCATCACAACACAGCTCTGGTTTGCTGAAACTTGTAATCATTGTGATTCTGTCTCCTGGATACTATGATTAGAGCCATAGACCTAGGTCATATTTTGTCCTCAAGAACAACGTAAGGAATAATACAATAGAGAAGTAGTGATAACTGTTTTCTATAACTGCCAAATTATCTTCTTGATGTGTCATACTGCATTGCATGAACTAGCATGATCAACTGTGAACACATAGAATCTGTTTTCTATTGCTCTGCTCTTTACTATTAGATATTACTGATATTTTCAAATATCCTCTTTCTTTAATGGTTAATTTGTGAACACTACTCCCTTTAAATATTGTCTTATCTGTACACCAAACTAAGAAGGTATTTTAATCTTTCTGTCCCTGACAGTATTGCCACCTCATGAAATTCTGTTTAGCTGAGAGGATATCAGAGAAACAATTACAAAAAGAAATGATGTGTTAGCACCAAAAGTTTAAGATGAAAAGAGCCTGTGTTGTGGCTCTCTGAAAGGGTTACAGAAAGCCTTGTATCCATTAGCATATCAATAGTACCATTTTACCCAGGTCTTTATTAAGATAAGAGGTAAAAAGAACAATTTATGATTAACTGTATTAGAATGCATCAGACCAATCAAGCATTACTTTAGAGGATTTTTTTTTTTAATAAAGTATTTCAATACCATGACCTCAACATTTACATATATTTTAGGGTACTTTACTCCAAAGTTAGGTTTTAAAAACAGCAAAAAGAAATCAGAAAACTTCCCTACGAGAGTTTTTAATCTGGAGAGTCAAAAGAAATAAAACAAAAAACCCACGGTAATATATTGTAATAATTGAGAGCAGCCTGATCAGTGAACATAACGTTTTCTGTTCATAGAAAAGCCAGTCTTTGTACACTAAACAAGAGAACGTTTCCCAGAAGATGCCACAGAAAAGCAGACACTTTTTGGATAAAAATGCACAAATGAAAGATCTTTCCAGACAAGAAGACTGTGAATTTAAATGGATGGGATAAAGCCCTTACTATAATTTATGCATTGTTAAAAAAAAAAAAAATCAGTCTGTGTGAAGCAACTGAGTGGAGACAAGAAATCAGTTTTGAGAAAGCATTATGATTTCAGCTGGTGAGGTGGCTCCAGTCCTGAGATGCTTTGAACAAGAATGACCCACATAGACTCATACATTTGAATGCTTGGTCCCAAATTAATACAACTGTTTAAGCAGGATTAGGAGATGTGCCCTTGTGGAGGACATGTGGCCTTGTTAGAGAAGGTGTCACTGGGGGTGGGGGGTGGGGTGGCTTGGCACTGCACACAGTTCTCTCTCTCTCTCTCTCTCTCTCTCTCTCTCTCTCTCTCTCTCTCTCTCTCTCTCTCCCTCCCTCCCTCCCTCCCTCTCCCTCCCTCCCTCCCTCTCCTTACTGCCTACACATCACATCAGGATGTACTGCTCTCAGCTACTGCTCCAGTATCATGCTTGTTTGCTTTTGACCATGATGATCATGGACCTTAAGCCCTACAATTAAATGCTTTCTTTATAAGAGTTCTCTTGGTCACAGGACCTCTTCACAGCAATAAAGCAGTAATTAATACAGGTGGTAAATACACTTGCTGTGCACGCCTACTGACATGAGGTTGATCCCTGGAACCCACATAAAGGAGGGAACAGAGAACTGATTCCAGAAAATTGTCTTGGGATCTCCATTTACAAGTGCTATGGTACACACACAAACATATACACAATAATAATAATAATAATAATAATAATAATAATAAATGGTGATAATGATTATAATAATTTTTAGAAAAGAAATTATCATACTTAATCTAGGAATCTAAACACCCATAAAACAAAAGACAATGACTAAATTATAGGCAATGGAGAACTATCAATTTTGGATATTTCAAACTCAGATTCAAAAGTAAAAGTGCATGTTTACAGGTTAATAGCTATGATCATGACTAGAATAAACTATGATAGTAACATGGGGGAGCAAGAGACCCTAGCAGCAATAATTCTACAGTTAATGACCTAGGTAAGAGACAGGTAGTAAAAACAGTCCCACGTGACTAGGTAAAGATGGAAATTATCATTGTAAAAATGAAGAATTATGTCTAGGTCCTGTTGAGTTTGAGATGTCTTGGGCTGGAGAAACAGGTTTGTAAATACTAATTCTTATTATAGGTATTGATCATCAGCCTTGGGGCTACCAGCAATCTACTGGTAGATCCTGGAAATGAAGCATGTTTTTTAGACATTTTTTTATCAACACAATGGCTGTATAGATAAAAGTAGTAAGCAAGTAGCTTTAAAACCCATGTCTGAGAAGTCTGCAAGTTCAAAACTGAGCTGATTGCTTTTGTGTATGTTCTCACCTATTGAGTGAGATTTGAATTTTCCTTAGACCTAAAGAAACAGATTTGCATAAATTGGCTTGAGAATACAGCTAACTGAGGATTGCCTTATCTGGCATCACTGAGAGGGGAGCCCCTTGGTCCTGTGGAGGCTCTATGACTGAGGGTAGTGAAATGCTAGGGTACTGAGGCAGGAGTGAGTGAGCAAGTGGGGGAGCACTCTCAAAGAAGCAGGTGGAGGTGGAAGGGGTAGGGGGTTTGTGAAGAGGAAACTAAATAAAATAACCAAAAAATTCTGCTATTAATATAGAGAAAGAACTGAAGGAGTTGAGGGGTTTGCAACCTCACAGGAAGAACAACAATATCAACCAACCAGACCGACCAGAGCTCCCAGGAACTAAACCATCAAGCAAAGAGTACACATGGAGGGACCCATGGCTCCAGCCACATATGTTGCAGAGGATGGCCTTGTCAGTCACCTATGGGAGGGGAGTCCCTTGGTTCTGTGAAGACTCTATGCCCCAGTGTAGGAGAATTTGAGTGCGGGGAGGTGGGAGTGGGTAGGTGGGTGGGTGGGGGAACACCCTCATAGAAGCAGGGGAAGGGGAGATGGGATGGCGTGGGGGTTCTGGAGGGGAAACCGGGAAAGGGGGTTACATTTGAAATGTAAATAAAGAAAATAAAGAAAAGAAAAAAATATTATCTTATGAAGGTGAATAACAACATAACGTTCAGGACCAGGTGGGAGGAATATTTCTGTTATTTGGCCATAAACTTATTCATTAGCATTTACATAGTTTCTGCAATAATCAAGGAACTCTGTTAAAAATGTAGAATTCAAGGTTCAGAAGATACAAGTTTATCCTCCAACGAACATATACGTTCTAAAAATAGTATTTCTCCTTGAGTAGATGCTTTGTCAGCTAATATACAGAATCACAATTTTTAACAAGAATATAAGTAAGCATGATAAGAGAAACAGGCATTAGTGTCAAAGAACTAGAAAAATCATTGGTTTCAAAGAGACAGAAAGTTGATTTAATCAGGATTTTTTGTTTTGGAACTTTGTTTGGAGATATTTGAGCAGTGTACTGGTTTCCCGTCTCCCCCTTTTCAAGCTTTTCGAATTGTGAGACCTCACAGGCTTGGTTTTGTCTGATGGTAATTGTCTTAGTTTGGCGGTGTCAGGACTTGAACCCCTTATGAACTCAAGCCAGGAGGTCCCTGGAGGTAACCGGTGGTAACTTCTCACCTTTGCAAGAACATAACCTGAAACAGGAACTGGAGTGGAATCGATGCAAGGAGTGGGTGGAGAGGGAGAGCGGGTAGACAAAGAGGAGGAAGAGGAAACAGAGGAGCAGGAGGAAGAGGAGGAGGAGGATGGGCCTTGAACCTGGTTTGGAGACTGACTACCATTACTATTTTTAACATACAGCAACCAGTCAATAGACTGGGGCTCTTGG
Source organism: Rhynchomys soricoides (assembly GCA_019843965.1). Lineage (NCBI taxonomy): Eukaryota > Metazoa > Chordata > Mammalia > Rodentia > Muridae > Rhynchomys > Rhynchomys soricoides. Next base: position 4,625,524 of record JADRCH010000150.1, read on the forward strand.
CTTATATCTTTGCTCTCGGAGGATACAGCCAAACACTTTTGCTTTGTCTTGAGCCCCTGGATAAAATCAGATTCGGATGCAGGAAAAAACTGTGTTATCTTCTCTAATACATCCAGATTATCATCGAGGGCTTCTAAATTATTTTCAGATTGACTGTCTTTCATAGGAAGTTGGAAACAGGATGAGGAAGGTGGCTCTGGTAGAGAAAGGATAAGGATTATTTTCACGTCTGCTTTCCCATCGGTGCCACTCTTGGGTGTTGGTATGACAAAGAGTGTTGCACAGCGAGGATCTTTCTTTCCTGAAAGATGGTTACACTGAGATTTTATGGCAGAAGCACATTCTAAACAAACAGAGTATGTTGATGAAAGGCGGGGACCAGGACGAGGATTTGGCTTTCCTCTCATTCTTCGAAAGAGAATTTGCCTAGAGAGATCCTTCTGGATTGTAGACTTGGAGATGGAATTGACAATTTTATTTACAACATCAACAGGAATACTACCACCTTTAATAATGCAGGGATGACTATAATCTAAGGGCCACAGGATTTCATTCTCTGGCTCTGACTTCAGACTTTTTACAAAGCTACATTTATTCGGCAGTCTGGAACATGGAACTGAAGCACTTTTGTTCTTGATACAGGGCTTAGGACTTGATACTCTTTGGCCTGAGATATTTGGTTTAGGATGAACTAATGTTAGCTGACGAGGTCTTTGTTTGTCACTAAGTGAAGCAGTATTCGGGACTTTGGGGTGGCAAACAGGTGTGTTGATGGCCCGGGTGCTAGAATCACATCTAACCACTACTTTAGGTTTGGACTGGCACGTTGATAAACTCCGAGGTGGCAGAAAAGGATGTGATGATGGAACTGATTTTCTTGATTTTGTTTGGGACAATGGTAAACTAAAAACATTGTTATGGGAGTTTGATAAAGGGATTTTCAGAGGATTACAGTCAGGTAATGGAGAATTCTGAGCCACTCGATTGGATTCAAGAGAAGATAAAGTTGGAGGGAAGCTGTTTCTTTGAAGTTTGTTGGTGAGTGATGGTGAGCCCAAGGCTTTTTGACTGGGTTCTAATAAAGATGACCAAAGTCTGTCTAATGAGGAATCCTTCTGTGACTTAGATTTACATAATTGTGAGTTATGTTCACTATGAGTAGATTCCAAAGAAGGTGTAGTCCAGATGATATTTAGGGAAGGTGTTTCGTGCTGTTGGAGGGAGAATGAAGATGATGTTGAGACTTCTTGAGCAGACTCCAATGAAGGTGATTTCCAATGAAGGTCAATACCTGATGATGTCTGCGTCTTCGGGAGGGGTAACCTTGATCTCAGACTTATTTTGCTAGGTTCCAAAGATGAAGTACTGGTAAAGCTAGATGAAGATGTTTGAGATTTGTGGTGGGGTAAAGATGAGTCCAAGGATTTCCAAGAGGGATGTGATGAACTTTTCAAAAGGGAGTCTTTTGAAGCTGTTGCTGAGCATTTGGAGTATAATGATGATGATGATTTCATAACCCTATTATAGGAGCCTTGAGTCACTTTAGAGTTCAGAGGAGACAGTGTAGAGAAGCTCTGGGCCTTCTTCTTAAAGCTTGCTGGGGACACTGGGATTGTATTTTGGGATTGTTCTTTGCCCACGGGTTGGCTGTAAGGTTGGTTTAGTTTATCACCTGTGTAATGATGTATAGGTGAATTGTTTGTAGCTTGTTGTGGACAGTCTTGTACATACACAAAGTGTTTATCATTATAGCCTAATGGCACCATCTTGTACTGGAGTAGGGATCTTTGGAGAGGCAGTTGGCTTACAGGATGTTTTAGTAACAGTCATTAGAACAAGAATCCATGGACAATGGGCACTTAACTAAGCACTAGTAGTTCTAATTTCTGTGTTGTTATGTTTGTGTTAATGGCAAATGTTGTAGAATGTGTCACCATAAAGCTGTAAATGAAACTGGAGGGGCAATGTTACAATGTTACCATTTAAACTTTTCTCTGTCTTCCATTTAATTTCCAAGAGTTCAGCTGTTTCTCTTTCTCTTGCTCTCTTCAAGGAGTAAGTCCTGTTAACAAAATTGTAGAGAATTTAGAAGAGGTCCTCACAGGATATACTTTTACTAACTTGTAGTGCTTAGAACACAAGGTTTATAAGACTGTACCCAGAATGTGTACTCCAGCCACCTCACATATCTTTTGAATGAATTTTTCTAAACCCATGACATATCTATAAAATAGATCCATTTAGTTCCCTGAGCTAAAGACTAAAGTAACACATATGAATTTTTAATAGTTCCCAGAACCTTAAATTCTCAAAAGTAAAAAAGGGAATTACTTTTACTTCATCAATTATTTTATTCCTACAAAAAATGAATTAAAAGCTTCTCATGCCAAATAATATCATCTTTAAATAAGGTGAAAAACAAATTTGAAAATGTTGGCTTCAAAGGTAGATTCCGTTCTCATTACTGTCACTTTTTCTTCTTTTTTTTTTACTGAGATCTAAAAATCTAAACATCTAGTTAAAAGTCTCTTGTATTCAGTCTTATTTCTGTCTGTTACCACTTCAGCACCATAAGCATGTGCTGCTTCTTTCTAAATCTACTGGCTTCTTGAAATTCACTCTTTCTGCCCAATTCTCGTATTTCTCTTTAGGTCCCTATGTTATTCTTTATGTGCATCTCACCACAACACAGTTTTCAGCTACATCACTGTAGTGATTTAAGGGAAAATGGGACTCAAAGGCTCATAAATTTGGATGCTTGGACTGCAGTTGATAGAAATGCTTGGGAACAGTTAGGAAGTGTGATCTTATCATTTTGATATATAATTTTGAAGCCTTAAAAGCTCATGCCATTTCCAGCTGGCTAGCTTCTCCTTCTTGCTTGCAGATGAGCTCTGAGCTTTTCATTGCCATGCTTGCCCACCTACTGCCAATGTCCCCTCTGTGATGGTCATGGACTCACCCTTTGAAAATGTAAGCCCCAATAAACTGTTTTACAAGTTGCTATGATCATCATGCTTTCTCACAGCAATAGAAAAGTAACTAAGGTAACTACCATTTCTCTTTTCATATAATCCCTGAGTAGGTTTATCAATCATTGTTTAGGATTTGAAAAGAAACTATAGAAGTTTCATAAGAAACTAGACACTCATTCCTAACTTAAGGAACTGTATATTGAGATATGAAGTCTGAAGTTATTACTTTTCCTACCTCTCCATCCCCCTACCACTACCAACCTAATATATGATGAAAACAATGTATTCTTTACATTTATCAACTTATTCAAGTAATGTAGTAACAATTACATCATTGCTATAGATGGTCACCTTTTGTCAATGTAGTTTGATAGACTTATCCTCACTCTACTTACAATTATTTGATACATATCTTATGAGAATCCTAGTTCAATTGCTTTTAAGTATTTGGTCATTGGGATCAATAGCATTTATTGATTAAATATCAGTCTTCCTAATACTAGTTTTTACAAAACATGTCCTTATTATCTCTTCTATTTCAATGGTGTCCAACGAAGCATCAAACTTCTCCATCTAAAAGTGCCAGTGATAATTCAAACACAAACAAATGAAACTCAATTAATTCAATTATTTTTCTAGAGAATTTTATTTTCCCATGCCTTCTATTGTAGTCCTAAAACTTAGTCATTTATCTTAGAATCTTGTAATGACAGAGGATAATTTCATTTTACGAAGCTATTTAAATATCAACATTGATTGATTTTTGCCTCTTTCATATCTTAGTTTTCCAGTCTCACCATTTCAGTTTTTCTATAGGTACATCTCAGGCAGATTAATATGTAGTTATATTTATTCTGTAAATCATTTGCACATAAATGAACCCTTTTACATTTTTCTTCACCAGACATAAAAGAATAAACTCTCTCTGGGCAGATGCCCCTGATGCTCATTCATGGATTGGTTTTACAAGCTTTCTATGTCTGAAAAGGAATAGTTAAGTTTCAAGTTCAGATATTCAGGATCCAACAAATTGCCCATTTAAACAACTGAGCAATTTACCAATAAATATCATCAGAAATTAATAGACAAAATGAGAACTGAAAGATTCAATAGGTTCAGAGAATGTGTATTAAATAGTGTGTTCATGTACTGCTAAATTGGCACAGACAATTCGGTTTGATAAGTTATCTTGTTGGATCTGTTAATCAAACTAGCTTTATTATTAAAAAGAGAACTTCCAATACAAAGAATACTACAGCAGACATATGTGCTTGGAACAAGACATTGTTTGAGTATTTTCATAATAACCACAAATTAGAATCAAGTGCAGATCAATAGTAAACCATATAAATAATGTATATTCATTCAAAAATAACAGTGAAAATTTATAGAAAATATAACACAAATGCAGTTGCATACATGAATCTCACATGGAAAATATTAAGTGTAAAAAAAACACATGTAAGTGCTAAATGTTTCATGATTTTATGTAGAAAACTCCAAAAGTTGGTGACCCTGCCCATATTGCTAAAATGAGCTTGGTGAGGTGGGGATGAGGAGAGAGCACAAAGGTATGTCTGACAGGGGATGCTATGCTATGCTGCCTATGGACCTGGATCCTGATGGGGTAAGGAGTTCATTTGGTGATAATTGAGTTCTAACACTTATAATATGTGCATTCTTGTAGATCCCTTCACTGAAATAAAAAGTGTAAAAGTAGATGACTTGAGGCTAATTAGAAAAGACACATCTGAGAGAGTATTGCACTGGAAGGTGAAACTTTAAAGAACAGACCAAGATCTGGCTCACAGATGCAAGGGATCCCACCCCACCCCCAACCCACACACATATAAAGACAGAGAGAAAGAGAGAGAGAGAGGGAGAGAGAGAGAGAATACAAGCTAGAAATCCTGCTAGCCTATCAACAAGATTAAAGGAATCCAAACAACTGAAATGAACAAGAGGAATCTAAAGGTAAAAACCCATAGAAAATAACATCTCTGAATATTTCTACTTTTAGAATTGCTCAGCAAATGTCATTTATATCTCAAAAGCCTATCTTGCAATAGCTGTAGAAGTATTACGAATATCAAGAGAAAAGCTAGGACTCTTAGTAAAGCTACTATTAGTGCAGAAAATGAATACCAATATAAAACCATTAAGTCAAATATTCTCTCTGTTCTAATGCTTTTATTCTGGGGTTGATTCAAATGTTCCACCAATAAGTATAATATTAAAGTTCTTCAAAGTAAGATAAATGTAGAAAGATTCTTTATTTGTTCTTTGAAAACAATAGACAATTCATACATTTAAGTATGACAATGGTAAAACAAATAAGGGAAAATATTAATATTACAATTCACAAGTGGAAATAAATGAAACCCTTAATCTTTTTAAAATAAGTGTGTGCATACATACCATGTGCATGCCTGGTATGTGCAGGCCAGAAGATGGCTTTAGATTTCTCAGAACTGGTGCTTGGAGTTGAATTTGAGTTCTTTAGTGGAAAAATCCAGTGCTCATAACCACTGAGCCACCTCTCCAGCACACCTTAATTTTTTAAATTATCTTTTGATATTTTCAGCTTTCATATAACTTTGGCATTTTCCGTTTTCTTTTTATTCCTCCAAACCCTCCTTGTACCCCTCCCTTCTATCTTTCAAAGCCATGGCCTCTTTCTTTTTAGCACATTTGTGCACACATACAAGCATGCACATGTGCATATATGCATGGTGTATTGTGTGCCTATGAGTGTGTATGTATGTGTGTCTGTGTGTGTGTGTGTGTGTGTGTATGATATATATATATGATGGAGGACTGTATGTGTATGGTCTGTGTGTGTGATATTAGTTGTACATATATTTTTTTTTCAGGGCTGACCATTTGGTATTTGATACCAATGGTATATTCTATTCTTCCCTGGTGAAGACTATTTATCCCACTTGCAGAAACCCTTATTTATGTATAATTCTTTACTAGGGCTGAAGCTTTGAGAGCTCTGCCCATTCTGTGTTAGCCTGTGTGTTGGAGTCATCACTGTTCAGGTCATATTTATGCAGCCATGTTGTTGAGACTACATAGATGTATGTAGCTTCTGACCTTTCTAGAAACAATCTCACAGCAAGTTCACATTCCTTTGGCTACTACAATTGTTCCACAGTAATCTTTGAGCCTTAGGCACAGGATTTGTGCTGTAGATGTATCAGTTAAGACTGGGCTCCACAACTGTGCATTCTGATTGGTTGTGTTTTTCTCTAATGGTCTCTATTTGTTGCAAAGGGAAATTTTCTTGATGAGAACTACATTTACCTGTGGGTATAAAGATAAATATTAAGAACATTGTAGGTTTTTCTCCAAATCATGTCGCTTCATTAGTCCTGGGTAGTATGCTTGTTGCCAGTTCAGGCATGATCTCTGAAGAGAGTACTGCCAGCAATCTTTGAGGTGCTTTGCAAATAGGATATCCACACAAATTTATTATTCTAATATGTTCAGTTTATTCACACAAACATTAATTATAATGGCATGCTAATATAAAAGTTAAACTACCATCTCACCAGCCAGAAAACACTTGGTCGGAAAATGCTGCAGGGTTCTATTGGGGAATCTTTTCTGGTTGTGGTTAAGATGCTTCTAGAACTTTGAGGGTATAACTCCCATCCAACACAGATGGATAAAATTCTTCATCTCTGTCTCTGGCCAGAAGGATGGCACTGGTGGAAGTCCAGCAGGTCCTTGAGAGTTCCTGCCAGTGGCTACCACTGACAAATGATCATGTGTGAGCTCAACATTTATATTGAAAACTCCACAGTCACCAAAGCCAGGACCACATACATAGGACAGTCTCAAGGTCCTCTTGCCAGTGGGTGTTAGAGCAGAGGTTTAAGATGCCACATATTTGAAGCAGTACACACTGATGCTAGGAAACATTTCTCATTGCAGCCCATAGAAACCATTACAAAACTAACCCAATTTGTCAAAACACAAAGAAAAACTGATTGTGGTGTTCTAAGGCAAACATATTCATCTACCACCCAACTTCTGCATCTACATTTCAAGGAACATCATGGAAGTTGTAAAAACATTGTAAGAGACGGAGGACCAGGAGGTCTTCTGGGAAATTTTATCTCCTAGAAATAATAGGGTAGTTGCATTGAAGAAAATGTGGCTGGCCAAACAACAGCAATGACAAGACCAAAAGACATAGTAACGGGTAAGAAGAAACTCTCACAGGGCTCTACCTCTAGACAAAGCTTGAGGCAATGAATGACTACTGAGAGAGGGAGTATTAGTGATCCTGAGGAATGAGCACCTAATTGTTTTTCCCATTCCAACTGCTCAGCCAGAAAATCATATATGTATATGTGACACTAAACAAACTCAATAGACAGTATTTATTTATTTATGGATTCCTATATACATGTAATAACAAAAAGAAAAAGACTGCATGCACTTGAGAGGAAGTGGGAACATAAATGGAGGGAGTGAGGGGACTGAACAGAAAGAGAATAATAATATACATTTTCATTTTAAAATAAAATATGTATTAAGAAACAAATGATAATATAGTTTCTAATGCTCTACAAATACCCTCTTTATGAGAAAATGAGAAGTTGTGATTCAGTAAAGAATTTTTATAATATTCATTAAGCAAGTTAAAGTCATGGAGTAAACAAAAGAGACCGTTGTCACATATTTGATAGATTCAAGCATAGAAACCAAATAAGTGTGCTGTGATATCCTGAATGGGCTATTAGACGAGTAAGCTGACATTAACTAAAACCTTCACAAAGTTCTGTGACATTCTGTCAGTAGTGTTGTCTCAGTTACTCCCTTGTTTTGATAAATTACATAATTCCCTGCAATGAAATCCCTAGAGACCCTACTAGAAAATAAGTGACATATAAAAGTAAACTATGTGAAGTTTCAGCATACAAAATAAATACACGAAGATTAGTTGCATCTTTTCATGTCCATAACAAAAGCCAAATTTTTGTAAATGGGATTTTCCCTCCTGGTTTCATTCTTGCAAATTATTGACATATAGAAAAATCTCAGTTTCTGAATGTCTGTTTTGTATCCTGCTAATCTACTGAAAGTGTTACTTAGTCTCAACAGTTTCTTAGTGGAGTCCTGACAGTATTTCAAATATAAAACCATGCTTTCTGCAGATAAGAACAATATGGCTTATGTTTATTCATATTCCTTTCTTTCTCTTGTCTTGACAAAGAGTTTGAGAACTGCACTGGAAAGTAGAGAGGATGAGGATGAACACATCTGTCTTATTACACATTTTAGAGAAAATGCTTTAAGGTTTTCCTTGTTATCAAAATGTTGGCTATATATTTGTCATAGATCCCCTTTATTACATTGAAGACTTTACCAAGCTGTACTGCCAGCTCATGGTGTGACCTTCCTCCACCAGTCCACAGCTGTATCCATTTCAGCTTGCTAACCCTCGAAAAACATGTTCTTTGGCAGTTGCTCTGTAAACAGAGAACCTCTTCAATTTAGGCTTTTGGCTTTCAAATAGACTTTGGATGAGATTGAATCTTGGATGCGTAATGTTTTTCTTTAAGGACACCTTTCCTATTGTCCCAATGAAGTGCCTGAGGTTTCTCTTCCATGTTGCTGATCTGTTTCACTATTACAGCTGTTTGCTCAACCCCACCCTGAATGCTATTCTTTTATTGACATTTCCTTTGCTAAACAAGCTACTCTGTTAATTAGTTCCACAGAGCCAAGAACCTCATACTCAGTTTTATCACACACACACATACACACACACACACACACACACAAATAGCCCCATTTCTTAAACCCAGTTTCTATCATAGTTACAACTCCAGCTGCTGTGATAGAATATCCTGACAAAAGCAGTATAAAGGAGAAAGGATTTATTTTCTCTCACAGTTTAATGTTGTAGTATGATATTTTAGGAAAGTCACAGCATCAGGATCCAGGGACATGAGGCAGCTGGTCACATTGCACCCATATTCAGGAAACAGAACAATGAAAGGTTCTAGTCAATTCATTTTCTTCTCTCCATAGAGTGTAGAAACTCAATCCAGAGATCATGACAGCCCTCACTGAGTGGGTCTTCCTACATTAACCAAATAAAGATGAATAAAAATAATCTATTACTGGAATTCTCAGAGGCCCATCTCCCAGGTAATTTGAGATTTCATCAAGTTGACATTTAAGATTAATCAGCACGGACAAATTATTGCTGGTCTTACTCCCTGCTCCTGTGAGAGACTAGCAGATGTACTGTTTGTTTGACCTGAAATTTTTCATCTTAATCTTTCTTTGTTCATCTGTTCCTTCATGAAATTTGTTCTCTCCTATACTCTAATGGTTAAAGCTGTCTTTCTCCTTTGTATATAGTATCCCTTCAAGTATCTTCTGTAGTGCTTGGTTATTGTTCTTAAAATTCCTATCATGACACGTCCTTATTTATTCATCATTTCAAAAGGACAGGTGCATTAAGGACTCTTGGTTGGCAGGTTTGGGGTTGCTGCTCTGGTGGTGGTGGGTGCTGTTCCTGTTTTCAATTTCAGCTCTTGATATACAGCATTTTTTACATTTGTGTTTTTTAAGGTGGCTAAGGAAAAGATTGATGATAATCCATTATTTCGGTCTTTGTGGGTGAGTCCATGTTTCCCCCTTACAATTCTTAATGTTATCCCTTTGCTTTGTAGGCTTGCCACATTGACAATAATATGATGATTCAAAGAGGTTCTTCTCTGTTCACACATGCTCTGATTTCTAAACATGCCTCGTGTGTTGGAGTGTTTATCTCTTTCTCTAAATTTGGGGAATTTTCTGCTATCATTTCATTGAAGATTCTCCACAGCTTTGGTTTTTCTCTCAGATCTTCAACTCAGTTGTAATCCTTAGTTATTAGACTGGCACACATACTCTTGTTTGTTCTAGTCGATGTTTGTGTAGTATTTCTTCAACCTTGTTCTCTAGTCCACATAGTCTTCCTTCAGCTTGATCAAGTCCATTTTTGGTGCCTTCCACTGTGTTTTTCATGCGATTAAGTTTTTCATCTCCTACATTTCTAGTTGGCTTTATTTAAGATTCTCAAGTTTTTGGTGGATCTTTCTTCAATATTGCTGTCTTTTTCTCATCACACTTTACTGGTTTATTTATTTTTTTTCTGTGTGTTGCTGACTTCCTTCCCTGGGCCTATATTGAACATACATTATTAATCATCTTTCAGGTCACTACTGATTATTATATAGAAAAACCTTGTGAACTGTCCTAGCATTTTATATCTTTGAGTTCAGTACTTGAACATTTTAAGTTTTTGAAGGAGTGTTATACTGCCTTGGTTTTTTCACATTTCCTGGGTTTTTGTGCAATTATTTGTGCCTCTGTGGACTTCAATATTTGTTCTGAATATGACAGAGGAGGGAAATATCATCATTCAATATCCTACTCTTATCTTTCCACCCTCTAACATCATTCATCAAAGAAGAAAGGAATTGCTCTGCAAGAAGCAACATCAAACCACATGAAATACAAAGTATAATTTAAATTCGTTGTAAACTACTAATAACTAACCAATAATGAACCTAAAATGGCAATACTGTGTAAAATGCACACTGAAGTTAAAAGTTACCTAGAGTAAGTGTGGAAACAAATGAGATGAAGGAATGAGGAGACAGAGTGAAAACATGGTTATGACAAAGAAGGCAGAAGGGGCATCCAGGAAAATATCCTTGGAAGAACAAAGTCAGGATTTGAGAAAACAAATATCCTCATAATGGGCCATCAAAAAACAAATTAAATTAATTGAAAAGGGCACAAAATAAAACATGAGAGTATTTAAATGCACTATTAAGTATACGGTGGGAGTAAAAAATAAGAAAATATAAGGAAAAATTAATATGTTTAGATAATATTGTGTTAGAAGGTTTGATTTTTAAAACTGCTACTAATTTAGTATTTATGTGCTGAGTAATGACAGACACTAGACAATATCAAGTTTTTGTTTCCTGTAATTTACTATATTGTTTCCCTAAGAGCATAAACCTTTGCACAATAATTAGCACAGCAATTCATAACTTACATTGTTTCATTCTGAGCCTCGGTGTTTTATGCAACAGTTCTTGGTGCTGTGTGGTATGATGGCATGCACACATAGCCATGGCTTCCATGATATCAAATGATGTGATAAGTATATTTCCAGAAATACCTCAGATTCACCACACATTTGATTTTGCACTTTGGAGAATAATTTATTGAGCTGCAGAGACTGCTCAGCAATTAAGAACATGCACTACTCTTGGAAAGGGCAGGAGTTCTGTTTAGAGCACCCACATTAAACTGCTCACAGCTACCTATAACTTTGTCCTCAGGAGTATCAGTTGCCTCTGAGTCCACATTCACCAGCCCTCATAGACAGACAGACACACACACACACACACACACGCACGCACACCAACAAACATATACACACAGAAAGAAACACAAAGCATACATACACATTATTTAAAATAAATTTTACTATGTTAAACTCTTAGGACATTCATGTTCAGTTATAGGACTATGAAATTATGACTCACAGTTTAAGAGTTTGTAAATATGGTCTTCTCTGCCTTCTACTAATTATATCCTGCCTTAATATTCATACATTGAAATAGGGCAAATTATAGTTAGTTATATTTTTTTGCTCTTAATTCTTAATCATTTTTATTAATCCATATATCAGCAAATAATTGTTTCAAATGTTAAGGCAAATATAGAATGTGAAACTCCCACCAAACTCCCTAGGTGGGACCCAATAATAATGTCTTACTAATCCCTACATGATAGTAGTGTATAATAATTGACTTCAGTGCATTTTACTCAAATTGCATTTGCTTACAGTCAATCATGTAGTCAGCTGTTCACCACCTTTACAACATTTTGGCTTCTTAATATGGGTTCAAGTAAGCCCGTGGGCTGAAGATTTGAGATATAGTGATTTGATTGCTTTATAATGTGCTTCTAACGAATGAATGAGGTTCATTTTGTTCAAGAATATTATACGCTAAGGTTTCTGGGTAAAATTTTGCAGAAATAGTTCATTATTAATTAGGTTTCTATTGCTGTGATAAAATACCATAGGCAAAAGGAACATGGAAAAGAAAGGTTTTATTTCAGTTTATAAAACCACATCATAGGCCATCATTGCAGGGCAAAAGGGCAAGAACTTAAGTCAAGTAGGAGTCTTGGGTCAGGACCTGGAGCAGAAGCCATAAAGGAGTATTTACCAACTTTCTTCTCCTGGCTTGGTGGGCCTGACATTTTATACATGACAGGACCACCTTCCCAGGTACACAACGCACAATGGGCTGGATCCTACCAGATCAATCACTGATTTAAAAAAGTGACCCACAGGCTGTGTGCAGGTGAATCTAATAGGGGCATCTTTTGAATTGGCCCCTCCTCTCAGATAACTCAAGTTTGTGTCAAGTTAACAGAAATAACAACAAAAACTTGAAAACGATCCTTTCCTGGTATATAAAGTCACAGTGTAGTAGGATGCTGAATGAATGACTCACAAACACTGACTTTATCAGTGATAATAAAATGACACATCAAGTTTCTGTAGATCAAAGATTGCTGCCAAGCTCTGTCTTCCTAGATATGGTCCCTAGGTACAGGTGAACAGAGACAGTACTTTCAAAGTTATATAAAACACAGTTCTCTAGAAAGCAGCTGTGCAAAGAGAAGAGCCTTAGAAAACCATGGCACATTTACAAACTTGTTGATTACACTGCATGCCTAATTCAAGATATTTTGCTTATACAAAATCATGAAGCAAGCCTGTAAAGGATAATTTGGTAGGTTACACATTGCCTTCATTTTATTTGATCCATGTTTCCACATAACAGAATACCCCCAGCTGTCAGAATCTAAAAGGATTAGACTTCAGTAATGCCTATTTTCTACCAAATGTATTGAACTAACAAATGTATATATATAACATTTTCAGATCAATGAACAGGACAATGGCCAAATTTTAATCTTTTACAGATAAGAATGAAAAGGTACAATTTAAAATATCAAATTTTATAAAGAGCTAACAATATTAGTATGCTTTTTCTTTCTTTTTTTTTTATTAGTATGCTTTTTCAATTAGAATGCCCTACATTTTTTGCTATGACAACAAGCATGAATGTTATCATAATGACAGGTAACATCTTCATTTTCTGCAATTTATGTAGTTTAAACATTGTATAACATTGTATAACCTTTGCTGATCAGAAAGAAAGGCTTTGATTACTTCTTAAAATGAGCTAATATTAGTGCGTTTGACAAAATTTTCTCTAGTTTAAATCATTTTACAAGGTTTGTCATTTAAAAGAATAATTATTTTGAATTCTTGATTCATGATTTAAAATATTTCTCTTTAAGTTCAGTGTGGGATTTTTGGTTTAATAGTCATAGAAACTATTCTAGAAAAAATCAAATTATGGGAAGAACTAAATATATCTTTTATTATCTTCCTTACTGATTATTATTATTTATTAATATTATTAACAGTATGTATTAGTGTTAGAGACAAACTACTGGGTTCTGGAGATCATCTTGCTTCAGCTGCCTAGTCAGCTCAGATTCCTTCCCACCATATACCCCAGTGCCCAGCTGATAGCTGCTACATTGAAATATAAAAATTGAAAGATCTATGGGACTGCTTTACAATATTTCCAACTGGAAGTCTATCCACATGATGCTTCAAAACTAATTTTGCTAAGTGTTCTCCCTTAGCACTATACTAAAAGTTTAAAAAAAAAAAAAAAAAGGAGCGGGATATCACAAATGTCAATTTTGATCATCCATTCATGCCTTTTATGTTTTTGTGTCCCACATCCACAGTTTTCCTCACAGAAAACTGGGTAATGAACAAGGAAGCAGTATCAAAACTCATTCATCCATCAGCCGGCACTTCTTCAGCCTTCAGCTTGTGAGTCTGTTCTTTTTGTTGCTCTCCCGTAACCCCTTCCACTAACATCAGCCCTATTTCATGAGGAACCCTGGTCATTTGGTCCACTCTCAACCAGATTTGACTTCAGGCTTGTTATTTCCCATGCAGGATAAGAAGGATTGTTTTCCTGACTTTGCTCTTCCCCCTTGGACTTAAGGCTGTCTGATTTCTGCTTCTCTATTCTGAGTGATAAATAACCTTCAGAACCACCATCCTTTCTGCTCTCTCTCAGCCTGCTGCCAGCATCTGTTTTCAGTCATGTCCAACATACCTTCCAAAGCCTTCCTTCATCTTCCTAACCTTTCATTTTCACCCAGATCTCTGTACCTCTTTTCTCAATTTGCACTCCATTTCCCTAACCCCATTCTAAAACTTTCTTCTATTTAACAGTCAAGTTCATCGATTTTGATTTTACACACACACACACACACACACACACACATTTGCACACTTCTGGGTCTATCAGAATTGCTATGTCAGCAATTTTAAGTATTTGAGGTAAAACACAGATGCTCATATAGAAGAGTCAAACACAAAACACTTAATATAAATAGCATGTTTATGAAGCCCCTGGTGCAGGAGTGCTTCAAACCTATGTCTATCCAGAGTATTGAATGTGTATAAGAAAGGGAAAAGAACATTAAAATCGTTGAACTTAAAAATCATTCACAAGATTTGAAAAATCATTGTTGGACTTGAAAAAAAATATGTATTATTTTCTCATATTCCTTAAGCCAGAAGTATTTGAAGTACAGGATTTGTACTTCAGCATTTTTGTAAAGCACACACATTTTCTTTCTGTTTTTAAAACCAACTGAAAGGTCAATTATCAGAGAAATTAGAGTAAAATAGGAAGTTAAGTTACACTGTATGGAAATCTCATAAAACATGTTTTCACTCATTGGATGATGTAACAATTGACTGTGTCCAGGTTTCTTTATATTAGGAAACATAACAAACCCATAGGTAGCCAAGTTCAGGCAGGAAACTAACCAACGGACCTGAATCAGTCATGTTTTTGATGTGGTGTTACAAAATCTAGGTCAGAGAGTGAAAACTGAGTTCAGCTCTGGCATTTTCTAATGCTAAATCTTATCCAAATTATTTAAGACTGCCTCTTCACCAGTAAAATAAATCAAATCAGGCACATAATAGAAATATTTTACAAAGCAAATGTAAATATGCTTTATTTACATTTAATAATGTAATGATTAAAGTGATGGGCAAAACATTTAATAATGCATGAATGATCAATAACTTATTTTTTAAGATTTGTTTAGCTTTAATTCTGTGTGTACACACATGCTCGTGTGTGTGTGTGTGTGTGTGTGTGTACCTGAATAGATGTGAGTGCAGGTGTCCTTGGAGGCTATAAGTGGACATTGGATCCCTTTGAGCCAGAGTCATACATAGTTGCAAGCAGCCATGTGTAGTTGGTGAGAATCAGACCCATGTCCTCTGTAAGAGCAATATTTGTTCTTACTGCAGAGCCGTTTTACCAGCCCCATTTTAACAAATTACCATAAAAGCCACCCATCTTGCCTCATACAGAAGAAAGACAAATTATTAAAATATCTTCTTCATAATGCTTCATAAATTGATAGCTTGAGCATTCGTTCCTGGGAAGCTAGGGTGGTTTTCCTTAGCTATATGTTTATAAAGAGATATTGAAACTTGTGAAGATTTGAGTTGGGGATGTCATTCACTGCAAGAGTACTTATTTCGCATGTGTCAAGTCTCAGGCTCAAATATTATCAGAAAGAAAGAATGAAAGAAACAAAGAGAGAAACAAAGAAAGGGAAAAAAGAGTTAAAGAATTGTGAATACTCTAAGTAATTCAGAAATTAAATCAAAAGTAAAAAGACTTTATGATGGTTTATATGTGTGTGTGTGTGTCTGTGTGTGTGTGTGTGTATATATATATACATATATACATATAAGTATATATGTATATATATAGTGTGTGTTTATATGTGATATATATGTACTTGTTACAAAAATAATATATCTTCACATGGTAATACAGTATAAAATATAGTATGAAAAATTAACATGACATACAAACCTTGTCCTTCCAAATATTGATCTTAACGTAAAACTAACTTTTTAATTTTCTTAAAAATTATATTATTTTGGCCTCTCACAAAATCATTTTAAAGAAGTTTTCCTAAGTTACCATTGTAGCCCATGCCTATATTTCTGGTACTTGGCAGGCAGAAGCTGGAGTATTATGAAATCAAGGTCTGCCTGGACTACATTAACACTCCATAGACAGGAGTAATATTATGTCAAGGTATGCCTGGACTACATGGCAAGCTTAAGGTTTGCCTAGGCTATGTAGTAAAACCCAGACCAAAAAAATAAAGAAAAATGTATTAATAATCTTGGCATCTGATTTTCAAATATTCCCTTTCTGTTTTCCAGTAAGTCTAATACAATCTGTTTTACTGTGGACACAGAGCAGCTCTCACCTCAAAAAGAATAATAAAATGGTTTGTATGGAACCCAATACAAATGAAAGTAGCCTGGGATGTGAATATAAACTGTGCTGGATAACATGGCTACGTGAACTTCATAGTCACAAAGGAAATCACGACATTTTCGAAGACTTTGGTGGACATCAGGCAGGCATCGTACAGCCAAGCAAGGATAAAACAGCAGGCTTGGGGTGTCATCTTGTTATATTCTCACCTATTGATCTGGAAAGTTAATAGATTCCAAAGTGCTTATCTGAAGGTTAGACTTGTATAAGGTGAGACCCAGAGGAAGGCAATGAATTAATAGTAAAAGGGCTAAAATTGACCCAAGATACTTCTGAACCTGGTTTTAAATATGTCAACTCTGTACAGGAAGTTCCAGTCAATCTACCTTTAGAATCCTTAACACATGGACAGCTTTTTCCTCTAGAAACTTCATGTTCATAAAGAAAAGGAAGCACTTTACAGATGAACAGCCTATCTTCTAATTCGTATGATTTTTCAAAAATGTGTAGAAATATTAAAGCAATTATGAGACCATTGACATTGAAGAATCTGATAAAATACATCTCTACATTCAAGAATCTTAACCAGCACACAGTCAATCATAGAAATACACTATATGAATTTTTCATTTTGTTTTAGACTAGTATAGTATAACAGCTGAAAGAAGAAATAACCTCGACATCAGCTAACGTAGGAAACTAAAAAGCAAGTTTTATTTAAATCCCATGTTTATTTTTCTTCCTACAGCAATAAAACATTCTCTTTCCTCTCTCTCTCTCTCTCTCTCAGAAGTTACATTGTCTAAGAGAAATGTGGGGCAGGCACTTTTCAGACACATGCGGCTTCTAAACCCAGATGTTGAAGAACAACAAAATTTAATTGTTTTCTTGGCAACAGCTAAAGATTAATCAGATATATCTTTAAAAAGAAAGCCATCTTTACACCTCTCTAGTGTCCGGCAGTTAGCTAATAGAAGCTCCTTTTGTTATCCTAATTTAACGTTCCTTCCTTTGAAAAAGCCAAGAACTTCTCTAGGCAACACTAAGATAAATCCATCCATCGTTTATTAAATTACACTCTCCTCTTGATTCACCTTTGACCTCTTGGCACAGGTTATCAAGAGAGGCAGCCAAAGTTTCTCTTTGCACCTGCAAAGGAGAGTCCAATCTACAATTAAAGATCATTTCCTCTTCTTTGAAATTCAAATAATGGTGTTAAAACAGAGTGATGTTTTCTATCTGCATCTGGTCAGGCTATTTCCTGGCATGTGTGATGAAATCATGAAATGAATGTGTAAAAATGGTTCAGAGAGATGCTGAGATCATTTCTATGTGAATGAAGAAAGGTAAGCAGCTTCTAGATTTTGGGATGTGTATGGAGGTGTGTACACAGACACACTCTGGAGTGTTTTTAAGAGAAAAAACAAAAGATAGCATTATCTTCTTTATACAAAATTAAAATATGGTCAACATTAATGGTACTGAAGGTAAAACATAGTAAAGAAATAATTATTTCTACTACCCATAAGAGAGATTTTTCCAGAAGGCTTACATCTCATGTAGTTTATCCTTCCCAGAGTCAGACATCCTTTGTTTGCAGTGTGTTTACCTTGGTTTAGAGCAGAATGTTCACTATTGACTATTCCAAAGCCTATACAATACTTCTCTTTTATAATACCTGAAGATTGTGTGTAGTACGTATATTAATTTTTTCTTGCATACACTGAGATCCTAAAGCCTCAATTTTTGTTGTTGATTCATTCCCAGCTAATCTAAAAAGGAACTTACTTTTAATTGCAAATTCTACTTTTCTAAATATCATTTTGTAGAAAGGTTTTTCCTTCATTCACATTACTCCTGAGTTTAAAATGCCAAATGCAAAAGAGATGGTCAAGATCAATATGAAAGTAAAAGGAATTCACAGAAGAGTTATATATTTTGTACAATTCGGTTTTATAGCTATCACAACCTCCAGATACATTAAATGTCTCAAACGTTCAGTTCAAGTTTGTGATAGATGAATGGAGAAGCTGAGCTTCAAGGTGGTTAAATGGCTTGTGCAATTTTTTTCAGTCATTCAGATTTCTATGATCTAGATCAGGGAATAAATGATGTGGAATTGGATAAAGAAACTTATCCGTGAGGATAAGGAAAATTTTAAAGTACTTAATAAACATTAGATGCTCTTGAAATTGATGAAATGGGTCTGCTATGAGGGAACACGCCTGTAATTCCAGTATTTGGGAGGCAGAGGCAAGAGAATTGAGTGTTCAAAAATGGGGGGGGGGGCAGTGAGAAATAGGGTGGGAGATGGTGAGAAGCAAGATAATAAAATATCCATTACAGAAGGAATGGCAAAACATATTAAATATTGAAACAGTATCTGAGGATAGTACACAACTCAGATTCTTAATTAAAACAGACATTTTTTAACATTAGGATAAGCTCATCCAGTGCTATCAGTGTTTGATAGCAGTGATTAAATGTCACTCTGTTTTTATACTATGATTATTTTAAATTAGTATTTCTGGCATTAAGAAATGATTTTGACTCAGAAAATATTGCAGTTTGTCACTTGTCCCTGATAATAACACGTGTAAAAGATGAAATGAGCTACAAGGTGCTTATAGATTTATAATAATATTATTATCGAAAATTCCTCTCTTTGATCTTGTGGGTATTGGTCATTTTCTAATGCCAGCTTAGCTTCAGGTAAACTGACAAAATAGAAATTTGTATTTAACTGAGGGGAGTATTCTATGAATTATGAGACACATATCACTACTTGAGAAGAGTCATTAATGGAATATAAATTTATTCTCTGTTAATAGTCCTCTAGTAAAACAAACTCTGGGCACCTCAAAGCAGATTAAGACTAATGAAGTAGAAAAACTGGTCCCTAACTCTCATCTATCCAAATTATATTAGCTGGAGACCAAAGCAACTGAGTGTGAAAAAATTAATCGTGGCATGGACTTAAACACTTGAAAAAACTGTCACTCTGGCCTGTTAATAAGAGAACATCAAGTAGTATCTTTTGTTCAGATTATTCATACAGTTATCGAATCAGGTAGATTTCAAATAAATAAAGCCCACCACATTTAATTATAAGACAAAGTACATTTTTTTTCTAGTCTTCAACATTAAGAACTTGACTAGAAGGTAACACAATTCACACTTTCTATTTGCCCACATGTTCACAATGGAAAACAGCTTTGCTGTGAATTTTGAATATCAAATTTTAAATTTTAAATATGGAGCTGAATGAAATTTCCAGTTGAACAATAGTGTGAATAGCATGGATTCAGCTTTCTTTGGGGTCTGCTGTTGATACACCGCAGTAGGTAACTATTTGGCAAGCTAATCCCCCTCCTAAGCAATATGGCTATCAAGACCAGATGAAGAGTCTCCTCCTTCCCTGTTAATCAGCGAGCACTGGAAAGAAATGCATCTGCAAAGATAGAGCTTCCAGTGGGTCAAGGTTGTTTTGATTATTTTAATTATGAACTTATGTTATGTTTATTTTTTTCAAATTTATACACTTTCACATTTTTATAATGAAATTTAGAATTTGTTTAAATTTCAGGAAAGGATTATACTTAATGGAAAAGCATCCTGTTAGCTTGATTGAACTCAACCATCAGTTAGACTGTGAAATCTGGCCAGAAGTGACTTTTAGGATCAAAAAGATGTTTTTAAAGGGGAAGAAATTTCACTTATATTCCGATCCAATTTATCTCCTCTTATCAGACTTCTGGGGTTTTCTTGGTAGTGTATCAATGACTCCTGTAGTTGGAAATCTCTCTTAATGATCTCTTTCTTATAATTTTATTTAATCCAGTATTTTCGTCAGTCCGGAGTGACTTTTCATTCCTTCAAATGTGTTACCACTTAAAATTCACAAAATATTTTGGCATTTAGTACTGCATATTACATAAAGTGTTTATGAGGCTTAAATGTAATGAGTTCCATCTTGCTAATTTGAGTAAGGTTGTTTGGGCTATGAAAATTTTTAGTAAATATGAATTTCCTCTTACCCTCCCTCCCTTCCTCCCTCCCCATCCCTCCTTCCCTTGCTCCCCATCTCTCTCTCTCTCTCTCTCTCTCTCTCTCTCTCTCTCCCTTTGTCTTCCTACAAATAGCATATTCTAAAATTTATTTCAAAAATATCAACAGGAGAGATATAACTGAGAAAGTAGTGAAGGATAAATCTGGTCAAAATGCATTCTATGAAGAGGAAAATGGTAAATTACCTGTGGAGAGGAAGAGCCAGGGACAAAGGATTCTTGAAATGGCCACAGGAAAAAAACCTGTGGAAATATTTATACTACAGTGTGTGTGTGTGCGTGTGTGTGTGTGTGTGTGTGTGTGTTTATAAAATAAAGTTATGTCACTTGATGTGACAATGCTCCTCTCCCTGTGTGACAAGGAGGTGCAGACAAATCTCAAAATCTCCTGCGCCAGGCATGGTGAACCTTGCATTGACTTGTTTGACAGGAGAAAGAAATAAACTTCCAAAACGATATAGGGTACTGCCATTAGCCTTGGTTGCCCTCCAGAACGTAAAGAGAAAGTCCTATTGCTGACATCCCACTCCTCTGACACAATAATTGAATAAAATATTGAACTCAAAGTAACTTCAAAGTCTTCATATGGATTAGCTCTCACAGTATCTTAAGGTGCTACATAAGCTTATGAGAGAGAAAGGCAGTCAATATTTCTACCCAGCTGTAATACCTGTGAACCATAGCAATGGCCAGCATGATAAAATATCCCCCATGTTTCAGTAGTGGTACTTATATTTTATGGGTAAGTAACAGTACTCTAATTGGACTTAATGGCTATTTAATGAAAGGGCATTCATGCCTGGTAGTGCAAATTTAGCCAACTTCATGTGGCTGGTTAGGTGATAGTTTTCGGAGGAGAATCTACTAATGCCACTTTCCTAAACCAGTTTAATCTAATCCCTACCTGCATTCTAAGTGTTTATTCTTATACCTACAGAGAAGTATAGCTCTCATCCCTCATCAAAGAAGTTTTTTTGATAGAGAAAATCACAGAAATCTACAACTGCTTAAAATTCAGAGAACAAATGTCCGTGGAATACTTATCCTGAACTGATCCATCTACAATACAATCTCTGTACCTAAGGCTCTGAGAACATTACAGAAGAAGGTACAGAAGCATTGTAAAAGCCAGGGTACCAGAAATTCTCTTATAAAATAGTATACTCTATGTATTGCAGGAAAGTTACATCCATGAGATCTCAACAGCATGGATGCCTAAACAAAACCTGCACAATGACAATACCAGTTGACATCTCAACATGGATAGGAGAAACTTCATAGAGCCCTGTGCTTAGACGAAGAGCTACAGGAAATTAATGGCCATGATTATTAGAAAACAAGAACTAGTCTTCTGAAGGAGCCAACCCCTGATAGTATATCTAATCCCAAGTGGTCAGTGCTAAATACATACATATGAACAACACTCGACTCAGTGTGTATATATGTATGTATGTGTGTATATGTATATGTATATGTATATGTATATGTATATATATATATATATATATATATATATATATATATATGGTGTGTTTGTAATAATAAGAAATATCATGACATTGGGAGGGAGTGGTAGGGGAATCTGGAGGGGATATGAAGGGATAGAAATGATATAAATACAATATTCATATGTGAAATTCTTAAAAATAAAAATGAAGACATATCTTCAATCTTGCATTTTAGAATTCTCATAGCTGTTATTTAGCTTATCTACTATTTATACAATTTTGTTCTGACCAAGTCATTTTTTGGCTTGAACCAACAGAAAATCTGAGCTCAAAATGAAATATATACTGCGGATCATGAAAAGATTTTTAAATCCTATGTGTTTCCAAATAAGAAGGCACAAACTAAGATCTTGAATTACAGATATCTCTAAGAACTCCACCAAAGCAGGAATAGTCACATCCAAGAACAGTAGTGACAGCTGTACAGTAATCACCACAGCGAGGACTAAGAGCAGCAGTAAGTGTATATGCTACCTGCACTGTAGTCACTGTGCATGTGTCCACGACATGACACTTCGATAACATAGGTGTGCATAGTGAGTCATAGCGCTCAGCAAATCCTCACAGTCCTCATACACCAAGCCCCTCAAGAGAAGACTGATGTGATATCATCATTGTGATGTGGCTGTCACAGAGGCTTCATGATTCCTTGCTTTAAATTCTGGTTATACCATCTACTCAGCAATCAAACCAATGGTTTTTTTGCATACTTGCAATCAAGAGCCAGGACACTAGAGTTAATTGTTCTAGTTAAATATTACTATACTTAATAATATTTATTCCAATATGAAGTTCCAATTATGAATTAAAATAGATTCTTTTAATTAAAGCCATTATCAATCAAACATTTACATGAGGCAAACTTATCCATACAAAGGGTGGAAAAATTGGTTATTTAGAAATCAACACTATCTCAGGTTGGTTGCAACTAAGATTTAAAATACTGTAGCAAGCTATATCCCACCACTGATCCACGAGGTGATACATAGTATAAAATAACCAGTAGCTCAAAACCCCAAAAGAAATGATACTAAAGGTTTTACGGCCAAAAGTGTGTACATGTAGAATGTGTGTGTCAAATGAAAATATAAAAGCCAAGGAATTTAAGTCAAATGTCTGCAAAAGTATGTTTGCTATGTAAAGGAATTACAAGTCAAAGAGAAAATCATATGCTATTACAAAGTAGAACAAATTTCTGTCCTGACCAGTAATTATAAGAATTCAAATGTTTTTGTTTTTTTTTTAAAAAAAAATGGTTCATGAACAGGTTTATAAGTGCCAGCCATGAAATTCCTCCTGTGAACCAGGACCCAAACAGAATGTAGTTGGTTACTGTCCAAATTTGCTTCTCTGCTACTGTGTTAAAACACTGAACAGAAGTTACTTAGAAAAAGATAGTTTTATTCAGCTTACAGGCTATAGTCCATCATCAAGGCAAACCAAAGTAGGAACTCAAGACAAGAGCCTGAAAAAAACCATGGAGAAATGCTGTTTATAAGCTTACTTCCTCTGATTTGCTCAGCTGTCTTACTAACCAGCAAGCCCACCTGCTTAATGATAGTATCGACCATATGGGGCTGAGCCTTCTACTATCAACTAGAAATCAAGAATATTCAGCCAGAGACAGGCCAAAAAGCCAATCTAATAGAGGCTATTCCTCACCTGAGGTTACATTTCCCACGGTGACTATGGTATGTATCAAGTTGACAATGTCTGGCCAGCGAAGTAACTCCCTTCAACTGCCATGCTGTTCTCCCTTGTGAGGGCACAGCGGGCACATCTTCCCAGACAGATGAGTATTGATGGATAAAACGACCACAACACATTTTATAAATGTATAAAATTTTCAAAATGAGGCGATGCTATTTTAACATTATTGACTACTAGTGAAGGAAAAGAGCAAATGTTCATACATTAGTAATTAATAAATAATTTAAAAGTAGCCAGTACATATTTTAAAGTTTAAAAGTTAACATTAGGTCTCATAATGGCCTGCATAGATTAAATTCTTATAATGTATGATATTGATGTAATTCAGCATAAACTTTTATAAACGTTTTAAATAAATATATGAACTTTAAAACTTGATCTCAAGCGTACTTCTGCTACCTCATTTAACTTTAACCAAAGATTTGAGGAGAAAGACAAAAGAACTCTGAGCAAAGATATTTCTTGTTAAGGGTATTAAAATTTTGACTGGACCTAGTGGCTCATACCTATAACCCCAGCACTCGAGAGTCAGACCCATACGGAGCATCACAAGTTCAAAGGCTTGTGAATCCCCAGACAGCCAGAGCTCCACAACCAGAGTCCACCTCAAACAAAAACAAGCAAAACATTACAAAATGTGGGAAGAGGCAGTTAGGCATAGAGTGCTGGCTTAGCATTGGCAAAATTCAGGGTTTCATCCCAGAGCCACAAAAATCAAAACTAAGAAAAGGAAACTACCTAAGCTTGCGACTTCGTCATTTACTTGGAGTTAATCTATAAAATAAAATTCTCTACCTTCCTTTCAAAGTACAGTTTTCAAAGACTAATCATGAGTGAAGGATATGACTCAATCAATAGTGTGTAAAATAAAACACTGCAGGCTTAGATTTGAAGGCTAACTGCACTGCAGGAAAGGGAGTTGGTGAATCACCCACTCAAAACAGCATCTCTGGTTGACTGAGAAGGTTGCAATCAGTTTTCTGCCTTGTGCTTGTTTTCAAATTAGTTTGTTTGTGTTTGGGAAATTTTGTTCATATTTTTATCCATAGAACTGTTTGTGTGTGTGTGTGTGTGTGTGTGTGTGCCCATTTATTCTCTATATCATGATCCTTTGATATCCCTTCCCTCAAACATCATACATGTACATAGTGATTTGTGCAGTTTAGCCCATTTAACCCAGTTCTATCTTCCAGTTACATGTGCATAAGAGTGCTTAAACTGTACTCTCATGCAAACTATTATTATATGATACGCTATTATATTCAACATACATCTCTTTAAGCAATATACTTCAGATATATAATGAATGTTTCATGTTTTTATTTCTGCTTACATGTATTATATATGAACTTTCATTAATTTTGAATTATACAGTAATGAACTGAAATAAGGAATTAATTTCCAAACTTTAGATCAATATTTTTCTTGGTAATAGAAACTCTTTCCTAAAACATTCTCCTAAACTAAAACAATTGTGAAAATATTTAGTGGCTAGGGCTACTTGTCCGATTTTGAAGGTATGACTTAGAGTAGCTTTCTTTCTCTGCAGAAATAACAATAATGAATCATGTAAAAGTCAGAGGCATTGTGAAAGTACAAAACAGTAAAAAGTAAGCTACCTATTAATATACAGAAATTTTAGAGAAATTGAACGATAAATATCTGGTAACTTAAACACTCTCCAGAAATGACAAAACTTTGTAAAAAGAATATACAGTTATCACTGGGATTTGTAAAAAGAATATACAGTTATCAATGGGAAAAGTATCCATTATATTTTGCATAATTTTAAATATTAACTGAGATATATAAATTAAAATTTATATTTGGTATATTAATACATTATGATAAAAATAAATATATGAAAAATCAAATCATAACTCTAATTGATATTTTACTCATTTTGTCTTACTGCTGCTTTATTTTTTTCACTTACATAGCTAGCAGGTATTTTGGAAAAGTTTAGTCAATTATTTATTGGTTATGTATTTAGCAACTTCACATATTTATGTAGTAATTACACTGTTCCTACGTTTTTCTTTTTTTTTTTTTTTTTTAGTTTTGGTTTGTTTTAGTTTGTTTTGGTTTGATCAGTTGGTTCATTTTTTGTTTTGTTGGAGACAGTATCTCTCTCTATACCGCTGGCTGTCTTTGAACTTGCTATATAGACCAGGGTGGCCTCAAATGTAGAGATCCACCTGGCTCTGCCTTCTAGGGGCAGCCCTTAAAAGTGTGTGCCACCATGTCCACCTGCTATGTTTTTGTAAAGCATGTCCCTTGATTGCTTGCTTCATTTCAGAGTATTTTTATAGCTTTATCATTCCTAGAACTTTAAGTTAATTTTCTTTTCTGTTCTTGTTATAAACTCCTCCTATAAGGCATGAAGAATTTCTGTCTCCTTCATGTAATCAGGTGGTGGTTCCTAACTCTTCTCTAATAATAATAACTCTTCTCTAATAACTCTTCTTCTAACTAATGTCTAAGGATGGAGCAGCTCCATACAAGCTTACTGTTTTGTTATGACTCTTGGATTTCTTTTTATTAGATTCAAGGGTGGCTTACATTAATTATTTTATTATTTTTTTAAAAGGAAACACACATACACTCACATGTGCACACGTGCACATGCACACGTGTGCATGATAAAATTATGAAGCACCAGGGCTCCTTGTAAAGTCATTCAAACATTTGATTTCTTATTCAAAATTATACTTGAAAATTTCATATATTATTGATGAAACTGTGTTGTTAGAAAACTACTGAGGCACAGTTATATAATATCATTTTGGAATTAACTGTAGTAAGGTCTCATGGCGAAAACTGAGCAAAAGTGTTCTGGATCATAAATAGTTAACTTGGTGTACTCACTAAAATTCTTGATAGTAAAGAACAATGCTTTTTACATGTTGGTATGCATCACCTGTTACATAACAGGCTCAGTGATTGCCACTCGATAATAGGGCCGACAATCTGGCACCTGAGATTCTTCCTACACATGGGGTGATTTCTGCCTAACTCCTAAATGAAACCTAATATTTAACCTAAACTCATCCAGATTTACTTATAAGTAGATATACACCATCATAAAATTAATTATTTTAAAAGTCTATTTTATGTTTAAAAGTTGAATTCCATTAAATTTGTTGGTCAAAGTTTGCCTGTTGAAAGGAACCTACATCAGATGTCAGTTGCAGAGTGATCTACAAACATGCATTTCCAGTTATAGAAAACAAAAAATTAAGGGATCAAATTATGCTTAGTAATTTTTGCTATGCAAATTTACAAGAAAATATGCAGACCCTCTGAAGAAATGATTCCTTGGATACTTTCTGCCAAAAGTTGTCCTTACAAATAAGCTCACAGCACAGTGAGGAGCAATTCCAGATGGCTGCTGGGAGTTGTGCTTTGTTGCTGAAGTTTGATTTCTTGATAGTAGGAGGCAAGTGCTATGTTTCTGAAAAATAAAAATTATTAACTATTGAAAATATGAAATGAAGTCATGCCAACTGAAGGGAGATTTTACACACAGCTGCCAATGCTGCAAATGGAAGGCAGAGCCCTCCTATCCTGTAGGGTTACATAACTTAAGATAATAGAATGCTTCTGCATAACCATCACCATCTCAATGCTTAAATTTGGGATTTACTATAGTTTCTTTAAAATGTCTTAGTCTACTTGGTGGTCCAGTGTCTGAGAGATCTCAGAGGTTAGTTGAGACTGCTGGTCCTCCTACAGGGTTGCCCTCCTCCTCAACTTCTTCCAGCTTTTCCTTAATTCAACCACAGGGGTCAGCAGCTTCTGTCCATTGGTTGGGTGCAAATATCTGCATCTGACTCTCTCAGCTACTTGTTCTGTCTTCTGGAGTGCACCACCAGCTGATATGAGGCACCCAACACATATACAGCAGAAGACTGCCGGGTCTGGCTTCAGTCAGAGAAGATCTTCCTAAACCTCAAGGGACTAGAGGCCCCAGGGAGTTTAGAGGTCTGGTTGGGTGGGGGATTGAGGGTGGGGACATACTGTGGAAGCAGGGGATGGGGAGGAGGTATGGGATGTGGAACAGTTGGAGGGTAGACAGGGGCATAAAATCTGGAGTGTAAAATTAATAAATAAATAAATGACAAAAATATTTCTTAGTCTATATCAGATATTTTGAATATTTTTCTACTTTAATTTTGAATATTTTTCTGCGATATCACAGAGATTATTTCTCACTGATAAAAAGTTACAAGTTAGAGAAATGTTTAGTTTTGATAGGTTTATACAAAGGATGTAAAGCAAACCAGGTAGATCCAATGCTATAAACAAAAGTAAAATGAGTTAAAAGATTGTTTTTTTGAAACATTAGCAAATGAAGGAAACAGAATAGGCCCTAAATGTATCTCATAGAAATGTCCATCATGTGTTCTCTGCAAACATCCATTTCAGTACTTAAATTGGGGATTTAATATTGTTTATTGTTTAGATTCAATGCAACATCCATCAAAGTTCCAACAAAATTCTTCAAAGACATGCAAAGAGCAATTCTCAATGTCATATAGAAAAACAAAAAAGCCAGGATAGCAAAAACAATTCTTAACAATAAAAGGACTTCTGGGGGAATCATCATCCCTGACCTCAGGCTATACTACAGAGCAGTAGTGATAAAAACTGCATGGTATTGGTACAGAAACAGACAGGTTGATCAATATAATAGAATTGAAGACTCAGAAATAAAACCACACACTTATGGACACTTGATCTTTGACAAAGAAGCCAAAATATATAATCAAAAAATGAAAGTATTTTCAATAAATGGTACGGGTTTAACTGGAAATTGGTATGTAGTAAAATGAAAATAGATCGATATATGTTACCTTTCACAAAGCTCAAGTCCAAGTGGATCAAGGGCCACAATATAAAACCATAAATACTGAATCTAACAGAAAGTGGGAAAGAGCCTTGAACTCATTGACATGGGGTTGGGGATTATTTCCTAAACAGGACTCTAATGACTCAGCCTCTAAGATCAAGAATTGATAAATGGGACCTCATGAAACTGAAAAGCTTTTATAAGGCAGAGGACATAATCATTAGGACAAATCAGCAACCTACAGATTGGGAAAAAATCTTCACTAACATCATATTCGATAAAAGGCTAGTATCCAAAACATATAAAGAACTCAAGAAGCTAATCACCAAAAAAACAAAAAAAACCAAAAACAAAAAAAACCAACAACCCAATTTAAAAATGGGCTGCAAAGCTAAACACAGTATTCACAACAGAGGGATTTTGAATAGTGGAGAAGCACTCAAAGAAGTGTTCAAGGTCCTTAGTCTTGAGGGAAATGCAATTCAAAATGACCCTGAAATTCCACCTTACACCAATCAGAATGGCTAAGATCAAAAACGCAGGTGACAGCACATGTTGGCAAGGATGTAGAGAAAAATGAACATTCCTCCATTGCTGGTGGGATTGCAAACTGGCACAAACACTCTAGAAATCAATCTGAGGATTTCTCAGAAAATTAGAAATAGATCTACCTAAAGACCCAGCTATACCACTCTTGGGCATGTACCCAAAAAATGCCCACCATACCACAGAGGCACATGCTCCACTACTTTCATTGCAATCTAATTGGTGATAGCCAAAAGCTGGAATCAACTCAGATGCCCCACAACACAAGAATGGATACAGAAAATGTGGTTCATCTACACAATGGAATACTATTCAGCTATTAAAAATGAGTATATCTTGAGTTTTGCAGGCAAATGAATGGGAAATAGAAAATATCATCCTGAGTTAGATAATTCAGACCCAAAAGGACATGCATGGTATGTACTCACTAATAAGTGGATAGTAGCCAACAAAGTACAGAATACTTAGGATACAATCCACAGAACTCAAGAAGGTTAACAAGCAGAAGGGCTCAAGCAAGGATGCTTCAAACCCACTTGAGAGGAAGAAGAAAGCAATCACATGAGGCATAGGGATGGAGTGGCCTGGGTGAGAGAGGGGAGAGGGAGGGGGAAAGGAGGCATGATCAGGTACTGGGGCGGGGAGAACAGGAGAGAAGCCCCGAGGGCCAGCAGAATGAATGGAAATAGGCAACCTCAGGGGATAAGAGGTGGCAGGACCCTCTAGAATCTGCCAGAGACCTGGGAGGTGAGAGAATCTCAGGATTCAAAGAGAGGGACCTTAGATGAAATGCCCTACAGTGGGGAGCGGGCACTTATAGAGTCCACCTCCAGTAGAAAGACAGGACATCAAGTGGAGGGATGAGGTTGCCATCCCACAGTCCAAAAGTCTGACCCAGAATTGTTCCTGTCTTTTAGACTGGAACAGTCTTTTAGAACTGCAGGGACAAAAATGGAGAAGAGACTGAGGGAGAGGAGGTCCAGTGACCAGGCTACCTTGGGATCCATCTCAAGGGGACGCTCCAATGCCTTACACTATTACTGATGCTATGATGCGCTTACAGACAGGAGCCTAGCATAGCTGTCTTCCAAGAGGCCCAACAAGCAGCTGACTGAGACAGATGCAGATACTTGGACAATGGACAAACAATAGACAGAAGCCAGGGGCCCCAGTGTTTGAATTAGGGAAAGGCTGGGAGAAGCTGAGGAGGACAACCTCATAGGAAAACCAGCAATCTCAACTTACTAGACCCCTGAGATCTCTCAGACACTGAACCGCCAACCAGCCAACATACACTAGCTGGTCTGAGGACAGCAACACATATATACAGCAGAGGACTGCCTGGTCTGGCCTCGGTGAGAGAAAACATGCTTAGCTCTGGAGAGACTTGAGGCCTCAGGGAGTGGGGAGGCCTGGCAGGGTGCGGAGAGTTGAGAACATGGCCTTGGAGACATGGGGAGGAGGAATGGAATGAAGAACTGTGGGAGGGCAGACTTGGGGGGGTAATGACTGGACTGTGAAAAAATAAAAGTATTAAATTTTTTTTCTTAGTCTATATCATATTTTGGATATTTTTTTCTACATTCCCAACTGCTACTATGCAAGTTGGAACTGACATAAATTTAAAAATCATATGATACTGGGCATGCAAATTGTATAGCTTTGTTCTTTTTCTGTCACAAGCCCATGCATCATAACTTAGGAAAAATCATTCAAAAAGTTATGGTGGTTACTCTGAGCCATACTATAATGTAAATATTGATCTGGTTTCTCCTGAATTTGTCTGCACACACACCCCCACCCCAGTCTTATCTTCCATCCTCCTCATAGACTAGTCTAGTGCAGACCGAGTGTGCACATGCTCTAGGATAAAAATGAAAAGTATAGCTTAATACATACTCTGCAATCAGAAAACTTATAAGATGTTAAAAATCTCACCACAAAAGGCTCTTAGGAAATTCTTGGTACCTTAATTTTTGTGCAAGAGTAACATGAATATTATATCTCATTAGCCATAAATTTTGCATTGTAAAAAACTAAGATTTATTTAAGCTAACTGAGCATAGAGGACCATTAGAAATACTTGATCTGGGATAAACTTAAGTGTTAGCACTAGCAAGAAAAAGTTGTCTTTGAGTCTTTTTTAATCAATGATAGTCAGATGCAAGTGGCTATTTATTAAGTCAAGCTCTTATTACCTAACACATTTGATTTGGAAACTGGATAGTGTTACCACAATTAGAAATAGCAAGACATAGCTTCAGAATAATGATAATGCTGTATATAGCTGCAGTGCCCACTAAAGTACTTATGTTATATTTATGTTGTACTACAATAGATAAGTTGTTGCAATTCCTGGGTAAATATTGGAATCATCTAGGAGATATTGAAAAACACTTGTATCTCTGGTTAAAATAATTAGAATGTCATGGTAGAAAGTTGGGAATGACCAGTATTTTTTGAAATACACTTTCTGGTGATTTTGAGACAATGGAATTGGGATATACTGGCTTTAACCTCATGCATGGTTCTTCATCACTTCTTTGGACATTTTCAGCTTCCCAGACATCAGAATATGCTTTTACTTGCCTTAAAAACAATGTCAACCAACATTTTAAAAGACTGACTTGAGACTGTAAGCAAAAGGTGGTTTTGTTGCTATTTCTTTTATTACTGGAATTGATAACAATTTTTATAAAATTCATCATTTTCCTCTATATTTAAAAGAAAATATTTTAAAGCAAAAAGCAGCCTTTCCAAGAACAACATCAACCAACCAGACCCCCCCCAATAGCTCCCAGAGACTAAACCACACACCAAAGAGTACACATGGAGGGACCCATGGCTCTGGCTGGATATGTAGCAGAGGGTGGCCTTATCTGGCATCACTGGGAGGGGAGCTCCTTGGTTCTGTGGAGGCTTGATGAAACGCTAGGTCGATGAGGCAGGAGTGGGAGGGCAGGTAGGGAAGCACCCTCATAGAGGCAGGGGTGAGGGAGGAGGAGATAGGGGGCTTGTGGAGGGGAAACCGGGAAGGGGGATAGCATTTGAAATGTAAATGAACCAATAAAAGAACCAATTTTTTAAAAAAGCAGCCTTTCTGATAACAAAATTTTTAGTCTCAGATTACAATTAGAATTGTATTTGTTTTCTCCTTATCTGGCCTCACTGAATGAAGCTATGAAATTTTATGATACTAAAGGCTACTTAAGGCTAGAGAAGGTTTCAGTCATGAACACGCACACACACATACTGACCTTCGTTTCCCTGCAGACATTTGTCAGGAGTAGCATAATGACAGTCCTAATTAGTAAAATTACTCTTGTGTGGCGAGCACTTCAGAATAAGATGCCGACAGGCACGCAATATGTTAACTGTGCGACAATCTTTTCTCTCAAAAAATAAATGAAATTCTGAGGAATATTCCACTGGCTTTCATCAAAACGCCCTCAGCTCCCCAGTGACACCTTCTCACACATTCCCATAGAATTACCAATATATTCTTATTTCATAAGGATGTATTTCTTATTTCACCAAGATGTATTTTATTATCATGATCATTCAGGAAATTCCATTTAATTCCAACTACAAAATGTTTTGTGCTCTGGTTTCTTATGTTTTATATAACAATATTTTTAGAAATTCTCAAATAATATATGACATCATATACATGCTGTGATTAAAACACTATAAATATAAAATTGTTTCAAAGCTATATTCCTTTTACTCCAAAAATGAGCTCAACCTTAAAATACTTAGTTTAAGTGATGTTGTATTTATATTTCAATGTTCCTGTCTAAATGCATAATTATTCTACACAATTCTAACTTAAGTATCTCACTGTCTAACACGGGCTTCTCCAGGTAGCAGAAAATGTCAAATGGAAGATTCAGCATCAAAAAGAGAAAAGAGTAGTTTAAATTGTTAGAAGAACCAAAAAGTTGCCAGGTACCTGGAAGCAAGCTTGGGATCAGTATACAGTATCAGTATCAGTATAAGCACTGAAGGAAACAAGCTGATTTAACTAGTTGGTTTTGTTTTTTAAATGATGCTGACACTGGCTCTTCGCATGTGGCTCAGTGAAGAGTGTGTACTGGGACAAGCATATGAGAAGCCTTGGTTTGATGCCCAGCACGTCATAAAACAGGGTGAGATGGTGCACGCTTAAAACCCTCAGCTGCTCTAGTGATGGGAACATCCAACGTTACCCTTACACCCACACTAAGTTTGAGGCCAGCTTGTGTTGTATGAAAGCCGGTTTTAAAAATTAAAGATTTTATATGAATCCTAGTCTTGCAATAATTGTAGTTGTCCTGATTCAGTAGGAACAGAGTGAGAACTCACCATCTTTGACAATGATAGAAATTCTCAGCCAGCTCCATATGCCATGGGAGTGCTCAGCACTCACCCAGACACAGGGAAGCCCCAGCCTGATCACTGGTGTTCCTGCCTCTGCCATGTTCAGGCTGCCTTCCTAAGCCAGGCAGGAGAATTAAATATTTGAGTTTGTGAATATCACCTCTTCCAGCTCCCAGGAAAGCTTCTGTTTGGCCAGATAACTAAGAAGAAGGTATAAGCACAAATCTTTATCTCAGAGGGCCGAGGCAGATTTCAGAAGGATAAATAAATAATAACCATTAACTACTAACAAATGTGGCTGTTTACTGTGTAAATAAACTAAATTGCCTCCACGTTTTTTGGTCATTACATTTCCCTGTGTAAATCAGAACAGAATATAAATTGAATGTATATCATTTTAAGGATCTACACCATGGGTCTTGTACTCAGAAACAATGCTAGGTAGCTTGTTTTCAAGAAAAAAAATAATTTGTTTGAGGTAAAGGATATTGAGTGATTTATGTAACATTTAAAATGCAGTGTATTAGGAAGAATTCATACACACACACACACGCGCACACACACACACTGTGGTGTGCTAAATTATTTTCATGCCTCACTATATCATGGGTCCACACAACAAAAACTGTTATTGTGGGACATTCAAATGAAAAATACTCTTTTAATTTGGAAATAACAATCAAAATATCCTTTTATCTGGAATTTTAAAAACTGAGTTTATTGACCAAATATTTTAACAAAATTTAGATGGATGGACTAGGCTGTATTTCATCCCTTCTGTGCTCACAAGCAGCTCCTCGTGGAGAATCATACTCAACAAGGCAAATCTTGAGCAGACAGTGAAGGAGTTATACAAGCACCGAGGGACATACCATTGTAAGCATCTAACAATTTCTACCCAGCTTCAAAGTTAGAAGGACATAATACTGATCTCTCACTACCACTATGGCACTTAGATCTATTGATCTGTGGCTTGAAATGTATACCAATGAACATACAAGCAGTATCCCAATTCATAGAACAAAGGTTAAAAACAAAAATAAAATAAAGTAAAATAAAATAATAAAATAAGCTAGTATATTCTTGTATCCCCTTAGCCAAATGTCTGGCTGCTTGAAGCCATTTTTAGCATTTAGTTCAGATCTACTAGGAACCAAGGTAAGAATTTGATGCCTGGGTTTCTGAATTCTGGCGAAAAAAAAAAAACCAAACCACCTCACTTTCTCACTTCAAGATGTCCCAGTGGAACTGAAGCTGTAATGAGGGAAAAGGTACCCTGTCAAGAGGTCACACCTGCCAAAGCCATTCCCCCCAGGTTGCTAGACCAGAGGAAACACTATACCTCCACAATCTGGCTTTAGGACTCATAAAGCAGGCTCAATGCATTAACACAGCCCTAGAGATCAAATGACCTTGGCAAGGAATTATACCCAGAGTGCCTCACTGTTCTACAAGGATTAAATGAGATTATGTATGTCGAAGATTGGCATAGTATAAATATTGAAGGGTTTCTCTTGCTCTCTCTCCCCTCTTCTCTCCACTTTCCTTCATTTGACAACCACAATGGCCTTATGTAAACTTATTACCAGTTTACAGATGGGAGAGAAAATGAAAATTGAGAGTATAAGTACCTTTTATTTAAATGGCATTGTGATGAATGTTAAAAGCAGCATTTAGAAAAGCCAGTCTGATCAGACCACATAAATCTCTGTCTCATAACATGTGCCCACACACGCACATTTTCATGTACAGAATGCCTACTGAACATTCTTACTAAGCAACAGACCCCACAAAGCCTAATGCCCTGTGGCCCCTGAGTCCTGGATGCATCTTCCCTGTTGGATTTCTTTCTGTAATCTGCATTTTTTCCACCTTTCATGGGAGAGTGTTGGCTGCTGTTTTTGCTTTTGCTTGCTTATTTTTTTTTTGTTTGTTTGTTTCCTCAGCACCAAATGAAATAATAGTGATAATTTAAGAATAAAACAAAAAAGAAAGGAATAAACAACAACAAAAACCACTGTCCATAATCCTGCGTCTTAAAGAATAATTAATGCTGTTAGGCTCTTTGGCTTTGTCTCCTTTTACAGGACTATAATTAAACTATTTCTGTAGTTCTTTACAAAGTTAATATACTGAGAGCTGTTTTGCAAGTGTTTACACAAATATTGATTACAAAATCTTTGCATGCTTAAATTTTAATGAAACCAGTTTCCTAGGATATTTAAAGCATAATTTATTCACAAAGTCTCCTGGAGGCCTATGTTAGTCATTTCTATTGGAATACTGTACTGAGAGCCTAGTATTCTCTCATCAACTCATTAGGCGAGATGTATTGTATAGTCATTCTATTGAACTGCTGCATAACTATAGCAGCACCAAGACACAGGCATTAAAACAATCCCTACTGCAAATACAAGCAATGCCAGTTGTATAACATTCTTCTTTTAAAGAATATGTTCTTTAAAATTCTTTGATAACTTGCTTGTATTTCAGATTTTCCAAGAATTGCTAATATAAATTGTTGAACAATCTACTCCAGATACTACCTTTTTATAAACAGTTTAAGAGAGCTGGAGAGATGACTCAGTGGATAAAGAACTTGAAGTGCAAGTGTGAGGTCCATAATTTGGATCCCCAGAATGTGTGATGCCAGATGCGGTGCATGTCTGCAATGCCATTGTTTCTGGGGTGAGAAGGAAGACAGCACTCCCCAAGAGCTTGCAGGCCAGCCAGCATGTAATATGCAGACACAATCAACAAGAAAGCCTGCCTCAAAAAAAGGAAGATAGTAAGAACCCACACTCATGCCATTGCACAGCCATTCAGTATTTATTCATACATATGCAGGAACCTGAACACATGCACATATGCACCAGAGGAAAAAAAGATTCTTTTCCTTAAACTGACACATTATTAATACCTGCTATCTATGTATGTATGTATATCAAATGTGTATGCATATAACAGTATCTTCTGTTAGACTTTCCAAAAGCTATCTAAATGTCATCCCTAAGTACTTCATTCAGCATAAGTCTTCTCCATAAGATCCAATATCTCTATGACATCACACTATCAATTCTACATCTAAGAAAATAAATTCTACTATTATCCAAAATAGACTGATTATTTAAAAAATTAAATATCTTCTCAGGATCTTGTGGTTACATGGTTTTATTTTCTCATTGGTGCCTTGGTCTATGAGTCATGTCCTCTCCTTGGTACTTCATGAAACTGATCCTTCAGGAACCCAGGTGAGTCAACTGATAGATGATCTTATATTCCAGATCTGTCTGATTGGCTTTTTTATTATTATTAAACATATCTCAAAAGAAGGTAATACTGAGACATACTCCTCAATTCATTTTATCATGAGTCTATGTCTGCTAAACAGGAAGTAGATAAGTTTGATATTCTATCAATTTTATGTCCCAAAGTGTGAACTATCAGTGCTAGCTTGTACCAAAAGTCAAAACAGACTAGCCTACTGTGGTGGTTTGAATAGGTTTGCCCCCATAAACTCATGTGTTTGAAAACTTGACTCATAGGGAATGGCACTATCAGGAGGTGTGGCCTCGTTGGAGTAGGTGTGGTCTTGATGGAGTTATTGTCTCACTTTTGGGGGCAGGCTTATGAGTTCTCTTAAGCTCAAGCTAAGGTGAGTGACAGTCTCCTTCTCCTGCCTTCCCATCAAGATGTGAAACTTCCAGGTCCTTCTCCAGGACCATGTCTGCCTACATGCCACCATGCTGCTTGCCAAGGTGATAATGGATTGAACTGCTTAAACAGTAAGCCATCCCCAATTAAATGTTTTCCTTTATAAGAGTTGCCATGATCATGGTATCACTTCACAGTAATGAAACCTTAACTAAGACATATACTTTTATGTACCAATTTAAGCAATCCATTGTAACAAAGGTGGCTGCAAAAGAACAATTCACAGATCTGCTGTTTATTTCCATATTAGTTACTTTTAGTTGTCATCAAATATCATAAGTGAAAGTTACTTATGGCAGAAGTTTATTTGGCTTGCAGTCTCAGAGGGAGAATCCATAATGTTAGGGAGTCACAGCCACAGGATGCTAAAGAAGAAAGTTGCGAATCATCTCTTCAGCCCCAAATATGAAGAGACTGAACTGGTGGGGTGAGGCTATACATTCTCAAATCTTACCTTAACCCAGGTGACAAACCTCAGCAAGTCTCCACCTTCTAAATAATCCATAACCTCCACAAGGTTCAGAGTGTGTCAGCAGTTAAAGGAAGGGCATTATTTGGCAAAGATTGAGATCCTATTACTTGAAATGGGGATGTGTGGGAGGGCCCTGTTGAAGCTAAGAACTCTGAATTATCTGATTCTCAGGGGTTTACCTCACCTTAGAAAATAGTATCGTCAGCCCTACCCCTTGAAATATTGCCCTTTTCATATGAGGAAATTAATCCTTCATTGTCTGATAAACCAGCAATGACTTTCTCTGAAGAAAATACCAGACTGATGTTCCTCAAGACCCACCAATATTTGCCCTGAGACCTATAACCAAACTCAAGGCAAAACAGGCCCCTAGAGGGAAGGTAGAAAGTATAGTCAATGAGAAAGTACACTAAGGGGCTTGATGAGTTTGCTAATTCATTCAAACAAAATTCTGGGGAATACATGTGGGAATATATTTTAAGGCTGCGGGATAATAGTGAAAGGAACATAAAATTATATTGGGCTGAGTTTATAGTTATGGGTCCTCTGAGTGGAGATTCTAGGTTTAATACGGAAGCTCACGCCATTACAAAAAGGGTATCAGAAGTTTGTTTGAATGCTCGGCTGAAGCATTTATCAAAAGATGTCCTACAGAAAAGGAGGTGGAGATGCCTGGTATCCCTTGGCTTAGTGTTGATAAAGGGATTTTAAGGCTCAGGGAAATTGCAATGCTAGAGTGGATACATTGTGTATAATGTAATCTCCACAACGGGAAGGCCCAGAAGACATGTCCTTCACAAATCTTATAAGATGCAAAATTGTGAGAAGGGGCACCAGCACATTTGAAGACATTTTTGTTGGCCTTTTCCTTGTGCCAGACCTTTGGAGTGGAGATGCTGCTGCTCAATTGGATGAATTAAATGCAGTGGGTTTAATTGGGTCCTGAGGTAGCAAGGGCCAGGTGGCAGCATTGAATTGCCAGAGGCAAGGTGATTATAGTTATTATAATGTGCAGCATAAACAAAACAACATTCTTCATGATCTATCCCATAATGGTCAGCACAGGAGAAGTGAAATTTATAATGGGATGACTCACATGTACCTTTGGTACTGGCTAATCAGTCATGGTGTTTCCAGTCATGAAATAGATAAGAACTCAACTTCATTTCTGTTTGCACTATATATGTAGAAAAATTCTCAAACAAATGAAATGAAAGACTACATTGGATTGTAGCAAAAGGCAATCTGGGCCAGTGAACCAATTTCCAGACTTGTGCCAGTTTGCAGACCCAGAATCCATTGGATGAAGTAGTGACCAAGTTTCCCTGAGGAAAGATCTAAAAGTTTTGTTGTTAGCCTTTCTCCAGTTCTTCCCCAGAGGGACCTATGGCCTTTTACAAGGGTAACTGTACACTAGGGATAAGAAAATAATCATACTTTCTTGGGTCTAACTGGATACTGGTTCTGAATTGACTCTGGGAGATTCCCAAGAAATACTGTGGCCCTCCAGTTAAAATGGGGGCTTATGTAAACCAAGTGATTAATAGAGTTTTTCCTGATGTCAACTCTCAATCAGTCCCCAAACTCATCCTATGGTTATTTCTCTAGTTCCAGAATGTATAATTGGGGAGATCTATATCTGTGTGTGTATGTGTATGTATGTATATATATATATACATACACATACACACACACATATATATATCAGAAGACAAGTTGTCCATGGAGGACGACAGTTGACTATTAAAAACTAAATCAAGTAGTAACTCTCATTACAGCTGCTCTACCAGATGTTGTTTCCTCACTTGAGCAAATTAATATATCTCCTGGTACCTGGTAGACATCTATAGACCTAGCAAATGCCTTTTTCTCAGTACCTATCCAAAAGGAACACCAGAAGCAATTTTCTTTCAGCTGGCAATGCCAGCCATCCCTGTCATTGCCCAATAGGCACATGTACAAAGTGACCATGGTGGCAGACATAGAGGTTAGGCTTGGGCTCAGCAACATGGATTTCCACTCACAAAGGCTGGCCTGTCTAAAGCTACCACTGAATGCCATATCTGCCAACAGCAGAGATCAACACTGAGTCCCAGACATGGCACCATTCCTCAGGTAACCAGACAGCAACTTGTTGGCAGGTTGACTACACTGGACTACTTCCTCCATAGAAAGGACAATGTTTTGTTTGTAGTGGAGTAGATAGTTGTTTGTAGTGGAGTAGATACTTATTCTGGTTAAGGATTTGCCTTTTCTGCACATAATGCTCCTGCCAAAACCACCTTCCATGGTCTTACAGAATGCTTTCATAGTATTCCACACAGTATTGCTTCTGACCAAGGAACTCATTTTACAGCCAGAGAAGTGTGACAGTGGGACCATGATCATGGGATCCACTGTTTTTACCATGTTCCCCACCATCCTGAAGCAGCTGGTCTGATAGAAAGATGGAATGGCCTTTGAAGACAGTTACAGTGACAATTAGGTGGCAGCAGCATGGAGGGCTGGAGCAGGGTTCTATAGAAAGCAGTATATGCTTTGAATCTTATATGCTTTCTCCCATAGCCAGGATCCATGGGTGCAGGAATCAAGGGGTGCAAAAGGGAACAGTTCCACTTACTATCACTCCTAGTGACCCATCAGGAAAGGTTTTGCTTCCTTTTCCCAAAACTCTAAGTTCCACTGGCCTAGAAATTTTGGTTGCAGATAGGGGGGTGTTCTTGCCAAGAGCCATAACAAACATTCCATTGAACTGGAAGCTCAGACGTCTACCTGGTCATTTGGGGCTTCTAATGCCCTTAAACCAATGGGATAAGATAATAATATAACAGTGTGAGGAGGGATGATGAATCCAGATTACCATGGGGAAATTGGATTGCCTTTCCATAATGGACATACAAAGGATTATGTCTGGAGTGCAGAAGATCCTTTAGGGTGTCTCTAAGTACTACCGTGCCCTGTGAATAAGTCAATGGGAAACTACAACAACCTGATCCAAGCAGGATAACAAAGGGTATAGACACACCAGGAATGAAAGTATAGGTAATTCCTGCAGGAAGAGAGCCATGACCTGCTGAGGTGTTTGTATAGGTTGGAGGAAATACAGAATGGGTAATAGAGGAAGGTAGTTATAAATATCATCCTATATCACATAACTAGTTTCAGAAATTAGGATTATAAGTGGCATAGGTACTTCTGTTTTATTTTGTTCCTAAAAGAATGTCTCCTAAGGGACATTGAGGTATTATAAATTTACAATGCATTTGTGATTATACAAGGGATAGTTATATCATGTTAGGCTTATTTCTGTCTTGGTCACTGTATTCATTTAGGCATGAGATATGACTTACATCAAGTTGACAAGGGATGGATCATGATTGTCATTCCCAGTTGTCAACTGCACTATATCTAGAATAAACCGCAATCCAGAAATGGAGGGCATACCTGTGATCCAGATCTTGATGCTGGAAGACACAGGTCAAGATCCTGAAGCATAGTGGCCACAAAAAGCTTAATCCCAGGCAAGGTGGTACATGCCTTTAATCCCAGGACAGAGGCAAGCAGATCTGTGAGTTGAAGGCCAGTGTGGGACAGAGCAAATTCCAAGTAAGGAACAGGTGTGGTGGAACATATCTTTAATGTGAGCCATACTGTCTGCTGGAGGCCTACATAAAGACAATGGTATAAGGAAGGTTCTTTTTCACCTGCTTGCACTTGCTTGCCAGCACATCTTTTGGAATCTACTTCTTCAGGTTTCCAGCTTATACAGAAGACAGCTGAAACAACTAGCCTCGTGTGACTGAGAAACTACTAGATTCTTGGACTTCCCATTCACAGTTGCCCATTGTTGAGACTGTAGACTGTAAGTCATTTCAATAATTTCCCTCAATAGAGACATTCCATAAATTATGTGACTCCAGAGAACCCTGACTAATTTGATAGATAGATAATTATAAATGCATATATACATACATACAAGCATACATGATCGATAAATAGACTGAAAACCCACTGATAGATATGACAGAATGAGTGGACA
The DNA here is from genome assembly GCA_019843965.1 of Rhynchomys soricoides. NCBI lineage: Eukaryota > Metazoa > Chordata > Mammalia > Rodentia > Muridae > Rhynchomys > Rhynchomys soricoides. The sequence continues at coordinate 4,667,232 of JADRCH010000150.1, forward strand.
TGTTAAACATGTATGGAAAATTCAATGTTGCATAGACACCAATGTCTAACTTGGAAGAAAATAGCCTAAAACCAAAAGTAGAAATCTGAGATTTGTCCTGAATCATACAAACAACTATATCTTTAAAATGTACTTCTTAATTTTACTTTTATAACTTGACAAGGAATTGCATTTCATTATGGCATTTTTCAAAAGGAAATATTTGTGTTGTACCCTTTGTCCATCACGTCTTCCTTCTCCCTTGTGCCCTCCCACTGACATCCCTTCCAGTTCCATGTCACACACATGTGGGCTTTTCCTTCATCCCTTTTGTCAACATCTGTTATGGTCACCTGCTTAGCTTCATAGTTTGTATCACCCTCATAACCTCTATGAACATAGATCCATTCACAGTATCTACAAATGAGTGGGGACAGATCTTTGGTTTTCTGAGACGGTCACCTCACTCACCCTAATCTTTTCCAGTTCCATTCATTTTTCTTCAAATTTCATATTTTTATTTTCCACCACAGCTGAGTAAAATTCTATTATGTATGTCACATTTTTATTATCTATTTGTTCTTCTGTTAATGGACATCTAAGAGCACTCCTTTTTCTTGCTATAGTGAAAAAATAAATGTGTATGTGTAAGTATCCCTGGAGTCAGGTATAGAGACCTATTGGTATATATCCAGGAGTGCAATGGTGTGGTCATATAGTAGTTTTATTTTTAATATTTTGAGGATTCTCATACTGATTTCCATAGTGGTTGTTCTAGTTTACACTGATGAGAAAGCCCAATGAAATGCATTTTTAATCTGACTGTACTTTTGGATATTTTCCTCATTACTATTAGTGAGAAAATTCCTATAAAAATTGTGATAAAATATCAGTTTACAGGGGCGAGAGAGATGGCTCAGCAGTTAAGAGCACTGGCTGCTCTTCCAGAGGCCCTGAGTTCAATTCCCAGCAACCACATGGTGACTCACAACGATATGTAATGGGATCCGATGCCCTCTTCTGGTGTGTCTGAAGAGGGCAACAGTGTACTCATATACATAAAATAAGTAAATAAATATATTTTAAAAATCAGTTTATACAGTTACTTACAAATGGCCTGAAACTAGTTCATTGTTAATGTAACATAACTTACATCTCCATACAACATAAGCCTTAGTGTTTCAATCATAAATGATGTCTAATCCAACCAGCAGTTAAGAAACCATATTTTTTGGATTCAGCGTTAAAAGTTCATACACTTGTTTCTCTAAATATGAAAAAAGTCTGTATTTCACAGATTAATTTTGGAGACTCAATACTGTGTGTTTACCAGAGAATTCATATTGTGAATCAGCCACAAGACAAGAACTCATTGTGAGGTTGATGTCTTAGAGCCAGGAATGAATTTATTGGGGCCATTTGGAAATAGTTGAATTCAAGTTTGAACATCACAAATAGCACTAATAGCAATAAAAGCTAAAGTTAAGGATGAAAGTACTAAATTTGTAAGAAGTGGTTAATATTTAATGCCAAAGCACAGATTTTAAAGATGTTAAAGTCATCTCATAAGCAGTCAATTGGAAGATTTGGTCAAGAGCTACAGAAGAAAAATTGTTCTAAAAAAAAAAAGATAATTATGGTTTACATAGCAACAGATACACACACTATACACATATATGCACATACAAACTCACACACACACACACACACACATGTACACACACATATACTCTCACACACACACACACACACATACACACACACACTTTCTCTCTCTCTCTCTCTCTCTCTCTCTCTCTCTCTCTCTCTCTCTTTCTCTCTCTCTCCAGAAGTCACTGTAACTAGAGATTTTGACGAATACTAGATACCCAACCCTCTGAAGATACCCAACCATCTTCAGTATGAGTGTAGATTGTCACAGACTTAAAGGGACAAGTCTATAAAGGGATAAAGCTATAAAGCTTGATTATAGCTACAAGAATGACTCATAGTATGAAAGAAAACCCCAAATTCTGTAGCGGGACATATCCTTAGGATAGTCTAAACTTGGGAACTTAATTACTGCTCACCTGTGGATTTTTGTTCACCTACTCAGGGAGTCAACTTGCCCCATAAAATAAAGCCCTGTATGGTAATGGTTATTTTCTAATAGTATTTGATTTTTTTCTATTAAATACTTTGGAGTTGTTTATTTGTTTGTTTTGTTTATTTTGACTTAGTTTGGATAGGTTTTCTCAGCAATGGTCAAGTAAAAGGCCTCCTGGATGCAGGGCCCTAATTCAGACAGAGCCACTGGCCCTATTGGAGCAAAATAATATGTCACTGATGCCTTTGCCACAGAAGTTAGTGATTATCCGTGCTTTCCTAGCCTTCTGCAGTAAAGAATAATTTAATACTATTTTGTTTCATTTTACAAATGAACAGTAAAATAAGTATCGGATGTCCTCACAAATAATAAAGACAAGAGCACCGACATTACTGGGAATTGTGGCACAAATAGATACCCAAGAAGTCGAACCCTGGGACTAAATTTCTTGGTTCTTAAATTATATGTAACTTGCTGGCAATATTGTACACAGCTGCTGCAAGGTGAGCCCAGAACTTCACTTCACATGCTATGGAATGAAATGGCTTTTCTGCTTGCTTCATTTTGTATAATTAGGTACTGAGAATCCAGACAGGAAAAAATTCAGTTTAGAGAAAATTTTCCCACATGACCTAATCCTTGACGTTTTTCTCACTGGAAGAGATCTGAATCATTTTCATCTCTGATGGTCAGCCAGTGTAGCAGGGAACGGTACACTGTCTAAGCCCATCCGAAAATTAGGCAACTTATTTGAATACCTAGCAAATTTCTGCAAGTGGATGCGTCCAGGTTTTTCAAAAGGGAGAGAAGTTGAATGGTAGATGGAGACAGAGGGGGGATGGGTACAAGCAGAGACTGAAATGGAGTAGGGAACTGCTGAAGCATGGCTAATCAGACAGGACACTTCATGCATATTATGGACCCTTCGTGATAATAAAATTGGAATCAAATTGCCTATCCAAGCCACTCGAGGCATCCTGCATCTTTAATTTTTAAAGTTATGAAGACACTTGACACAGAAGGGGATCAATTATCATGAGTTTTCGTGCAAATACTTACTTAAGTCATGCAGTGGGTCAGAGGCAGTAGGGAAATTGCAGGCTTGCAGCCACATTATGGCAGCTAATTACACCGCTCCATGGACCCTCTCCAGTGGGCTCAGTTGGCAGTAATGGCCATGGTTGATTTATTTGGATTCATTTTCAGGGGGCTGGAGTTATAATAAATTTATGTATTTGCTGAAGATAACTGGTTTGGATCGCGAAACCATCAAAACATAAAAAACAAAAGGGATTCCTCCAGTTAACTTGTTAGGAATTCAAATCCTTGGGAAGAAAACATAGTTTGGCACTGCATTACGTTTTTTATATATGGAAGGTTAATATTTATTTAATGAGGTTCTACAAAGCAATGGGGGAGATACTCTTTAGTTAGGTCCGAAATACCATATTACCTATTACTATTTCCTTACTACTTAAGTTCTATAGTTTCGTTCTTACACGGTTGTGAGAAAAAGGCTTGCTCCTCAACTTTGGCATTATTTAGACGTGGCAGCACCATTATGGAATGGAGCAGAGGCATCTGGCATGTGATAGAGACAGCCTCCATCTTGAATACATGCAGGGAGATGAGAACAGCAAGGGATAGCTAGCAGAGGACTTTATTTCATACAAAGAAAATGCGTAGACCTTAGGTGCTAGCTCTGCACTCAGTCCTACAACACTCAAAGGAAGCTCCACTCCCAGGGGCTCTAACACGCCCAAGATCAGAGGATCATAGGTAAAGAGGCCACAACATCTGCTCCATCACTTGGAGTAGCAGGGACCAGCAGGAACCCTGTCCGGTGACCAGTGGCACAGGTTCCTTCCAATCTCAGCTGGTGCCCTGAGAAGACCTTGGGTACTAGCTGCACACCCAGTCCCACAATACCCAGAGGAAGCTTGACTCCCACGTGCTCTAAAAGATCCAAGATTATAGGATCAAAGGATCTCAGGAGCTGGGTTACACCAGGATTTCAGGATCCCAGGGGAAAACTGACTCCCAGGAGCTCTGACACACCCAGGCTCTTAGATTCACAGGATCCCAGAATCACAGGATCACAGATACAGATGGACTCTGAGGAGTTCTAACAAAACCAGGATCACGGGAGGAACAGACTCCAGTCAGACACATCGAGAGTAGGTAGCACTAGAGATAACCAGATGGCGAGAGGCAAGGATAAGAACACAAGCAACAGAAACCAAAGTTACTTGGCATCAACAGAACCCATGTCTCCCACTATAGCAAGTCTTGGATACACCATCACACCAGAAAAGCAAGATTCGGATCTAAAATCACTTCTCATGATGATGATAGAGGACTTTAAGAAGGACATAAATAACTCCCTTAAAGAAATACAGGAGAACACAGGTAAACAGGTAGAAGCACTTAAAGAGGAAACACAAAATTCCTTAAAGAATTACCAGAAAACATAACCAAACATATATGGAAAACACAAGGAGGGAAACTACACCGTAGAAAAAGCAAGAAAGTAATCTTCTTTAAAAAAAACCCTAAAGAAGATAGCCACACAAGCATAATTACATCTCTAACAACAAAAATAACAGGAAGCAAAAATCACTTTTGCTTAATATCTCTTAACATCAATGGACTCAATTCCCCAATAAAAAGACATAAACTAACAGACTGGATACATAAACAAGACCCAGCATTTTGTTGCATACAGAAAATGCACCACAGTGACAAAGAGAGACAGTACCTCAGACTAAAAAGCTGGAAAAAATTCTCCAAGCAAATGGTCCCAAGAAACAAGCTGGAATAGTCATTCTAATATCGGATAAAATCGACTTTCAACCAAAAGTTATTTTAAAAGATAAGGAAAGATACTTCACACTCATCAAATGAAAAATCTACCAAGATGGGCTATCAATTCTGAAAATATATGCTCCAAATGCAAGGGCAACCACATTCATAAAAGAAACTTTACTAAAGCTCAAAGAACACATTGCACCTCACACAATAAGATTGGGAGACTTCAACACCCCACTCTCAGCAATGGACAGATCTTGGAAACAGAAACTAAACAAAGACACAGTGAAACTAACAGATGTTATGAACCAAATGAATTTAACAGATATCTATAGAACATTTCATCCTAAATCAAAAGAATATACATTCTTCTCAGCACCTCACGGTACCTTCTCCAAAATTGACCATATAATTGTCACAAAACAGGCCTCAACAGATACAAGAAGATTGAAATAGTCCCATGCATCTGATCAGATCATCACAGAATAAAGCTGGTCTTCAATGGCAACAAAAACAATAGAAAGCCCACATACACATGGAAGCTGAACAACGCTCTACTCAATGATAACTTGGTCAAGTCAAAAATAAAGAAATTAAAGACTTTTTAGAATTTAATGAAAATGAAGGCACATCATACCAACACTTAAAGGACACAATAAAAGCAGTGCTAAGAGAAAAACTCATAGCTCTAAGTGTCTCCAAAAAGAAGCTGGAGAAAGCATATACTAGCAGCTTGACAGCACACCTGAAAGCTCTAAAACAAAAAGAAGCAAATACACCCAAGAGGAGTAGACAGAAGGAAATAAACGAACTCTGGACTGAAGTCAACCAAGTAGAAACAAAAAGAACTATATAAAAGATCAACAAAACCAAGAGCTGGTTCTTTGAAAAAAATCAACAAGCTAGAAAAACCCTTAGCCAGACTAAACAGAGGGCACAGAGACATTATCCAAATTAATAAAATCAGAAATAAAAAGGGAGACATAACAAGGGAAACCAAAGAAATTAAAAACATCATCAGATCCTACTAGAAAGACCTATACTCAACCAAATTGGAAAACCTGGATGAAATGGACAAGTTTATAGACAGATACCAAATACAAAAGCTAGGTCAGGATCAGATAAATCATCTAAACAGTCCCATAACCCCAAAAGAAATAGCAGCGGTCATTAAAAGTCTCCCAACAAAATAAAAGCTCAGGACCAGATGGGCTTAGTGGAGAATTATGTCAGATTTTCAAAGACCTAATACCAATACTCTTCAAACTATTCCACAAAATAGAAACAGAAGGAACATTACCCAATTTTTTCTAAGAAGCCACAATTATGCTAATACCTAAACCACACAAAGACCCAACTAAAAAAAAGAGAAATTCAGACCAATTTCCGTTATGAACATCGATTTAAAAATACTCAATAAAATTCTCACAAACCAAATCTAAGAACACATCAAAATGATCATTCAGCATGATCAAGTAGGCTTCATTCCAGGGTTGCAGGGATGGTTCAATATACGGAAATCCATCAAAGTAATCCACTATACAAACAAACTCAAAGGAAAAAACCACATGGTCATTTCATTAGATGCTGAAAAAGCATTTGACAAAATTCAACATCCCTTCATGATAAAAGTCTTGGAAAGATCAGTAACTAAAGACCTATGCCTACACATAGTAAAAGCAATATACAGCAAACCAGTAGTCAACATCAAACTAAATGGAAGAAACTTGAAGCAATCCCACTAAAATCAGGGACTAGACAAGGCTGCCCTCTCTCTCCCTATCTATTCAATATAGTACTTGAAGTTCTAGCTAAAGCAATCAGACAACAAAAGGAGGTCAAAGGGATACAAACTGGAAAGAAAGAAGTCAAAATATCACTATTTGCTGATGATATGATTGTATAGTTAACCGACCCCAAAATTCCACCAGAGAACTAAACCTGATAAACAATTTCAGCAAAATGGTTGGATATAAAATTAACTCAAACAAATCAATACCCTTCCTCTACTCAAAGGATAAACAGAATTAGAAAGAAATTAGTGAAATGACACCCCTCATAATAGTCACAAATAATATAAAATAACTTGGTGTGACTCTAACCAAGCAAGTGAAAGATCTGTATGACAAGAACTTCAAGTCTCTGAAGAAAGAAATTGAAGAAAACCTCAGAAGACAGAAAGATCTCCCATGCTCATGGTTTGGCAAGATTAATATAGTAAAAATGGCCATCGTGCCAAAAGCAATCTACAGATTCAATGCAACCCCCATCAAAATTCCACTCAATTCTTCACAGAGTTAGAAAGAGCAATTTGCAAATTTGTTTGGAATAACAAAAAACTCAGGATAGCAAAAATTATTCTCAAGAATAAAAGAACTTCTGAGTGAATCACCATCCCTGACCTCAAGGTGTATTACAGCGCAGCAGTGATAAAAACTGTATGCTATTGGTACTGAGACAGGCAGGAAGATCAATGGAATAGAATTGAAGACCCAGAAATGAACCCACACACTTATGGTCACTTGATATTTGACAAAGGAGCTAGTGGGAAAAAAGGACAGCATTTTAATCAAATGGTGATGGTTCAACTGGAGGTTAGCATGTAGAAGAATGCCCACACATGCATTCCTATCTCCCTGTACAAAGCTCAAGTTGAGGTGGATCAAGGACTTCCCCATAAAAACAGATACACTGAAACTGATAAAGGGGAAAGTGGGGAAGAGCCTCAAACACATGGACACAGGGGAAAGTTCCTGAACAGAACACCAATGGCTTATGCTCTAAGATCAAGAATGGACAAATGGCACCTCATAAAATTGCAAAGCTTCTGTAAGGCAAAGGACACTGTCAATAGGACAAAATGGCAACCTACAGATTGGGAAAAGATCTTTACCAATCCTACATCTGATAGAGGGCTAATATCCAGTATAGACAATGAACTCAAGAAGTTAGACTCCAGAGAATCCAATAACTCTATTTAAAAATGGGGTACAAAGCTAAACAAGAGTTTTGAACTGTGGAATACTGAATGGCCAAGAAGCAGCTAAAGAAATGTTCAACATCCTTAGTCAGCAGGGAAATGCAAATCAAAACAACCCTGAGATTCCACCTCACACCAGTCAGAATGGCTAAGATCAAAAACTCTGGTGACAGCAGATGCTGGCGAAGATCTGTAGAAAGAGGAACACTCCTCCATTGCTGGTGGGAATGCAAGCTGATACAACCTCTCTGGAAATCAGTTTGGCGGACCCTCAGAAAAATGAACATAATACTACCTGAGGACCCAGCTATTCCACTCCTGGGCATATACCCAGAAGATGCTCCAACATGTAATAAAGACACATGCTCCACTATGTTCATAGCAACCATATTTATAATAGCCAGAAACTGGAAACAACCCAAATCTCCCTCAACAGAGGAATGGATACAGAAAATATGGTACATTTACACAATGGAGTATTATTCTACTATTAAAAACAATGAATTTATGAAATTCTTAGGCAACTGCATGGAACTAGAAAATATCATCCTAAGTGAGGTAACTCAATCACAAAAGAACACACATGATATGCACTTGCTGATAAGTGGATATTAGCCCAAAAGCTCCGAATACCCAAGATACAATTCACAGAGTCCCTTAAGCTGAAGAAGAAGGAAGACCAAAGTGTGGGTGCTTCGGTCCTTCTTAGAAGGGGGAACAAAATACTCACAGGAGCAAATCTGGAGACAAAGAGTTAGAACAGAGACTGGAGAAAAGGTCATCCAGAGACTGCTCCCCCTGTGGATCCATCTCGTAAACAGTCACCAAACCCATATACTATTGTGGATGCCAAGAAGTGCTTGCTGACAGGAGCCTGATATAGCTGTCACCTGAGAGGCTCTGCCAGAACCTGACAAATACAGAGACTGATGCTCACAGCAAACCATAAAACTGAGCACAGGGTCTCCAATGGAGGAGTTAAAGAAAGGACTGAAGGAGATGAAGGCATTTGCAACCCCATAGGAAGGACAACACTATCAACCAACCAGACCTCCCAGAGCTCCTAGGGACTAAACCACAAACCAAGGAGTAAACATGGAGGGACTCATGGCTCCAGCCAAATATGTAGCAGAGGATGTCCTTGTCCAGCATCCATGGGAGGAGAGGCCTTTGGTCTTTTGAAGGCTCGATGCCCCAGTGTAGGAGAATTTGATGTCCAGGAGGCAGGAGTGTGTAGCTGGGTGGGGGAAAACTGTCACAGAAGCAGGAGGGGGGATGGGATAGGGAGTTTCTGGGGGGAGACCAAGGAAGGGAATAACATTTGAAATGTAAATAAAGAAAATATCCAATTAAAATAAAGTAAAAACTGAAGTTTTTAAAAAAAGAAAAAAGAAAATTCATAGACTATTTTAGCCTATGTTAATCATAACTGTAAGGTTTTCTTAAGCACTGATCTGTTTCTGAATTTTAATTTAATAATTCAGAAACCCATTGTGAGAGTTATTTAAGATTTATTTTGATTCACGTGTATATAGTTGTTTGCCATAAGTGAAAGCACCCCCAGTGGACAGAAAGGCCCATTAAGATCTCCAGAGCAGGAGTTACAGTGCTTGTAAGTTACCCAAAGTAAAAGCATTGCATCCAGAACTTGGGTCCTGTGAAAAAGTAATAAGTTCTCTAGAGTGCTTGACATCTTCCCAGCCCTCAAATTCAAGAGTTGTTGCTATTTTTACTATACTGCCTAAGAGTAATCAGCTGATTCAGTAGGAAACTCTCAATTCATCCATTATTCCTCCTCCACAAACTCTTGTGAAAGTAATGTTACTTTGACATTGTAATATAAGGAAAAATAGCAAGTTGGTCTAATAGACAAGGAAACTTAACAGCCATTATAAGGTCAGGAAAAGAAACCATCAGAAACTAAATAAGTGTTGTTACACTCCTGGTGAACAACAAAGGAAGGAAACTTCCCCCTGGTTAACTCAATTTTCTTGAGGGAAGAAAAATGGTACACCTTGTTTATGTCACCGCCTGTGAAAACCACCTAAAGAGCACGTGAAGCTCTTAGCACTTTGCCCTTCATGAAGCAAGTCTGGTAATGGTGAATTAGTTTCTTTCTTTTTGCATTCCTCTGCCTTAACGCATATCTTAATATTAACCCATTATGTATTAAAAAATAAACCCATTACATAAGATGTTCTAGAATCTCTTGTAAAGATAGCAGCTGCACTGGTTATAAAGCTTTGCTTTTCAAAGAAATTCTCTCAGCCGTTAAAGAAAATAGAGCCGCAGTGTTACTGCCTGCACAGTTGAGACAGGGCACAGACCTCTGTCGCATGAAATGGCACGCGTTCTAAAATGGAAAGAGATAATGTTCAATGTGGCATAAGTCCCCTGGAAGCTACTCACATTTTAAAGACCATTCCTTTGCTCTCTTGAATTTAGTCAGTAACAAAACTTTGTTCTACGTTAACTCACAGTAAAACATAAAATACCCTTGTTTACATATTCCACCCAGGAGATGGTATATGAAATAAATTGAAAGAGCAAAGACCTTGGTACTTCTCCTAGACCATTCATACAGAAATATGACAAGCAAACAAACAAACAAAAATGTGAGCATTCCTTTAGAATACTTTGTCCTTATCTAAATTTGTTCCTTTATTTCACTTTCAAATTTAGAATGTGTTGGGATTTGAAAACAGACACTACTGGGTAACTGATAACTGGCACAATAGTCAACCAATGATTTCTCTCAGACTTCCACTTCATCCCAAGCTGTGGTGGGATTGCAAGGCTACCAATCCCTGTGGATCTTTGAATTAATATGGTCAGCAAAAGAAGTTTCTCTTTGTTTTCTCCACTTTGTGGTCTGTGTGGGAATTTGAGGCTGTAAACTTTGGGATGGGAACTAACAGCATTACATGCTACAGAGAGTCAACTGCCTGAGCAAGTTTCCTAAGGCAGAGACAAAGCAAAGTGAATGGAATCCTCCCACTCACCTCTCCATGAGCACAGGACAGTAGAACTCCCACATCTTCTCCACAGGGCAAATTCCATGACAGAAATAGACTCTGGGGCCAACAGGCTAGTGATGGCTTGGGTCTGCCTTAAGTATGAAACTTAAATAGTAAACACTACGGATGTTTGTTGTTTTTTTTTTTTCTTTCCAGAGATTAGCAAAGTGAGTAATTTTTAGTAACATGGGTACACATGCTTGACCTCACTGGAACAACAACAGCAGCAAAAGAAAAAAACCTTCTAAGTAAAGAGAAATGCATGAACTTTGGGAATACTATTGCCACAGTATTGTTTGTTGCTTTAATATACATCCAAAGAAAATAATGCTGCCAAATTCCCTAGGGATTCCCTTTCTTAAAAACATGAACAAAATATTCCCTAAGCCCTGACTTGTAAGGAGTGCTGCTTTATTCCTTCTTAAAATGTTATATATTTCAAAAATTATCTCTTCACTTCCAAAGCCATAAGAACACAATGGCATAAAGTATAGTATCAATCTCATTCATCCAAAACTTTTTATACTTGTGAATATATTTGAAGCAGCCACTGTGCATGAGAAGGTGAGTCCAGTGTATGCAGTAAATACTAAAGCTTAAAGTACATACACTCAATGGACAGTGAATAATTACCCAAAATTAACTTCGTTGTTCTTTTCTAGTTTCAAATAACGCTTCAGTGTTTAAGGTTAACATTTAAAGCTACATAATCATTATAGTTATTTATTTGACATTTTTATGTCTAATTGGCACTTCTGCAGTTTAGAATCATTTAGATCTATTATCATTCTCATAGAATTCTCAGATGATTTCCCAAAACATAGACTAAAACTTAGCACTACATGACATTAAAAGATCTTATGTTCCTTATCTAAGGAAATAATAGAATCTTAAAGTTGGAAGATCTTTTTAGCAATGATCTAAAGCAAATCCTCTGATTTTTGTAAGGGAAAATAATGAGGTTTGGGGAAATGAATCATTTAACCTGGCTATCTACGCTTTCCATCTTGAAATATTTTTATTCTATAAGCTTCCTAATGAAATAAAGATTAATACACATTATAATTGCCTTTGTAAAGAATTGAGTGCCTAACAAGACCCGAGTCCGGAATGTGTAAAGTAAAGAAAAGAAATTATTTAAAGCAGTTGGCTTGCCCAGGTTCCCGAAAGGAACTAGATGATACACTCAAGCTGAGATAATTGGAAGAGAGTTTAATGAATGAACTGCTTGCCAAAATATAGGCAAAATATGAAAATATTACAAAAACCAAATCATTAGAGTCCTTGCTGTACCTGTTGACATAAGCTGATATTTATTTCTCTTAGAACAAAAACCAGTCTCCCTGATGAAGTAGCAAGCAGGGGGTGGGCAAAGTATGGGGCTAATTAAACAGATGACTTATGGCACTTCCTGCTAGGGCTCAGATGGTCTTTATTTCAGAAGACAAGCATAGGACGAAGGCATGGAGGAACCACTGGAATAATATTTTGGTGACGCTAATGTAGCCTGAATATAAACTAATATACACTAAGCAAATAATCTATCACTGAATTTAACTCAGCCTTCCAAATGGAATTTTTACAGTTCAGGAGACGATTGAGCTGAACTCCCAGTGTATTACAGGTGAATGATGGGTCAATGGAAGAAAAATTGCTAAAAGCAAACATCAAAGGCAAGATGAATTTTGGGGTAAATCATCAAGCTCCACGCTGAAGGTAGACCTCCATGCAGAAGCACCCCACATTCCTCCTACATTCTCATCTAGGTATCAGCCCCAAACCACTCTGACACATTCTTATGTGCCATGCTCCATAAATTTATCTCCACAGATCTCTGGCCCACTGTTTTTATTCTGTTATTCCATCTCTTTCTTCTGGTTACTTAGTATTTGATTTCTTCCACAGGAATCCACAGGCATGGCAAGCCAAGTACGTGAAACTTGTCTCCCAAGACAGGATAGGATCTGCCTGACTTCTGGGATCCGCATGTGTTTTTCTGCTCCCGCTGTATGCCTTTAATTCTCTCGTTTTTCACCACCCAAATCATTTTCAAGTTCACACCACATTCTTCTTAGAATTTTCTTACATTTATTTGTGTGAGACTTTAGAGCATACATATGCCACGGTGGACTTGTGGAGATCAAATAAACAAGGAAAAGAGAAAACGGAGAGTGGGCAGCAAGGCGTGTCAGTGGGTAAGGAAGGGAACCTGCCACCAAGTGTGTTTAAATTTGTTGAGATTATGTTGGTTCCACAAAACGTCAGTATCTATACCCGGTAAAGCTAAAGGTGACAGCTTCAACCTCATGTTAAAAATCCTGCAGGAGATAATCCATATAAAGTCATAAACATGTTACATGTAATAGGAACTCCTTAAAGGTGTACTGTTGTTCTTGTTGTTGTTGCTGCTGCTGCTGCTGCTGCTGCTTTCTAAGTAACCACTGCAAGCTGATAATTTATTGCATAAAAAGGTAAAGGAAACAACCTATGAGGGGACAAGGCTATGATATGAAAAATGGAGAAGAACGAACGGTGGCACCTGAGGGTCCGCTGTGTCGTTAAGCTAAAGTGTTCTCTAGTAACAAGCGGGTATTTTTCTCAGGAGTGATGAATATTTATCTCCATAAATCAAATTGGATAGTCCAGAGTAAAGTTACAAACTTTAATAGTGACTTTAACTTTTCAGAACTTGTACTTAATGAATCATATTTTGGGAATTCAATTTCATGGGGTTTTTTTTTTTTTCTTTTTAAACTGAAAGGACTAGGTTAGAGTTCAGTGAATGTCTAAAAGTCTTTGAGAAATATTTTGGTAAAAGATTACCAATTGAATTATGACCTATACAAATGAAATCAAAGTAGAAACCCAGTCTGACTTATGTGGGAAAAAAAAGTTGTTAGCTTGACATAAAATCAGCAGAACCACACAAAATAACCCAGAGGAAGCCGCACAATGCTACAGATATTAGTGCACATGACATTAAATAGCTCGATGTTTAATTGGTTAAATACATTTGAAAATACACAAAATTAACCTAACAAATGCCACTCACCCACCTCACAGACTTAATAAACATATTTCACTTCCTTTGGAAAGTTTTAGAAAGGACTAACCTAGTAAAGTTTGGTTGAACTGTTTCTGTTCCCTGCATGCTATTCCCCTTGAGCCTACCATATAACAATCATGCTAAAGTTGAGGTATATTCCTCTTACTGACATTTTTATAGTTCTATACATTGCTTTACATATGGATATTTGGTATATATCCCTGTATCTCTCCATACAAGATATATTATATTCATGGCACAGTCTATCAGTTTTCTAGGAGATTTTATTTCCCTTATCCACTGTGATTGCTGTATATAAAGTTATCCATTTCTAATAATAGACATTTAGGTTGTTCCTGGCTCCTTACTGTAAACATTGTTGCAATTCATTATCTTTACATATTTTCTTGTGCACATATGCGAGAGTTTTTCTAACGTAAATACTGCACTGACAAATGCTGGATCTTTGTCAACTGGACGAAGCATTACCAAATTGCCCGCAAACCTTCCATCAGTTTATACGATCACTAATGTCTTATGAGGATTCCCTTTGTTCCACATTCTTCCTGGTACACAGTACTGTCAGAATTTTTGACTGTTTATTGTTTTGGTGCATGTGAAATCAAATCACACTGTTTAGATTTTATTTGAAAGCCAACGTTAAAACAAATTTTCAAATGAATATCTTCTAAGCAATCAATTACTGGGCTGTAGATTTGAGGTAGCCTACTACATTTCCATTTAACCCATAGTGTACTGATCTGGAATGTTATAATATACAATATTCTAAATTGTCTAAGGGCTGACAAATGAAGCATAGCAGATTGTTCTTCTCTTCCAAACAGAGGGAAACGGTTGTCTTATCCCATTTTCTCTACGCCCTGAAGTAACCAAACATAACAGCTCACTTAAATGGTCCAGATTTCTTATTTGAGAATGTCGTAGATGAGTCCACTGTGTTTACATCATTTCTAGCTCTCCAAAGCTCTCTATTCTAACTCATCCTCTGTTCCCATCCCACTCCCATTCATGACCTCTTCTTCTATGGTTATTCCTGTCACATGTGCATATACCCACAATCTGTTAAATCTGTTTAGTGTTACATGTTAAGTATATGTATTTGGGTCTGACCATTTGAGATAGCATAGCCAATCAGTGGGCTTGTCCCTGCAGAAAACTAATTCTTTATCCTTCAACAGCTATTGGCCAGAGCCTGTAGCTCTTCATCTGTGAACGAGCCCTGGCATTGTGAGATTTCTTCTATCAATATGACATGTTGAATGTGTGCTTATTGGGTAAATCCTGTTTATGCAACTTACTGTGGTTTCTTGGGTTAGGATTCCCTATCATGACTAGAAGACATTACTTCACAGCAGACATACTACTAGCACAGACATTTTAAAGTTAACTTACACTTCTGTTACTGCTAGTTTCCTTAGATGTTCTTCTTTTCTTTCTTTTTCCTTCTCTGCTTCCCTTTTTCTCCAGTTTTGAGGGTTCTCTTTTCTCTTAAGAAGAGCCCATTTAGATAGATATATTTAGTTGTTTAAAGCCAATGGCTTAGCCACTTCACCTAAAAGGACAAAGATTTGTCTTCCTATCTTTGCAAGAAAAGAGAACTTCATGGTATTTCATTCAAAGATTTAACAGTGCTAATGAATCTCTTTGTCTTAATCAACTGAATTCTAGCTACTCTGGAGTTTGAAGCAAGGTGATCAACATTTCAAAGTTTGCCTGAGTTACACAATGAATTCAAGACCAGCCTAGAAAATCTAACATGTGTCTCAAAGTAAAATGGGCTGAGGAGACAGCAGAGTAGTGAGGTAATTGGCTGGTGGGAAGCCCAAGTTTCAATCCTCCAGAACCACACAAATGAAAGAAAATCAAAGAACCTGACTCGTGACTTTTTTATTGTGATTCATATTTACAATATAGTCACAGCACTATTTGCTCCAAATTTTCTACCAAAGTATTTTTGTTCTTATCGTTCATTTATAGGAAATGGCTTTACTAAAATGATTTTTTTCATTAAGATTTTCTTTACCAGCACCAGCAATAACTACATGAATATTCCTGATGTATTTCTTTCATTGTTATTGTTGATGGTACATAATTTTGTATGTATATGTTCATTATTTTATAGAAATTATTTTATAGAGTTAAGATTACTTGAAAATTTACATATGAGGTTTAAATTCTTGTGAAACAATAAAAATTTGCTCATTAAGTATGGATACCAAGATTCTTAATCTTTATTGTCAACAAAACTGGATTTAGGACCACCATAGAAACACAGATTTGGGTATGTCTATAAAGGTGATTCTAAAAAAGATTTAACTGACGGAAAAACAAATCTGTCCTGAATATAAACGGCATTATAACATTTGCTTTAGTCCCACAAGAACAATAGGAAGTCAGATGAGCACCAACAATCAATCATCTCCCTTCACCTCCCTCTTCAATGTAACAACTCTCCTCAAGGTCCTGCTACCAGGATATCTGCTCTATGACAAGCTATAACCTCAAGCATGAGGGTAAATAAAACCTTCCTTCCTTTAAGACTTGCTTTTGTCAGTTATTTTGTTATGGCAATAAGAAAAGTCATGTTAAAGATAGTGTATTAGTATTCATCTTAAAAGGCCTAACCTTTGATCTTCATGTTTTATCAAAATACAAATAGCAAATTTAAATGTTTTTCTTTAGAGTTCTCCTTTAATACAATATGTATATTCTTTAGCTATTATTAATAACTTATTAATTTTTAATCATAAAAATAAAACTGTTACCTAAACTTCAAGTCCCTCAAGAACTTTACCCAATATAGTTCTATTGACTCATCCTAAAGCTCAAGGACATTTCTTCGTGACTAGTTAACCATTACAACATACTTTTCTACATTAGTGCCATGAGTTACACTACAACTTTTCGTAGACAATTTTGCATCATTTTCCTTTTGCAAATAAACAGCCTCTTATCAAATATCTTAAAACCACATAAATTACTTTTTTATTCTTTGAAGTTTAGAAGTTCAACACACAGGTTTTCAATGAAGTAAGATAAAACTGTTGTCAGGACCGCACTCCAGGGATCTTTAGTAACTCCACAAGATCTCGAGTTGACTCTTTGAGAAGATAAGCATCTGGACATGCCTATGAGGAATGATTATAATTCAGTTAATTGAGGTGCGAAGACCCACAATAACTGTGGGTGGCAATATTCCATGGGAATGAGTAAAAAGTCATGAGCTGAGACCTGGTATTCATAGCTCTTGCTTCCTAACTGCAGAAATAATATGCCGAATGCCCTCAAGCTCCTACCAACACGACTTCTTCCCATGATGGACTTGTGAGAGAAAATACTACCTGCCCATCTCTCATCCCCCATCCATAACTTGATTTGTGAGGTATTTTGGAATAGTAACAAGACAATACCTAAAAGAGTTCCTCTTCCAACATCTAGATCCCACCCACAGTGCTTAGCCAGTGATCTTCCCACACCATATATAAAATTTTTTTTATATTTTTCAGTTTTTTCTATACTTTATTATGAAATAAAACCTTGCAAATAAAAAAATCACACAACAACATTAACTGAACATGAAGTCTATACAGCTTAAAGAACTGGCTTTTGAAGCAGAAATTGAGAAGTTTCACATTAAATATTATTCTTTCAGTATAGAGTGTATTTTATGCACTTATTCACTTCCTCCATTATTCAAAGCTAGCAATGGTCCATCTTTTTGAACATTCTAAAATTATGCTTTCCTATACTTTACCATCATAGGAAGTGTTCTCCAGCATTAGGGACTCACAAGATAAATCAGTTCCATTGTAATTATATTCTTACCTCAAACACCCTAACCTGCAGACTCCCTTCGCCCATCAGTATGAAGGGAGATTAGCTCACAGACACTTCTGGGAGGGAAGCATCATTTATCTCTTACAGCTTCTTATTTTCACTAGTACTATCACTGAATATTTTAACTCTTCCTCCTTTAAACAGTATGTATCAACTGGCTGGCACTGGGTAGTTCAAAACAACCTTCCTGTTTACAAATGAAGCTACTAGTCGTGCTAAAGCTATGTATCAGCCTTTACTAAATAATTAGTAAATACTAAATAAAATACCTTGCATTTTAGATTATAACAACTTGAAGTCCAATTATATCAGTTTAAATGTATTACTTATAAATAATTTCTCTAACATTTATCACTTTTATAAGTTTGTAATCTTAGGTTTATTTTAATGGCAAACTTTTTCTCTCAAATGCTATGTGGATTGTATGTTCTTTTAATGACATTTCTGTTATAATAAAATATGTTGTTTTTACTTTTATCCTGATTTTTAAAAATATTTATTTATTTATTTTATGTATGGGACTACACTGTCTATTTCTTCAGACACAGAAGAGGGCATCAGATCTCCACCACACATAGGTTGTGAGCCACCATGTGTTTGCTGGGAATTGAACTCAGGACCTCTGGAAGAGCAGTCAGTACTCTTAACCACTGAGCCATCTCTCCAGCCCTTATCCTGATTCTTATGAGTCATTTCTTTGTACAGCCTTTATAGCCTGTATCCACTATTTTACCAATTTTAGGCAACATCCTACCTAAAATAAAGGCTGAGATTCTGTTTTATTTCCTTTTAGGTACAAAGAACAATGGGGTATAAGGGAAAAATACACTATACAAATGTTCCATTTCATTCTCTAGGACTGTAATGGTCATATTTAGACATTAGCCCTTTAATTTATGGAGGAAGAAGTAGGCATTATCACTTCAGACCTGGATGATGGGTGTGTTATAATTTACAATGTGAACACTCATGTCTATTCATCATTGCTGTTCAATGCCTGGCATGTTACTTGTATATGATATGCACATAGAAAATATTTATCAAATGAATAAATGAAAAGTTGATGCAGAAGTATATTTACATCTGTGCCTGAACTTTGGATGCAGAATATGATATCTAGGGTTTGTCCACTCCCCTTTTCCCAACCTACCCTGGACACTCATTCTTGAGTATTCCTCAAACTGGTAACTTATTTAGAGAGTGTAAAATTGCTTATGCCAGTGTCTCATTATGTAGCCCAGGCTAGTCTGGAACTCACAATATAATCTAAACTGATCTTAAATTTCTGGTAATTTTTCTATCTCAATGGAATATAAGTATTATAGACATGTGCCACCATGCTTAGCTCATGGTGTGATTTTTTTTTCAAATTTTAAAAGTTAAAAATTATCATATACAAACCACAAATAATACTGTACAAAGCAGTTATTTAGTCCTAATAATGAAGTAACAAAACTTTAGCAGCAGAATTCTTTCCAAAATTTACAAAAACTATTTTCAGTGCCTATGCTAATTGTGAAGAATACATTCTTCAAACATAACTTCACTAGAAACATCACACACATCAGCACTGATATCCCAAGAGTTCAGCATTTTATTTTTATTTTATTTAAGTGCAACATTTATAATTATTATATATTTTGTGCATATATCTTTTTGTACAAATATTAAACCTCTCAGATATACTTGGTATAATCTTTGAATGCTTATGCCTAACACAATACTTTTTAATGGCATAATGAAAGAAGCTGCACATGGCAGCATACACTAGCATTCCCAGAACTAGCCAGAGTATTGTGGAATCAATTCAAGCCTGGGCTACACAAACACTTCCAGACTAGCCTAGACTACATAGTGAAACCATGTTTCAAAAATCAAACAACAATGTGCTAGTTACATCAAAATATAGTGATATGGAAAGAGGGAACATCAATTAAGAAATTGCCTCCATCAGATTGGACTGTAGGCAAGTCTGTGGAAATTTTCTGGATTAATTGGTGATGTGGGAGGGCTTAGTCCACTGTGTGCATTGCCACAGTTGGGCAGGTAGTCCTGGGTTACATAAGAAATCAAACTGAGTAAGCCATCTGAGCCAGATATCACAGTGCTACTGGTTGTGTCATGTGATGCTTTGCTGAGGCAGACTCCTGTAATGTCTTGCTAAAGCAGACTTATGTGATGATTTGCTGAAAAGCAGACCCATGAGAAGACACACAATGTTTGGAGAGTATAAGTAGCACCCAAGAGACAGTGATGGTGCGCTTACATAGCTATCCATGTAATGCTTCATTGGTCTAATATCTTTGCTGATCTTCACTACATTGAGAGAGGCACAACAGAGAACTTCTGGTATTCTGGCTGGTTCTGATCTATCCTGCTGACTCACTGTTTTGGTGGAGGCCTGGATGTTTCTGCTGGATCATGCCAATGCTGCCAATTTGTGTTTAGTGACGCTTTTTAAACTGGACTGTTGATATCCTAACACTACTGAACGGGACTGCTGGTATCCTGAAAACAGAGATTGGAAATGCCCCAAAATACTACTTCTAAACAGTTCTACATCCTTATTGTCCCATTTACCATCTTTTCTCCACTACCACTGGATGGTGGACTAGAAGGTGAGTCAAAGCATTTGAGAACCCTTATTAAAGTAGGTTTTAAAAATCTAAGCCTACAGCTTTAGAACTTGCCTCCAGGCTCTGTCCTTCCTTGAACTCCTACCTTGACTCAGTGATGGACTGTGAGCAGGATGTGTAAGCTAATCCAATCCTTTCCTCCCCAAGAAGCTTTTGGTCATGGCCTTTAATCACAGTAACTTAAAGTAGGACAAGCCATAAAACCTGTAATGAGTGCAGTAGACTTCATGCTTAATATTCCTTTTTCAGACACATTTTGAGCTAATATTAATGTGTATAGAAGGAACAGTAGGGGATAACCAGATTTTAACAATGAGCAAGATAAAGGTCTATATGCCATTGGATAGGAAGAAAGAGAGAGGGGAAGACAGATGAGAGAGAGAGAGAGAGAGAGAGAGAGAGAGAGAGAGACCCTCCAATGAAATAGCTCTCTATACAGATTCGCATTGATGATATCTCAAGAATTCTTCTATCTCAAGACTTCACTGCTAGATCACATTTTCACTTTTATTAGTAAACAAAGTCTCTTGGATGTTGATATGAAATGTGTGACTTCATTTTATGTTCAAAATATTGTCATTATATGCCTGTAAAGATGAGCAGACCAGCATAGAAAGAGTTACACTGGTAAAATGAAGCACATATTTTAGTGAATAGATAGATATAATTTAATACTATTTAAGTCTATGTGTAACAAATTTGTGGTGAGATTAATTTAACTAACTGGGGCCCAGATTTAAACAGTTTTAAATTATATGGTTGGCATTTAGACTTCCAGAGCACACTGGTGTTGTTACTTTTTAAAACAGGAAAAGTTGAAGGACAGAGAGAAAGTACATTTTTCTTCTTGTTTTACTGATGACAAAACAGGAACATGGGATTTTTGAGTATTTTGTTCTAAATCATCTAATGATTCCTGATTAAAATCACTGTTAGAAATTGGAGCTTTTTATTCAGTGGGTTTAACAATGAGCCATTCATCTTCCTTTGACATTTTGCATAAGTAATAGCAGCTCAAGATGAAGAACAATTCCAGAAGCCATAATGTCCACATTCTTCTGAACATTAGAGCATTTAATTTTCTGTTTATAAATTCAGCATATTTCTCTGAGTTGGATGTAGTTCAGAGTTTTATTATAGGAAATCATATTTTTTCCTGTAGGTTGTCAGGAAACAGTTACCCAATTTTACTAAGTTATAACAATGGTTCTTATCCAAATAGCTGTTATAAGTAATGAAAATGAGATCAATTTACTGGCTCAGCTCCCAGTCAGGGATTGCTTTATGAATAAATAAAATAATACATGGCATCTGAAAGGAGAATAGACAATTTATATATTATCAGGGCACTTCTTACTTTTCACTTTTAGTAATGAAACACTACTTAGAATTGAAATCCCTCAAACCATTATTTAATTTTGCAGAATTTATACAGAAAATAGATAACTAAACATCCTATTAATAAATAATTTAAGTTTAGTTTGTGCAATAATTTTATATATACGAAATAATTTTAATATTTTATTAAAATATAATGTCTCTTACCTTTCATGTCAACAGTGTATCACATTAAGGTAAATTCTTTCAATTTTTAGATCTTTCTAGAATTTCTCACAAACTAATGAAGTGGAGGAAAGCGTTATGTGCAATACAGAATTTGAAGTGTAAAATTAAAAAATATACAATTTACAGAGATGGGAATAATACAATCTCAGCACCAATGTTATTATTTTGTAAAGAAAAATGACACAGAGATTGGAAAGCAACAGAGTTTTAGTACTAGGGAAGTTATATGACACTGGCCACTCACTTATACCTCAGTCAGCTACTGATTTTGTTTTGTTAATAAGGAATGCTTTTATCTTTCCTTCATTTTATTTCAGGCACATATTTTCTGACCTTGATACTAAACAATAAGTCACATTAAAGTCCTTCAGAAATGTCACTGTCAACACTTATCATTCTATGTCGATTGTTTTTTCTTCAGTTTTTTGAGACAGGATCTTACATAGTCAGGCTGGCTTCAACCTTACCATGTATCAGAGCTGGATTTGAACTCCTGATTTTTCCCCTTCTGCTTTGTAAGAACTGGAAGTACAGGTAAGTGCTACCAAACCTAGCAAATTATACTTATTATAAAAATACTTTTATTTGCTACTGATTCAGTTATTGTGCTTTGCATATATATCAAATAAACTATTCTCAATATAATTTAATTATTTTAATTATTATTTACATTAAGTATTGTTCAGTTCTTTGGACCACTAAGTCACTGTGTTTTCATTGTGTGTTAATTAAGAATGCTAATTAACATTTTCAGTGTGTTAATTATAATAAGCTATAGAGAATTTTTCTGGTCCTGTCTGATTGGTGTTCTTTTGGCCTCTTGTACAAGCATAGGCAGCTCTTGCTCTTGGTTGAAGAAATCTTCTCTGATTTCACTGAAGATATTTTCTATGTCTTCATCACAGTTTTCTCCTCCTCCTTCTATGCCCATAACTAAGAAGCTATTCAGAAAACTTTCCCATTTTCCATTGATATTTTCCTATCTTCTCATTGATCCTAACTTAGCAAGCCAGTTCCCTTTCTTTGTCTTCCATTACTGACTATTTTTGACTCATCCATTCTGTTTTTGAGGCTTTCCTCTCTGGGTTCTAATTGGTCTATTGATTTTTTTTATATCCACTATTGTTTCAGTTTGCATTTTCTTTCTTGAGTTCAAACTCTATCTTGGACAGACTATTCACTTCACACATCTCTTTGTCTTTGTCTTCTTTGAGTTGTTGACCATAATTATAATCATTTCTTGTGAATTCTTGGTAAACTCTTCCACACCATTTTCACAAGGGGTCACTACCATGGAATGTGTATTTTATTAAACTGGCATGTTGTTTTGGTTTTATGCATTGTTTTTTATCTCAGAGTTGGGATTTACACATCTGGGATTAGTTTGTTGGCTGTGTTTTTGTCTCCTGTACATTCAAGTCACCTGTCTCCCTTTAATAGAGATGCTTACAATGTTCTGGATACAGTTAATTCAGAGCAGGGTTAGGATCTTGATTTCCTCTGTTTGTCTGCTATTTGGAAATACAGCCTCTATTCAGGTCTTTTATTTCTCTGCTATAGTCTGGCGCAATCGACAGTTCAGTCAGATTTCCCCTGACTGTATAGTCTGGTCCTGGTCTTAAGGGAAGATAAGACAACTGGAATGATGCAGTCTGGCACTTAGCTAGGATTCAGCATCCTTAGTCCAAAATAGTTTACAGTATGCTGAGCCAAATACCCAACTGCCTTTACATCCCAAATTTGAGTTTGAAGCAAGTTTTATTGGTTTAATGTTCACCTGCTTCTAACTGCATGCATTATTTTTACAAATGATATTCTGATCTTCCCACGTGATCCCATCCAGCAACCTGAGACTTGTTTTAGCCATTCTGTTCTCCTCAGCCCACAACAGGTACCTTTGCATAACTGTTACCAGAATACCCAAGAGGAAAACTTAAGGGAAATGGATTTGTGCTTGGATTTTCATGAGACTAAGATTAAATCAGTTTGCTCTGTGTACTTGGACAGAGCATGATGGAGGTGGGAGCATGTGTCAGAGGAAGTTCTGCAACTCAGATGAATGGGAATCAGAGAGAAAGAGAAAACACTAGGGATAACATGAATGTACAGTTACATTGCCAAAAGAAAGTGAAGTCTAATTGGGTGGCAGACAAAGCGATGAATCAGCGAAAGATTTGCCAGAATACAATATGCCCAACTCTCATGGAGAGGAAAAAGAAATGGCTGCAGTGTAGAGAGAGAGAGAAAGAGAAAGGAAGCAGTTTAACTGGGGAGGTTTACAAAGACAGGTTGCAGAGAGAACAAGCTAGACTGATAAAGATAGACTAGCCAGGGAGAGAATGAGAAGGATCCAGAACATTAGAACACACTTCCAAAGTTAGTATGAGGCCAAGCAGAGCAATTCAGGAGATGCCTAGAGAAGCCAGATTAGATCAGTTAGTGTAGAGAGGAGTGTTCAGCCAGAACAGCTAAGTTGAACCAGCCAACAAGAATTCAGAAAGAACAAGAAAGGGTGAGCCTATTTAGCAGCAAGTCTCTGGGACTGAAAACATTTTATGCTTAGATAGATTATACAGAGGATAGAAGCTTCCAGGACTAGACAGACTTAGCAGATGGAGGCAGTAAGCCTCCAGACGACAATTACATCAGATGAATAAAAGTTACTATTACAAATTCCCTCAGTATACTATCACATTTATAGCTATCAAATTACATGATGTAGACACCTTGAAGTTCCTAAGCTTTAAAATACTCATGGAAAAGGTCAGACATTTATTTTGCTGCACTAATTTTTTTTTTCAAACTGCTCCGAGCTCATTAGCTAAGAGTAAAATAAATACGATCTGTGATTCCTTATAGAGTTAATGTCCTGCCAAAAGCATACTCCTTGCAACCATCCTACAACTTTTGAGGAGATAATTAAAATAATACTAAGAATATATCTGTTTAATTTCATTATTCAATGTTTTGTCATATTTTTCTTTTATCAGATATTCAGAACTAATTTGTCTCCCTTGGAACTTTTGCTAGATGTGACTTTGGTAGCAGTTTATATATATCAGAGTCAGCTCTTGTTTCCTATATGCACCATCATGTTTTTCAACAGTGTCAATTTTACCAAGTTAAAGTATGTCCTAGATAATGTAACCCTTTGTTCTCCATCATTACATGTGAGTCCAATTTAGCTCTAGTGAAATCAGAAAGCCACGTGTGTTGCCCATATACCTGTAATCCAAGTACTCTGGAGACTGACACAAGCACACCACAAATTTAAGCCAGCCTTTACTGTAGAGCAAGACTAAGGGACTAGTAGGTGTTGGAACAAAGCCTACCAAACTAAGTTGGACTCCCTAGAACCTACCTGATAGAAAAAAAGACCTGATTCTCTCAAGTGGCCCCCAAATTTATACATGTTCAAATGGTACACACATGTGCATATATATGTGTACACACACACTAAATAAATAATCATAAACAAATAAACAGACAGACAGACAGATACAGGAAGGAAGAAGAAGGGAGGCAGAAGGGACATATTGTAGTCATCTGGAATCTTATTGTAGTTCTCCCCTTACCCTCAACGTGCAGACAGATTATCTGGCCAAAAATAGCATTAACCTTTTGTACATTTTATATCTGCTACATAGAGGAAGAGGTTTAAGTCCTATTCACCTCCAAAGCTGAGTTCATTTTCTAACTCTAACAAGGAGTTGTTTTCCCCCAGAGTATTGTGTAGGATACTTGTTTTACCCAACTCTTAACAAGGATTTTTCTTCTTTCTTTCTTTTTCTTTTTAGTCAAGCTCTCACTACAGTTCAAGCTGGCTTCAAGCTCATCTGTAGATGAATACAAGATTTCATCCATCGTTCTGGTTTCATGTGGTGCTAGTCACCAATCCTAGATCCTTGTGCGTACTAGGCAAGCCCTCTAGAAACGTAGCTATGTCCCCATTTGATGATATTTTTAACAAGAAAGAAAATATAGAAGCATGATGTCTATTCAGAGAATATAGCACTTCTCTGGTTTGCAGAAACTATGCTTTCTTAGATTAAATTAAATACATAGGTACATAAATAAATGTTGGCATTTTTATCTCTTTCTACCACCACATATCCAAGTATACTTTTATAATAGATTGCTCTTGTTGGCTGTCTTTGATTAATCAGTAGCCACCTGTCTTTGCAATTTTTTTCTGGATCAATCAACTCCTTCACACAAAAAGTTAATGCTATTCTTGGCAAGAGACGTCTTCACACTGAGGGTAATATGATAAATATGACAAGGTTCAAAGTGACTACAATAAGTCCCCCCTCTTACCTTCTTTTACATCCCTACATTTGGTTATTTGTTTAGTGTGTGTGTGTGTGTGTGTGTGTGTGAGTGTGTGTGCGTGTGTGTGTGTGAGCGCGCATGTACCATCAAAAAACTATAATCTCCTAGGTGGACATTCCAATATACTTAAGCCTTCCTCACCCTCAACAGTTTTCCTCTATGTTTCATCCTCAATACAGGTCACAAGAAAAGTTAAAGTCACTATGACGCCTTATAATCCCATCCACCGTCTGACAGCTGAAGTCTCTTTGATATTTAGCCTGTATCTTCACTCCCTCTAGACCCACTGATTTTCCAGTTGTTCCTCTAGATGGATTCTTATCTTAGAGACTTCTTTGCTGGTTGCTTCTCCTGCCTCATTAGTCTTTCCCTACGTAGGCATCATCCTTATGTTTGATCAGTGCTACCTTCAGAGATAGGACTTTTCTCGTACCTCATTTTAAAATGTACCCTTACCCTGCTACTCCTATTTTTCCCATTTAGTGTTTCCTCCATTTCTGTGGAAAAAACTATTATCACGTAACAGTACTATCATATTAAAATAAGCAAAGGGTGAAAGTCATGTTAAAGGGACAGCAAATAAACCCTCTTTAAAAACCTTCATTGTGGTTAAACAGTCAGCCTTAATTCAGGAGTTATTCAAGTAACCAATGATTCAGACAGCTTGATGAAGTACTGAGTGTTGTGTCTATGCAGGACATAAAGGCTTTGGAGCATAGCAAAGGGAAATAAATAAGACAGCAATGATAAGGACATCCAATTTTGTCTCTAATCACAGATGATAAAATAACTTTCTCCACTTCCTGACATCTATGTATTTGCAGTATCTATCCTAACACTGAATTACAGACTTGCATTTAATTAGATAATAGATTCTGTACATTTGCACTTCCTGTAAAAATAAAAGACCATCATTTTGACCTTTTTAATTGACTTAATCTGCCAAGATTCTGACCAAAGACTGTAACATTTTGACACTACATTTTGCAAAAAGCTTTTATATATTGAAGCTTGATCAAATTGAATAATATATGTGCAGGGACTGGAAATATGTACTTTGCTTAATATACTCAAATTAACATAATTGGCCTGGAACCAAAAAAATGACTGAAAGAGTTACATCTTTTAAAATATACCAATAGTAAAAAGACCACTCTTTCACGTAAGATACAAACAACATATGTGCATATTTTTATGGTTCCATCAGGAATTATATGAACAAAGTCAAGAAATAAGAGGAATTGCTAGAACCCAAAATATGAATAATAAGGAATACATAAAAATAATAAAAATAATATTGTTATTAGGACAAAAACAAGCAACAAATGTATACAAACAATGTATACAAACAATGTATACAAAGAGATAGAAAACAGCTAAGAAGCCCCACGATATTAGATTTTATATATATATGTGTGTGTGTGTGTGTGTGTGTGTGTGTGTGTGTGTATGAGAAAAAGAGAGAGAGGTGTAATAAAATCAGCAGCAAATAACAAGGGAGCAAGCCCCCTAGCTAGATGTCTCTCACCAATAAATGAAATCTCCAGTGCCAGGAGTGGGTTACATCTAATTGAATTGTTGGTCAAATGAACCCCATATAAATCTCCAAACAAACTAGCCTATTGCCAAGACTATTGGTTGTTCTACAGAGTGATAGTAAGGCCCTGTTGCTGAAGACAAAATCTACATAACTGATTGATCCCAGAAGAGTCAAGTTGGTGCTTATGTAGAGCCTTAACCTCTACTGACAAGTGTTTATGGTACTAGAAGACTCACTGAAGACTACCAGAGGTAGAAGGTAGTACCAACACAGCTACAAACTCTTCAATCTACAATGGTAACGTGCTTACATAATACACTGATGCAGTAATGGTGCAAAAGTTGTAGGAGTAACTGATCATTATCTGATTGAATTTAGGGCCTTACTCCATGAGATGATTCCATGCCCGGCACTCTTTTATGGCCAAGAACTGGGACTAGATAGGTCATGTACCTAGGGGAAAACAAAACCTTATTGTTCTGTTACAGAAATGCCGCAATATATACTGACTCATAACAACATTCTGCTATATACATATATAAGTGTCTTGGGAAGTCATCATCATAGAAACTTTTGCCTGCAATAAAACATAAAAAATACAGAAATTCACAAGTGGGAATGTGCTTAGAGTGAGAGACTGTGGAACACTAAGTCCTAAATGGGATATCTCCATGCAACTTCTCTGCCATAGGATATCTCCATGCAACTTCACCATAGTATATCTCCATGCAACTTCTCCACCATAGGACTCAGAAAAGTTTGAAGAAAAAGAATCATAAAGACTGTAGGGATTAGTGGAGATCAGAGACACCAAGGAAAA
Source organism: Rhynchomys soricoides (assembly GCA_019843965.1). Taxonomy (NCBI): domain Eukaryota; kingdom Metazoa; phylum Chordata; class Mammalia; order Rodentia; family Muridae; genus Rhynchomys; species Rhynchomys soricoides. The sequence continues at coordinate 4,695,900 of JADRCH010000150.1, forward strand.
AATGGCCTCCAGACACAACAGAACTGATGCATATATAAGCTCACAGAGACTGTGGCAACGTGCACAGTGCCTAAACAGGTCCAACCCATGATCTTCCACTCCTAACCAAGAAGTTGTTTTCAATTGACAACTGCTTACAAAGTAATGATTAGTTTTCTCCAATAAAGTATCACTATGTATATCAATCATGCCTAGGGGTGAGCCCCATACCCAGCAGTAGATAACAAGTTCAAATCAAACTCATCAATATCTTTGGAGAAGTTATTTGTCTGACAAAAATTTTTGTCTGGGCATTTATTTTTTACCATACTAGTTTTTGGCTTATGTATTATAGTTTCTGATTTTCTGTTGTTATGAGTTTTCTGCATATGCATTCTGAGTATTTTCCTGTGTGCACATATGTGTATGTATCTTTTTGTGTCTTTCTTTGTTTTGTGTTTTTGATGCTGCTATTGTTTGTTTGTTTGTTTTCCCACTCTGTTTGTTTGTTGATTTTGTTCTATTCTAGTTTGTTTAGATTTTTTTTTAATTTGCCTATTTGTTTTATAAAGAGAGAAAAATGTGAACCAAGATGGATGGGGAGGTTGGGAGGGTCTGGAGGAGATGGGTGAAGGGAAACCATGATAAAAATGTATTTTATGAAAAAAAATCTCTTTTTGACTTCAAAACAATTGATAAAAGAAATAAAAGGCCAGACTTGAGCTTCAGGTTGATCTCTAGTTACTGCTCAGCCCCTGACCCAATGAAATGTACTCAATACTTAATAAACAAGATAAGAAAGGAAGAAAACAAAGAAGGAAGGAAGGAAGGAAGGAAGAAAGGAAGGAAGGAAGGAAATAAGCAAGCAAACTTGGTAGAACATTTTAAGTACATTTACAGTATTTATAAATTATCTCAAGAAATCTCTGAGTAATAAAATAGAAGGCAAATAAAACTCGCACACCAGTACAACCCTATAGGGTACAGTGTGAAGATAATTTCTGTATTAAACTTTCCATGAAAGTTTGGTTTAAAAGGTAAGAATTGTCATATGCCCAAATCTAGTCTCCAAAGCAGGGTACAGATATATAACGGCATGCTAGTAAGAGGTACATTTTAGAAAAATGCACGTGTTTTCTGCCAGGTGTACTTAAAGGGCAGTGGTTGTCACTATGTGAACACATTGAAATACAGTCTGACTAGGACTGAGAATAGAGTCTGCATGTGTTTTATTCCCTTTTGCCTCCACATCACTTCTAACTCCCTGTGCATTGTTTGAAGAATTTTCCTTCTTTCCCACTGTGTTTCTATTCCAGGTCTCCCTTTTATCTCATTGTCTAGCCATTTTCTAGTGACATCGCATGTCATCACTCTCTTGACAACTGATCTCTCAGGCCCTTGCCCTTGTCAGCTTTGATTACCTCTCTTCTTCCCCCAAAGTCAAAATGGGTGCTTTGTTTCTTAACAACAGTACATTAAGAAATCTCCATTTTTGCCTTCCAATCACTGACCACCATGTGATTTGCTCCCATTTCCCTTGGGACTGCACTCTCTCCTCTTATACACGACCTAGAACACAAGTTTCCATCATTACAATCATTGCTCACAACTGCACTCAATTCTTCCCTTTTCTCTATGTCCTACCTGCCTGGCCCAATTCAACCATATTGCTTGTTTTCTTGTAATTTCAGTTTAACAAATGAATTACTGATGCAAAAATATTTATCAATGGATAGCTGCAATTCATTTTACACTTATAATTTTTAACCCAAATTGAATTCTTAGCATTACTTTCACATTTCCAAATGTGATCAGAATCCTTTTGCCCACTTTCTACCTTATATTTCACATCATTCTCAATGTCTACCAACAAAGAATGTATCCTGTCATTTTAACAAATATTTTTACCTAATACTAATTGAACAAACACACACAATAACTTATTTTTTCACTCTCTGACTTCCAACTATGCATATAGCACATTAGAAACTATTTCTTTACCTTGTATCTTTCTTAGGAGACTGAAACATATGACCCCCTAAAGGTATATCAGGTTGAGCTACAGCCTTCAATTGATCTGATGTCATGAGCTGTGTTCTACTTACCTGCCTTACCTTTTTCTCCTAAATAAACATTGCCAGTTGCCTTAATTAGTGTTCCAGTCTATTGCTGTGAAGATACACCACAGCAACTCTTATAAAAGAATTTAACTGAGGCTTGTTTATAGTTTTATGGTAGGAGATTGCATGGATTCACACAGGTGCAGAAGTAGCCTAGAATTCTACATTTGGATCCACAGGCAGCAGGAAGAGAGATACACTGGGCCTGGTTTGGGTTTTTGAAATCTCAAAGCCCACCCCAGGTGACATACTTCCTCCAACAAGGCTGCACCTACTCCAGCAAGACCACACCTCCTGATCCTTTCTAAGTAGTGCAACTCCCTGAGGATGAAGCATATCAAATATATGAGCCTGCAGGGCCATTCTTATTCAAACCACCACACCAGTCATTCTACAGATATGTCTTGTAGCATGTGCCTTAATGAAAAAATATTGATACCACATCCTCTTTCAACTCCCATTTTAATCTTTAATAAGTTTTACTATAGTTGAGATCTCATATTTCTTATTCACCATGGTGTCCCAGTACTGAAAAGAGCCTGGCAAAATATAGCTATCATTATGCATTGAATATAGTCATTATTTATGTGGTGAATGTTGCCATGCAAAATATATGAAACAATGGCTAACTGAAGAAAGCCTTTGTTTCCTGTATGCCAGTATCTGCAGTCATGAAGAATAGGAAGATTCTATTGGCTGTTCAATGTAGAACAATTTCTAACTTATTAAAGTCAAGCTGAAGCCATGTCAATTTGGCTAAATGATGGCAAGTGAGCAGAAAACAAATTCTTTGTCAATCTGGGAATTATTGAACGCACAGTAAAGCTCATGCTAGGAGTAATCCTTCACAGTAACAGACACTCCAGAGAAGGGGTTGTCATCACGATTTTGCAGATAACAATTTTAACCTCAGAAAGAAAAGATTTCCTAAAATTTCATGAACCATAAAAGATGTGTTTCAGATTAGAGACTGTCTGACCAACTCCAAAGCACATATTATTTCTATGATACTATATAATCTTCTGTGTTTTCTTCTTTTTCAAAAGAAATTAACGGTACTGCTACTGCTTCTTGAACTTGGTAATGGCACTACTTTATTACAAAGAGCATGTTAAGAGACAGAAATGTGTTTCTAGTTTTTAACTTCTACAGGCAAAGTCTTTCTGATTCTTCCTCTGTGTTATCTGGTTTTTTGGTCACCATTGTAAGGAAACAAAAATGAGAAAAGGAAAAGGTAGAAATATAGCTCAATAATGGGAAGACTGTTCATAGAAGTTTTGACTCGAGATCTTAGCAAATAACTGAACTAGATAGGTCTCTACACCATTTGAGAATACTTTTATCTTAGATCTTTATTCCATCTCTAATAAGTACATCATTTGTTTCTGTGGAGTTTGCATTTGCAAGCATGGCTCTTCCTTTCACATTTTGTTTTGCTCAGCACTTTGATTCTATGCTCTTGTGTTTTATTGCCATTTTTATTTAGTGCAGGGTTTGATTAATGACTGCATACATGCTAAATGGTGTCACTTTGAAATTTATATTTGCTCAAATTCATGTCTAATCTATAAACATATGCTTTGGGTGCCTTGGCTTCAGAAAAACACAACAGTAAGGTAATATCTAAAGAAGCCTACAAGAGCCCTATTTGTCATGTTCAACAGGACCTGCAAAGATTACAGAAGATAGGAAAGAAAAGAGAGATCTGCAAGGTAAGCTATCACAGTGAGTCATGCTAGGGTTGGTAATGGAAATGGATCTTAGAAAACAGGTCCAGATTTACTCCAGTACTTGCATTCAAACAGGTCAGTCTAATACAAACCAGAAGCACATAGCTAAGTAATAATGCACAAAAGGGGTAGGTTCATATAATACAATAAGCCAATCAAATCAGCAATAAAAATCCATTGGTTAAAAAAATAAGATTGATGTCACACTCCTTGAGTGTTCCCTCACAAAAGCCAAAGTCACTTCAATCACAGTGTAAGTTTCAGAGAGCATCAATGAGGACACAACTAAGGACTTGTGTCTTGTCCATCTTCAGATCTTTACAATGAAGCCCAGTGCCCCTCTCCCAACCTCTCCCAACTGGGCAATCTGCAAAATATATGTTAGAAAGAAATTACATCAAAAAATCTTTCAGAAAAAAAAAATCCGATAGGAAAACCAGACATGTTTGGTGTGTGTATTTGTGTGTATGTGTGTGTGTGTGTGTGTGTGTTTTATGTATGTATGAATGTATGTATGTATGTATGTATGTATGTATGTATGTATTCTCATTCTCTAGGTTTTCACATGATGTTGACTGGGTCTGCATAGTAATCTCCAAAATGACAAACCTGTAGCAATTTCACACTCTGCCTCTTTCACATATCCTGGCACTTAACAGCAGTGTCCTCCCACTCAGTTTCTCAATACTGCTGTGCTGACTTTAGAGTGCCACACCAATTCCTATCTCAATGCCTAACCTCAAAGCAGCCAGCCTTCATGTAGAAAGATAACCCTGCAAATGAGTTAGCCAAAGAACAACATCCAACAGAAATGCTGATCCTGAAGACTGAAGAAATTAGATCCATATTATTGAGGTGTTTGAACAATGGATGCTTAGCCACTTCAAAATTAGCAAGTACAGAAGGGGAAAAGCAGATGCTAAGTGAACACAGTTGACCAAAGGATTTTGTCTGCAGCATGTTTCTTAGAACAGGTAAAACAGACACTTTTAGATGTTTGCGGACTGGGGGGTAAAGGACTAATATGTATTTTCTTGTTAGTTTATTTGTTTCAAAATTTATTGAGTGGTGGTTCACTTATAAAAACTTATAAATAATTCTTATATACAACTTTATTAAGTTAGGTAAGTATAAGTCCATGAAGCCATCCCAGTAATCAATGGAATAAACTAACCCAACTCCAGGCAGGCCTATTCCTATGCCCTCCTGAAATCAAACCTATGGGTGTCTCACATCCAATCCTCCTGTACTGGTGAGGCCTCTCACTGTTAAAGTTATGATAATTTGGAAATTACCCTGCATAGTCTCATAGTTCCTTGTTTTATCTATCATGCTGGAAACCTAATGATGCATACGTGTTAGAAACCACACCCACACCTCAGTAAATTGTTTCGACCTCAGTGCTAAAGCCAGACGAGGATCCATCCTACCTTGGTACCATGCTCTATGCAAATCAGCAATGCCTCACAGAGCACCAGCAAGGACAGCAATAACTAGGGAGCACATGGGGGATGTCGGCGTGTCCTCACTCTCAGCTAGTTTGTCCTTGCTATAATTTTGGTCTCAAGTATTCCCTAGAGTGGCACTCTGGTAAAATGTGACCTTTAAGAGATGGGGTCTCGTGGGAGGTCCTTGGATCTCTGGGTGAAGGGAATAATTAGTCTAATTAACTAGCCCATACATTCTTTTCTAAAGTAAATATTATTAAATTTTTGAGAATTTCATGCAATATATTTTGATCATACTCCATCTCCCTCTTTCAGCTCCTCCCACTTTTGTGCTTTTTTTTTTTCTTTAAACAGTTGAATCCAAATTGTGATATCTATATATGGTTAGGTGTGGATCCATCATGAAAGCATGGTCAATCTATCATAGAACACATGCTTTAAAAATAACAGTCTCTCTATAAGTATCTATAAATTGCCAATAGTTCCTTGGCAAAATTGAAGAAGAGGTACAAAAAGATGGAAATCCCTTCCATAGTCATGTTTTGGTAGGAGTGATACTATGAAAATGACCATCCTAACAGAAGCTTCTGCAGATTCAACGCAATCCCCAACAAAATTCCAACATACTTATGCACATAAATTGAAAAATAAGCTTAAATTTCAGATAGAAACAGATGCATTTTGTATATTATTTCAGAGTCTCATTGCTCCACTCTACCACCAAATGTGGCCATGGCTATTCAGTAACTCAGCTTGGTTTCTCATACCAGAATTTCAGGGAAAAATATTGAAAATACTGACTTTTTCCATTCTGAAGCCCTCTGATCTTTTATAAACAGACAAGACTTTCTCTTAGGGAACATAGTTTGTGGTTGGAGACCCTTGAGAGTGGAAACTTTGACTAATACTTGCTAACGCAGGACAGTGACCTGATTATAGCCCTAGCCTGGCAGAAGCTCAGGCCAATCAAAGGCATCACTTAATTGCTTCAGGACTCTTACTCTTTACCTGAAACAAGGAAGAGTGGGACATTTTAAGCAACTTCTTTTACTGGGAACATATTTAAGCTTTAATGTGACTCACATCCTGTTTACACATCTGTAAAAGATATATTTCATCTCAAAATATTATGACAGAAATAAACACTAGCAATAAGATATTAATTCCTAATAGCTGAAAATGTGAAATAAACAGAAATAAATCTGGGCTTCTTTCTCCTAAAAAATTATCACTTGACACTGGGTGTAAACTACTCAGTTTCTTTTCTTGATACAATTTCTCCATTACTAATGACTACTACTTTAAATATACTAAGTGGTGGTACTAAAATGTTGTTTGCCTCATAACATTCTAAAGTATATAAATAAACAATCAAATTCTATTGTCTTTAATGATATCAATAAATTATATAAAAGCCAACTGTAACGTGTAAGAACTTGTTAATATAGGGCTTGGGTTTTTTCAACAAAAATGTTTTTATGCGCCTCTAGTATTCATTAGCATAACCTAACTGTATCTTTGGGCTTTTAAATTACAAACATTTATCTGTGCAATACGTAGTAACCAGGTAGTTGTACTATGATGTATCCCCCTGAAATTTTTAAGAAACGATAGTCAGTTTCTGAAGAGGCCGCTGAAATAGTGTAAAGGCCAGTGGATGGGAGAAGCACTGTGAAAACGCTGTCGTCTACACATAACAAGGCTGTGAACTTGTCAACACACAGCAGCTCTAACTTGACCCTTGCAAAACCTACACAAAATCACAGAAGCCAAACTTCCAGCATAGGTGGGGGAGGGGCTCCTGATAGCCCAATTCTTTTGGGGGGGGAGGGGGGTATTTTTTTTTGATGGATTGATGTGTTTTAATTTTTTAATTTTTTTGATACTTTATTTACATTTCAAATGTTTCCTCCTTTCCAGATCTCCCCTTTGGAACCTCCCCATTCCCTCCCTCTTCCCCCCTGCCTCTATGGGGGTATTCCCCTACCCAACCATCCACTCTCGTCTTCCCTCCTTGGCATTCTCCTATACTGGGGCATCTAACACCTTCAGGCCCAAGGGCCTCTCCTCCCCCTGATGGCTAACAAGACCCTGCTCTGCCACATATGTGGACAGCACCATGGGTCCCTCCATGTGTATTCTTTGGTTGGTGATCCAGTCTCTGGGAGCATCCGGAGGTCAGTGGATACTGTTGCTCCCTCCATGGGGCTGCCAACTCCCTCAGCTCATTCAGTTCCTTCTCCAACTCCTCCATCTGGGACCTCATGCTCAGTCCAATGGTTGCTGTGAAATGACTCTTGGGTATTCCAAACTTTTGGGCTAATAACCACTAATCAGTGAGTACGTACCGTGTTCATTCTTTTGTAACTGAGTTACCTCGCTCAGGATGATATTTTCAAGTTCCATCCATTTGCCTGTGAATTTCATGAAGTCATTGTTTTTAATAGCTAAAGTATTCTATTGTGTAAAAGATCTTTACCAATCCTATGTCCAATAAAGGGCTAATATCCAATATATACAAAGAACTCAAGAAGTTAGACTCCAGAGATCCAAATAACCCTATCAAAAAATGGGAAACAGAGCTAAACAGAGAATTCTCAACTGAGGAAACTCATAAGGCTGAGAAGCACCTAAAGAAATGTTCAACATCCTTAGTCAGCAGGGAAATGCAAATCAAAACAATCCTGAGATTCCACCTCACACCAGTCAGAATGACTAAGATCAAAAACTCAGGTGACAGCAGATGATGGCGAGGATGTGCAGAAAGAGGAACACTCCTCCATTGCTGGTGGGAATGCAAGCTGATACAACCTCTCTGGAAATCAGTTTGGCGGACCCTCAGAAAAATGAACATAATACTACCTGAGGACCCAGCTATTCTACTCCTGGGCATATACCCAGAAGATGCTCCAACATGTAATAAAGACACATGCTCCACTATGTTCATAGCAGCCATACTGATAATAGCCAGAAACTGGAAACAACCCAGATGTCCCTCAACAGAGGAGTGGATACAGAAAATGTGGCCCAATCCTTACTGGGGAGCTATTAGCCTGTGACAGATGCTAGGAGAAGCAGAGTCAGTCTTCATTGTGATAGGGTTCACTAGGATGCTTCTCAAGCATCAGTGGATATCCCCACAGCCATGCACATATGTATAGTACGAATTAGACTTAGTGAGCAGCAACAGAGGAAGAGGAAGGCGGAGATAGGGTCTTTGTATTCTCAGATAACTATTAATTTGCAGAACTGAAGGGGAAGACCTAGATAGTGGACTTGAGGAAGATCCAAACAATTCAAATTATAGAACAAGAAAAGTTTATCTGTCAGCCTGAAAGGACTTGAAAGACATTGTGATGCGAAGCAAAATTATCACTACTATTAATTGCACAGGCATATTAAAAGGACCCCAGAATGTGACCTCCTCTAAAACAGAGTATGCATGGAGAAAATGTGCCTTAATCTTCTATTCTGCACTTAAAAAAATGTCAAGTATATCTATCACCTCAATTAACCATAGGAAAAAGCTGTCAGAATCTAATTCCTTTTCTGACAAGGCTTTTATTCCAAAGCCAGCAGAGGGAGAAATAGGCAGTTTCATTAGAAAGAGACAAGTGTCACAGGGGTCTGAGCCACATGGGGAGCCTTCCATGTGCATGGTGCTGATTAGAACCCTGGTAAGTTTACACTTCCATGCTCAGGGCCTTCTTGACTCAGTCAGAATAAAACTAAGACTTTGTGGTCAGGTTAACTTTGGAATTGAAATTACTACAAAAGGTGTTTTTAATTTCCAGCAATGCTAGAGAAAATGTGAATGAATTGATAAAATAGAAGCACTTTGCTTTAAAGAAGATGAATGCCAAAGGAATTTTGTAAACATTTTGTTTGCCTTTATGGTTGTGAAAAAAATGAATTATGGAGATGCTTTTTAAAGGACTAAGGTTATCATAATTAAAGTTAAGGTGTGGTTATCCAGTTATTCAGCCATGCAACAAAAATGTATTTTGTGATTCTAGACAAATATGTACTCGATACATTAGGATACATATAACACCATAAAATGCAGATTTAGGTGGGCTATCTGACTCAGCAAGTAAAGATGGCTTAACCTAAATCCTGACAGTTCTCAGAACTCACAAGATCAAAGAACTGACCACTACAAATTGTCCTCTGACCACATCATGTACACAGTGCCATGAATACAAATGGAGAGAGAGAGAGAGAGAGAGAGAGAGAGAACTCTATAAATAAGGTATACTAACTCTCTTATTGAAAATAGATATTTTTCATATAATATATTCTAATTAGGGTTTCCCCTCCCCCAACTCCTCACAGATCATCCTCATTTTCCCACTCAGCCAAACCCACACTTCTCCCCATCTCTACATTAGAATACAAACAGGAATCTAAAACTAATATAATAAATGTATTAAATTAAATATAAATTAAAATAATATAAAATAAATATGACTATATTTTTAAATACTAAAATGTATGGGCTGAGGAGTTTGATTGCTTGCTAGTCTGTCCTGAAGACCATATTCCAGATCTCCAGGAACCAACCAAAATGTACATTGGGCATGGTAATCCAACTCTACTGCCAGCCCTAAATGGCAATGACAAGAGATCCTCTAGAGTAAGCTAGCTAGCAAGACTATGTGAGCTCTGTGTTTGAGAAACCCTGTCAGTTGATATGACAGAGCTTAGTATTAAAAGTGCCATTTTTATTTTTAATCTGCTTTGACTTATGTACATGAGTGTTTTGCCAATATCTATGTATGTGTGACACACGTGTGATTGGTGTCCACAGAGGTCAGAAAAGGGTATCAGATCTCCTGGAACTGGAATTATGGATGGTTGTGAACCACTGAGTGCTGGGAACATAACCCAGATCCTCTGCAATAACAGTATGTGTGCTCTTATCTACAGAGACCCTCTCCAGCTCAATTCAGTTACTTTTTAAAATGAGACAACAAGCAGTAAAAGGAGGAGCTATAGGTTTTATTAATAAATCTATATGGCTGGAAATGTGCATAATGGCATACTAAGTTTCAGTCTGTTGTGAAGAGAAGTATGTCCTAAAATACTGTGTATTATATGATTTTGTTATACAGATGTGGTAGTATAGAGATGTGGTGGTGTACACAAGTGGTATACAGACGACACTGTTATTTGAGTGGCTGTGTATGTGTATTTTACAGGCATGTAAACACTGAAAAGAATATGTCACCAGCACAGGGGTTTAACTTGGTGCTGGTGTGACCAATTGTAAGGGACTACAAAAGGGTGGATAGCATATCTGAATCACTTAAATTTTTCTGTCATTGCTATTAATGGTGACTTTTGTCACATTAATAGAAGTTCTTACAAACATACAACTGTATACTAAAGCCACCATTTCTTCCTGGGGATGATAGCTTTTTCATATCCCTTCATGTATCATTCATGAGATATATCTATATGTGCATACATACATATGCACATATGTAAACATTTATGTATAGATATATGTAGCTAAAATTAGAAGGCCTTTATATCTATTTATTTCTTCAAAAATCATTTGCTTAACAGTGTGTCAGATATGCTTTGTTCTAAAAGCATACAAAACTAACAAAAAAGGCAGTAATTCAATGCCGGTGGCAGGTACTGTTACCCAGTGAGCTGTCTTGTCAGCCCTGCATTCACCTTCATATGTATGTATGTGTGTATGTATGTATGTATGTATATGCATATATGTACATATACATCTATATATGTATATACACACAAACACATTATTTTCTCTTGTGAGACCATTCGTTTCCTGCAGTGGGCTCGGTTACATTTATATTTCAGCTATATTATCCAAAGCCAATGATACCTCCTTGCCTTCTCTGGCTGGCCAAAGAGCTGCCACCTCAGCCATATGCTCTTGGTAGGTGCCCTGCTCAGTTTCCTGTCCCACATCTATGCTCACTGTTCACTGACCCTTTGTAGGTGCCTATGTGGCTGATTCCATTTCATGTTTTTATGATTTTAATAAATTGCCCCCCCCCCCCAAGTTTTAATGTAGTAACTGAATGCTACTTAGATGAGTGGGAAAGGCCAAATCTGGCATACTGTTTTGTATTTTTCTTTTTTCAATTTCTTTTTGTAGTGCAGCAAACCAAGCTATAACCTCCCACTTGATCAGTAAACACTCTGCCACTGAGCTACATCACCCTCATTACTACAAAACACTGCAATCGGAAAGAAGGAGGCAGCATCAGCTGAAATCACTCCAAATTGACAAATGGTTCTGTGCCAGAACAAGGTGATAACAATAGGCGTAGATGAGCAAATGGGTGTTGTAGACTCAAAACAATGCAAAGAGCTAGGATTTAAATAAGTTAAGATGGAGATAGAGGAAACTTGGAACCCAAAAGAAATAGTAAAATTCTCAAGTCTAGGTAGAAGGGCACCAGTATATAGTGAGAAGCAGATGTTTGGGAAGAGAGATGATGGGTTTCATTTCAAAAATATTGACTTTGAGGTTATGGCAAAAACTTCAAATCAAGGCATCCAAAAAAATCAGTGGGAAGAAGGGCCTGGAGCTACACAGAAAAGTCAAGAATGAAGGTTTATAAATCACCGGCACATTGTTAGTGATTAAAACCAAGATGCCACATTAGGCTGCCATTGGAGCTAAGATGGAAGAAAGAATTCCTCAAGAACACCTCTGTGCAGCAGGAGAAGCACATAAGGCTGTCACTGCAACTGAACACAAGAAGTCAGAGAAGCAGATGAAGTTGGGCTGCTCACATAAAAGCCAAAGTACAGAAAGGTTACCGAAGGCACGCCTGGACACCAGTACTAATGGCTGCAGCGTGGTTAAGGAGGATGAGAACTGAGAAAAACCACAGAGTTTAATAACTAGGAATTACTAGGAAGCTTGGAATGAAAAGCTTGGGACATGCCAAAACCAGTGTCCAAACTGGACGTGGAGGTCAAATACTGAGGCTTTCTCAGTAAGCTTAGTCATAAAATGGATGAGGGAAAATATGCTCACTGGAGGAGACAGCAAGGAAAGTCTTGCTTGATTTTGTTTTGAACATATTTGTAGACTGAAAAAAAATTAGCTAACATAAACAATAACTGAAAGCAGAAAGACACAATTACAGAGCATGATTTTGAATCAAGGAATATAAGTGTACAATGCTCATGTTTTCATGTATTCGCTGAAATAATTTGATTTTTAAAATGTCGGAAAGGAATATTAGATCTCAGCTTGGCAAAGAGGAAAATTTTATCATGGGAGAAAAAAATGACAGTTGCTGAAGTTCTACAGAAAGTCCAACACTAAAGTTAGCTGTTGAAAGTAGCTAATAGTATAAGGCCTTGGTGTCCATTCACTTGTTCAAAAATTATTTGCTGAAGGTTGTGTCATACACACCTTGTTCTAAAAGCTGATGATTAAGAAATAACAAATGCAGGGTACAGGGCTGACAAGACAGCTTGCTGGGTAACAGTACCTACCCGTACCTGCCACCAACATTGAGTAACTGAGTAGCTCAATGGCCCTCGTGACTGAAAAAGTGCATCGAATACAGCAAGCTGTCCCCACACCTATGTGTGCCCCCACATGTGTACATAATAGACATGCATACATAATACAAATGCACATACATACAAGCACATGTACACATACACACATGTGCATATATATATGCATATATATGTGCATATATACATATCTACATACATGTAATAAAAAAGAAAGGCAGGAACTTGAATTTATTGAATATATTTTATATGAGGAGAAAGAAATATAAATAAACCAACAAAACAGGGTTCGAGGTCAAAACAGAGAACAAGCACTACTTAGAAATGGAGAAAAGTTGAAAAAATCATAATTATCAAACTCATTTAAAATAATGAAATTGCTTTGGAGAAAATTAAATTCCATAATAGAAGCATATGAATGAGGTGGCAGCTCTTTGGTCAGCCAGAGAAGGCAAGGAGGTATCATGGGCTTTGGATAATATAGCTGAAATATAAATGTAACTGAGCCCACTGCAGGAAACGAATGGTCTCACAAGAGAAAATAATGTGTTTGTGTGTATATATGTATACCCATGTATACATATATATATGCATATATATATATGCACATTTATATATGTGAATGCATGGCTGGCAAGACAGCTCACTGGGTAACAGCATCTGCCACCAACATTGAATAACTGCCTCTTTTATTTCTGTATCACCAGCTTTTAAAACAAAGCATATCTGACACACTGTTAAGCAAATGATTTTTGAAGAAATAAATGGATATCAAGGCCTTCTAATTTTAGCTACATATATCTACACATAAATGTATAGAGAGAGAGATATCACATGAATGAAACTTGAAGGGACAATGAACATGGTATCATCCCCAGGAAGAAATGATGTTCTTGAGTGTCAAGAATGAACAGTTAAATGTTTGTAAGAATCATTTTGGAAGAGTTACATAGAACTAAAGAATACAGAATAAAAACACACATTGCTTTTTGTTCTCAGATGTTTCTAAATGACTAGTTGACTGCAGTGATCAGCCCAGGGCAGTCTCCAGACCACAACTTATAACTATTCTCCAAGGAATCCCATCTGGTTTTGGAAGGGAAATGTGTCTGGATGCAAATGACCTTTATCTTTAGTCTGAGCTCCTTAATGAGACAAAACTATCATTTGGTCATTGCAGAAGCATTTTTAATTCAATCCATGTAAATTAGAATTTTCAAGACTCCTTTATCCCATCCCTAAATTCTCGTTTTCTCGATTGTAATAATTTGCCACATTTAATATCCCCTAAGACAAAGACTAGTGGGCATCTTGATTGACCTTTCATGACACAGAACTATCAATACTCAGCAAGTATTATCAGCATTGTGTCTACAAAACTTATTTAATTCACTGTCAATTTAACATACCTGGTTAGAATCAGGTCTTCACAAGTTTCCATGCCTCAACTTTTGCCCCCCTGTGATTCATTCTCTGAGTATCAGGTAAATGAATATTTCCAAAGTGACTCTACTTAGAATTGGTACCACGTGTTCTTTAAATGTTTTATAAAAATCCAATCCACCAAACCATAAATGACCCAAGTTCCTTGGGAAATTTTATTTATTTTTATTTATGTTTGTTTATCTGTTTATTCATGATTTGGTGAGTAAACAAGAGCTTTGTACATGCTAGACTTGTGACCTACCAATGGATGATGCTGTCACGTAGGAAAGGGTTTAAGTTGAAATCTCTACCGTCTAGCTTTTATTGATATTGACCACTTAGGTTTTATTATTTAAAGTTGGATTTTTTAAAATAATTTTGCCTACCCTCATTAAATATTTAAAATTTGCTACCACAAAGTTTTTTGGAGCAATTTCTTTTTCTTTAAATTTGATATTTGTACAAAGCATGTTTCTTCAACCTTGTGTCATACCATACAAGTACAAAAAAAGTAGATATTGTCTACAGGGGAAAATCCGAGACTAAAGTCTGAAACAGTTATAATCTGCTATAAATAATGTAAAAAAAAACAGTCTGTCTTTGCTCATGAAGACCTTCTGTGTATATTCAGGATTCATTTAATAACTATGGCTATTCCAAAAAACTATATTACCATGCATCTGATCTTTATTGTCATTATTGAGCTTCTTTCTGGCTATCTTAACATGTCTATATAGATATTTACAATTTTGTTGCTATTTTAAAGATATTGTTTTAGTTTAATTATGTGTATGTGTAGGTTACTCTATAGGCACAGGTGTGTAGGTGCCCTCAAAGGCTGGCAGAATGCATCAGACACTCTCCAGCTGGAGTTACAGGCAGCATCTAAGAGGCATTGAACATGGACACTGGGAACTGAGCTCCTGTACTCTTCAAGAGCAGCCAGCATTTGTAATTGCTCAGTCATCTCTCCAGCCCCATCTGTTTTTCCTCTTAAAGGAGTGATATGGCTTAATGCATCCTCTCTTATTCGTTGTTTTCTGTTCTCATTGAGTAACAGTTACAATAACTACTTCTTCCTTGTGACTTAGATTGATTTTGCTGTCCCTTTTTCTAGCGTCATAGGGCATTCGTGGTGACTTAAACTCTTCCCTCTCTCTAAGAGAAGCATTTGCTGTTACAGATTCCCTTCCTAGAACAAATTCTCCCAAATTTTAGTACCTTGCATTTTCAAATTTTATTCATCTTAAGATATTCTCTCAGTTGCATCTATTTTGTCTTTACCTCAGGGTTATTTAAAAGTATAATCACCATGTAACAAACGTATGAGGGTTTCCCAGATATCCCATTGACTCCTAATTTAGTTCTACTGTGGTCAGGGGACATATTTTTCAATGACTCCAATTCTTTCAAATAAATTAATAGTGTTTTATTGCTCAGAGCATGGTCTATTTAGAAATGTTTTGTTTCTGTGTGCTTCTGAGAAGAAACGTAGTCTTCTCTTGTCTGCAAGGGTCAAATTATTTAATAGTATAAATTTATTTTCTCCATCAATAACAACCTTATTCTGTGGATTAATATAAACTTCAACTATATCTGCTTATCCATCATCCAGGGTATCTTACCATATCTTTTTGGTAGTTCATGTTTTTAGTAAAATTTATTCATACAATATATTTTTTATCATGTGCCCTAACTCTTTCCAGATCCTCTCTAATTCACTATACACACCACTTTTATATGTTCTTCTCTCTCTCTCTCTCTCTCTAGTAAATAAACCGAAAATAAATCTAAAATTAAGGAAAATAAAACATCAAGAACACAAAAATACCATTAAGTTTGTTTTGTGTCAGCTAACCCTTCCTGAATATGAGACCTGCCCTGGAGTGCGGTTGATATTCCCAGTGGCATCCCACTGGAGAAAACTGATTTTTTCCTTCCTAAATGTGGTCCTTGCTAACCAAGAAACTATCTATATTATCTAAATTTGTCTTTAAGCATTTTTATTAGTTTTTTGTGTTTTTAATTGTTAAATCTTCTTGTATTGATCAGTTTATCACTATGAAATATCTACTTTGTGTTTAGTAATAACTTCAAATTCTATTTCATTCAATGATAATGTAGATATTCCAAATTCCACATGTTTACTGCATTAATCAAATATATTTCTATCATTTCCCTTTCACCGAAATTTAGAGTGAACCAATGAATCCTGTGGCTTCATTTGCGACAGATCCTTTGGCAGCTTTACACACTTAACACAGTTACCCAGTTGGACTGGTCTCACATGTGTTCTGTTCCCTTTTTTCTTTATGTTAGCTTCCTTTGTGATAAACTGCTCTTATTAACTAGACAATTTAAGCTTTTTCCTTATTAGCACTAGGCCTTTCTATGATAAAGAAGTGGCCAAAGAGTACCAATCAAGCATGAAAAGCAGAGTTCAAGTCCCAAAGATCATATAAAGATTTCAGGTGTGGTAGTCCATAATTGTAATCCCAGAGCTGGGCAAGCAGAAACAGACAGAACCCCAGGACTTGCTGGTCAGCCAGTGGAGCCTATTTGGTGAGGTCAACACCAATGAGCAACCTGATCTCAAAAAAGGAAAAGAACTAAAGAACTAATGTAGACATTAGTCCTAGTTGCCTAAGGACTAACACCTGAGGTTGCCTCTGACTACCACATACATGCACACAAAGTAGACACACATTTACATATGTATACACATATTTGCATATGCATACCCAGATACTTTCATTTGCATAAAATGTTTTGTTTTAATTTCTCTGATAAAATTTTATTTCTTCTCAAGCATTAAAAATGTATTGTTCTAACTGAGCACATTTTCATTTGCTGAATAATCTCAATAGCTCCTTTAATATCTGTGCTAATTTAGCATCTGAGCTAACTGTAATCAAACTGAATTAAGGATTTCTTCCTGCACCATGAATCCACCTTTTGTTTTATTTCTGTGCCTAGTATTTTTTATTCTCTGCAAACTTATCATGGTAGATAGGATGCTTGGGCTACCACAGTGAAGTACATAAGAGTAAATGGATAAAATTGATAGAACTTTACTCTCTCAGTTCTGGTGGTTATAATTTATAGAGGAACATGCTGGCTGAATTGATTTCTCAGGAAGGCTTTCTGTGGTTTGCAGAGGGCCACTTTCTTACATGGTCTTTTTTCTGTACATCTGCAGAGAAGAATAAAGTGTTAGCTTTCTCTGTCTCACCTTCTAAGACAAACAATCTTATGGGATCAACACTGCCTTGTGGCTGTCTTAACTGTTTTTCTGTAAGAGTAACAACTTCCACCTCCAAGGCTCGGTGAAAAACTACATTTCAACAGATACAGACCAATGGTCAATGTGGACACATTAGGGAATAAACTGGAGGGAATGGAAAAAGTAGCCCTGTGGGTTCTTGAGGACTGTAAGAAATAACCCTGATTGGAAGTGAGGACTTCACCTTAAGCAGTTGTGGTGGATGAGGTACAAGTATTCTGTGAATAACAGGCATTCCACATTAGAGACACTAAAGTCATTTTTTTAAGGATCATTGGATTTGGGTTCTAGTAAGAGACTAACTCATGTGAACTACTACTAAAATCCAACTCCCCTATGGTGTGGAAAGAGAATGGTATCACTGCCAAGTTTTCTTGGCTTCTACTTACTGCTGTTTTAGCCTGGCCCCCTGGTGGGCTTTTCCATGCCTATTTTGTTTAGGCGTCTGCCAAAGAATTTAGCTGAATTTATACTCAAGATTTTGAGGCTCACCCTTTTGGTGGTTTCTTGCCTGTAGGCCCCCCTAGTAAATTTCCAGTTGGTCTTCTATCCCATAATTCTGCCCTCTGACGAATCAATCTAATAGGCTTCTGTTTTCTGCCACCCAGGCTGTGTGTGCACTATAGAATTCATTCAAGCAAGGGTAAACTCCCAACACCTTACCAGAAGCAGCCACATCTTTCACCAACAAAATCACATCTCCTCTCTTCCTGCTTTTTCATGATGCTCTCGGGATTATACCCACATAGCATAAGCACTAGTCATTCAGGGATATAGACAGAATTTTATTCGCAGAGTTTTGGACTTGGGGTTGGTTGGTTGGTTGGTTGGTTTGTTTGTAGTACCCCCACTTCTAAGCAATTTACTATGGATCTCCAATAAGTCTATTCCTCTGCACTAGCATCCTTCAAATTGTCAACACAGCAAAAACGATAACTCTTACCATTCTGCCTCATAGAGTGTTGATGTTTCAATAGTAAATTAGACTTAGGTCATTACTTGCTCTTAGTTAATTTCCAGGACTGGTTTTGATTATTTTCCAGGGTCTGAAATTGTGTTCCACAGACACAATGATCTAATCAATACACCCACACACATCTGCACATTTGTGTACATAGGGGACACTTAAAACTACAAAATAAAATTTTCTTTCAAGTAGAGTTGAATTCAAAATCAGTATCCTACCAGACATTACATAAGCTAATCTCAGCCTCATATCTGGCCCCATGATATTCCTAGTCTTTTTCACTATGCTCTATTGTAAGTACTTATAACCAATAATCATTAGGTTGCCTGGCAATCAGTTTGCCCATTCAACTTTGTTTTGAAAAAGCATTATGAATTTGTTTTTATTCCCTCCCTTCTGCTTTTCAGGCTTTGAATCTCTGGGGGATGTGGAGAGTAGAACACTGTCCCAAGTACATCAAGATGGAGCTGATTTACCAAAGGATTCAACCCTTCTCCCCACAGTCTTGCTCATGGGTGACACCAACATGGATTTGGAAGCATTTAAGAGATTCATGGGGCTTCTGAGAAAGGTTCCGTGGCTTTATGAGAGACTATGGGCAGTCACTACCTGGCCTTTGGAACATAATTGGCTAAGCTCCCATAGCTCCTGGAAAATATCTTCCAGCTACAAAGTAAGCAAACCTTCAGTAGATAGAAAACAAAGGCTAACATACTCTGGCAAAGGAAATTTAACAAGGAGAGAAAAATAAAAACAAGTCTGAATTATAGGAACAGGATCACACAGTCCTGACAGTAGCTAGTCTTCATACTTTTAGTTAAGTGATTCGACAGTAGCCTGAACTCCCTAACTCCTTAACCTACAGAAAACACATTCGTTTCGTGAGAGCAAAATCACACTAGCCTCTTTTCCAACTCAAATTATAAAAATTAAAATCTCAAACTGTTCCTAAGCTAGTATCTTTCAAGTAATAATTTCCATGTCCTAAGACCTTTCCCCTAGATCTCAATTTGTGTCTTATCATTCAGATCAGCCCACTTCTAAACAACCTATTAGTCGTCTATTAAAGTAGCCCATCTGAAGGTGTCTCCTGGTTGCCCAGTTTTTCACATCATCAATCCACTGGATAAATACTTTTGTGTCCAGCTCCACAGTAACTAGGACTACAGGTCTTCACTTCAGTGTCTGGCTTTTCTCCTTAACTTCATAAAGGATTTCCCTACTTT
The DNA here is from genome assembly GCA_019843965.1 of Rhynchomys soricoides. NCBI lineage: Eukaryota > Metazoa > Chordata > Mammalia > Rodentia > Muridae > Rhynchomys > Rhynchomys soricoides. The sequence goes on from JADRCH010000150.1 coordinate 4,715,599, forward strand.
AGTTTTTCTACTTGATGCTCAATAGCTCCTAGTTATTTTCATTGTCTTTCTTTCCCAGCAAGTATGCCATGTTCATGGTAGATACGCTGTCTTGTTACCCTTATGTCTCCAGTGCCTCAAACAGGCCCCAGAAGCTAATAGGTCTTCAGCTATGGAGCCATTATTGCAAACAGCATCACAGACATCCCAACTTGCCTAGAAGGAATTACAACAAATACCCTTTCTACCTTAAAATAAAACCCCTCCCCAAGCATAGACTATAAATTATTTACTTCTAAGGGAGAAATGTTAATAATACCATGTGAAGTCCATATTGTTTAGCTCATTGCTTCTTTTCCTCCCCATCATTCCTTAGAGACTTGTGCTCTCCAAGATATTTGTATATGCATTTTCACAGCAGAAAGGGTTCTACTACTTGAAAACTAATTTAAAGGTCACTGTTTCCATCACTCAAATTCCTGGAACCCATTCTGTTTACTTGGAAGAAAGACAAAATATTATCATCTTACCATTCATTAGTCAGAAGACTTGCATTTTTAATAAATGCTATCCAAGTGAGCTTTTGGGAACAAGCCTCTGCAAATTAGCACTAGATCATATGCCCGCGAAACCAAACAAATCATTTTGATAATACAGAACTGTTTCATGTCCTTAACATTCAGCGGCATCATGTGGAGAGTTTGCGATCAAGAAAAAGACTAGCGTGTGCTTTGTTGGTACAATGGTTTATATTAGCCTGATTAGACTTAGGAATCTGCTTTCCAAAGCACTGAGTGAAACAAAGTTAAAGGCCAGTTCTAAAAACTGAGAAGTAAAGGAATGTCAGGAAGCAACATGGACTTTTCTCAGAACATCTTCTATCTCAAAAACTCTTTTTCAATTTTAATTACAAATATTGCAGAAGAATAAAGCATGAATACTAATATTCACCTGGCACTGAGCTACTTCCACCAAGTATCATAGTTGCTGCATCCTTTCTGCCCAGGACATTTACCACACTTCCTTTGAAGGTAGTGCTAAACATGACTGGCTCACTGGGAAACATAGAGGCTCAGTTTCCCCAGTACAAGTGACTGACTCCTCATTCAAGTCCTGTGGTCTTCCTGTGAACTAAATATTTCTCTTCATAATAACAAAGACTCAGGGGCCAGCAAGTATCGCAAAAAGAACACACACCCTGCAAGATTAATCATGCCTCTATTTAAAATCCTTCTCCTCTGCATTAGCTCAAATTTCCAGTTTCACTCATACCGTGCCCTTTCCCCCACTTCGGTACAGTCACTACCTCTTTAATTTTCTTAATCCTAGAAAATGGTTAATCACTTTAGTACCTCAATTAAAATAACTAAAACAAACATGGGAACACACAATCCTTACTTGGGGAAATATTTTGCTTTTAGCTTCAACACTCATTCAATAACCAAGATTTAAGTATTGCTGACATGAAAGCATTAAATGGATTCTTTTTAAGCTTTCCTTTTAATTTGCCATCTTATAGGTGGGTTTCATACCAGGCCAGCATAATTTGGTTTTCAGTCAGCCCAGTGCAGAACTTGGTGACAGCATGATTCCTGCATGTGACAGTAGCTGGATGTCACACACACTGAGCTGGAATGCCAGGGAAGTTTTGTCACTGTTAACTACTGAAGCATCTGACTCAAGACTCCTGGCCACCATAAGAAAGCCACATCCTGGCACAGGCCAGTGGGTCTGTAACACCTCCTTAAACTAAGGACTAAACTAGACCCTTGAGGATTTATTTTAATTTTCCAGCAAGGAAAAAATGCTGCAGAGCAGAAAACCCATATTAAACAAAGTCAGAGTGAGAATATATTACCAAAATGTAGGAGTCTTTGGACTGAAAGCCATACTTCAATCCTATGGAGTACAACATGGAACTGATGAAGGTCTCTTCCCTTTACAGACTGAGATTTGTACTATCTTCCTCTCAAATCTCCATCAAATATTTATGATGCCTCTTGAAGAACATGTTAAAAATTAGAGTGGCAATATGCCTTTCTACTTAAGTTGACAAATAAGTGAGATCCAGTGGATTGGCCTGAGTTCTATCTATAAGGCCCACAGAGTGAAAGGAGAGAACCAATTCCCATAGTTATCTTCTGACCTCCACTGTGTATGCGTGTGTGTGCGCATGCGCATGTATGTGTGTGAGCATTTGTATGCAAGCTGTACACACACATATACATGAACACATGCACGCATGCACACATACATGAACACATGCACACATAATTTTTTTAAGATTTATTTATTTATTTCATGTATGTGGGTATACTGTCACTGTCTTCAGACACACCAAAAGACGGCATTGGATGCCCATTACAGCTGTTTATGAGCCACCATGTGGTTGCTGGGAACTGAACTCAGGACCTCTGGAAGAGCAGTCAATGCTCTTAACCGCTGAGCCATCTCTCCAGCCCCCACTCCATAATTTTTATTTAATGAAAGAAAGTAAGATGACATCCAAAAATTGACATTTCATATCATTCCCAGCCAATACCACCCAGAAATTGATTAAGCAGTTTTGGTGCATCAATATATAGCTGTCTTGGTGAATTCGGCGACTTATCAAACCAGCTGTTTTTGATCCATAAAATATACTGAAGTTTCCATCAGTGAAGTGTCAGGTCAAGGAACACATAGGGGCCCACACAAAGACACTAAGTCTCAAATAATGACAGTAAAACTTCCCTGAGGAAGACCCTGGATTGCTTCTGGAGAAATTTCAAATAATACACAGGAGAGAAGCAGATATGTCCATTTACAGTTGGCTGGCAGTTAGTGACCTGACTTCCCTTTTCTTTCCCAATAAAAAGGGTGTCCAATGCTGTAAGTGCAAATTTTTTAAAAGCTTATGCAAGCCTGATCCCCAATAAGTGCATAAAAGAAAGCAATGATTCCTCTCTAGCCACATCTCTCTGGTGATAGGATGACTTGACTCAAACAGCCAGCCACAGAGGAGCTTTGGTGTTGACTGCCACCATACTGAGAATCAAATATGGACCAATCAGGACCACCATCATTTATTTACAAGGCAGGAGCTGCATGGTGAAAATCTTAAATGAAAAGACAATATCTTCCATATAAAAGCATCTACAGAGTAAGTGTGATTATGTGTCCTAAGACTAGAAATGGGACCAAGAGAAGAGAAAAACAGGTTTTAAGAAAGACTGTGGAGAGAGAAGCTAGGGTATTCTTTTACTCACTTCTTCCTGGTGGAGTACTCAACAAACATTTTTCTACTCTGGTCTACAATAAGTAGATTCATTCACTCCCTTAGCAAACCCTACCACATCATCAACAATAGCTAGTTACAAAAATAAAATTTTATTAGTCTACCCTCTACCTCCAATTCATCCATTGTCATGGATGTCTATGAACTTGAATGACATGTACTTAATGTCTATGAACATGAATCATCAAAAACGGCCTGAACATTCTCAAATGACCAACTACAATAACCTTTGCTCCAGTTCCACTTTCATCACCCACTTCAGGTCCAGCATCACCCAAAACTGCTCTGTCTTTGGCATCTTTAGCATTAATATCCTGCTTTCTGACCGCAACCCCCAGACCTTCCAGCTCTCTTGCATATTTTAATCCATTCCCATTTTAAACTCATTGGCAACATAGTCAGTGGTTACATGTGTGGGCTCTTAAATCAGGCTGCTTGGACCCACATTTTCAATCAGTCACTTCCGAACTGTGTAAACTTAGGCAAAGGCTTCAATTTCCTCATCGAAAGAAAATGGAATTACATGTAACCCAGTGGATATCCGCAACGTGCCTAATATGTTAGCAATGGTGAAATAAGATCCTCCAGAAGACAGAAAGAACACAGGGGAAGTGCCACACACAGTAGGTCCTAAATAAATATTACCTATTGCTTATTCATTTATCCTTGGAGTTATTATTTTTTCTTTATTTCTTCCCCAGCTGGCCTAAAATCTGTGTTTTATTATTTTCACTTTCCCATATAACACATGATAAATTTAACCAAATATTTTCTCTGCCTGATGCCAAGACTTTTGTAAAACGATGGAAAATGTTTCACTCTAACAATTAACACAACCATAAATACTTTAATACTTTCTAAAGCAAGCGAACCATGCCTATAGCTCAAGAGCCTTTCACTTACCAATTACCAATAACACCTTTAAATCATAACCATGCATATTGAAATCTTTCATCACGGTATTCAAACATCCTCTATTATCTGCTTGCTATGAAACATTTAAAACTACAGTGCTTCAAGACATTTTCTATACTGATTATATTCTTCTACTGTATTTTTACATTCCTTCTAAGATTTTACCATATCCATCAATATACTTGGTAAGATTAGGAAGAGAGCACAAATGAGAGCCTACAAGCAATATCTTTAGATATTTAAAAATTACCAATAAGTTTAGTGGAACCTTCTGAGTCAACTCAAGATGTGGAAACAGTGACTAGCTAGATTTACTATCCTATATAGAGGGACATGTATCCCCTAAATGGCAAAAAAAAAAAAAAAAAAAAAAAAAAAAAGATATGAAACAAGGAACTTTGAGACAATGGATACCAGCCAATAAATGCCACTGCTCCTTGAAAGATGAGGTGAGCCATACAAATCTTTTAGTGTCCTGACCTGAGAGAGTTTTCATAGTGGAACTCAGGAAATAATCACCCAGCGTGGAAGAATCAGAGCTTAAGTGTACAGGGGAATGTACCTGCTCAAATTCATGGAAAAATGTCATAAGAGAAACACATAGAATCAAAACCCTGAATGTCTACAGAGGCTTTCCTCAAACACTACACAAAGAAAAAAAATGTGTACACATATGAGGAAACTATCCAAAGCATCGAGAAAGCCTGGGAACATGCCAGACACTAAGGCAGAGTCAAGAAAGGGACCTTTCCTCACCAGGCAGACTAAGGATTCTACTCACTGGTGATGAAGTGGGATGCTCAGGAAAAATTGTTCTCAATAATAAAGAAAACTAACCCTAGAGTGGGTTATATAACCTTGGAACAATCCATAAAAGGAAAATCCAGACCAACAGCTCCCAGGTCACTTAAATAAACCCTGAAGGGAAGTTCCTGTATTATTAGAGGGACAGGAAGCTTCTTGTGAACTAGAAAGGTAAATTGCCACTAATGCCATCCAATGAAATCATGTTGGTCAAACCTATCAACACTCAAGAACCATGCCAACATGAGGAGAACAGTGAATAAAATATCACTAAGCTAGAATGAACACTTTACATTAGAATTCTCAGAGACCAATAAAATATTTATAATTATACTGTGAACTGGAGGTAAGAAAAATTAAAAAATTAGACCCAAATCTAATTTATAAGGATAAACTATATTTATCAGTAATATCATATCAGTGATATCATTTATCATAAATGATATTATCAGTAGATGAAACATTTCAGAAAACATTGGCATATTGGCATCATAATTAAGAAAATTTTAAAAATTAAAGAGAAAATTTAATATACAAATTATACAGTATAAATTAACAGTGGGAAACATTTAGCAACCTGAACACAAATGTGTGAAAAGATATTTGTAAAACACCTCAAGCAACACTAGACTACACATTCTTTTCAAAAGCAGAGTGTTTGCCAAAACAAACCACTGTCTAGCCATAAAACAAGTCTCCATAACTCATAAAAATATATTATTTGACACAGTGGAAATAAATTAGAAATTAATCAAGATATCTGGAAAATCTTCAATTACTTAAAGTACTACATTTATTGAAGTAAACCATGAGTTAAAAAGAAATGAGGAAAATTAGGAAAACGTTTTAAGAACCAACATGGTAGAAAGTCAATGCCAATCAAGAAATCATGGGCTGGCAGTGTGAGTAGAGATGTTTGAACTCAGAAGTTCCTCATCATCATTCAGCTCAATAAGATTCCCCAAAATAGATACAGATGTGGCAAACAGAGCAGAGAGGTCATTGTAAAGTCTGACCCTTGGCAAATGATCTATTTTTCTGGACCTCAGAACAGCTCAGGCATACATATGCTCAACTCACTCCTATCAAAAACAACCACCACTGTCTTTTCATTCTCTGAACTGAGTTTTGTTCCTGTTGCATTTTTGGAAACTATAATCTACACTTGCTCTATCCTCATTTGACCATCCACCTTGATCATCCACTATCTACCAAAATCACTCCACATAAGGCACCAATGTCCTCCCTATTTCAGCCATAAAGACTCAAGAAGAATCTTGGCTTTGCCAACTTCCATGCCCATAGTATGGTCATTCCCTGCTTACATCTTGCCCTACTTAGGCATTCGTCATAGCCAGCATTCTCTTCCCTGTCCTGTTTATTCTCCCTAAGAACAGATGGCTTTCTGCAATTGCTGAGATGTTACTGAAGCAGCACATCTCCAATTTCAGAATATATAGAGAGAACTTGAGAATGGACTCATATAGTACATTGTGTATGTGGTGTGTGTATGTGTGTGTGTGTGTGTGTGTGTGTGTGTGTGTGTGCATGCATGTATGTGTAGTGAAGTCACATGTATCTATTGTTTTGGTGGTGTTTCAATCCCATATTTTTAGTTACTCACTTTGTTAGTCTTCCTAAAATGTCAATTTGATATTAAAACATATTTCTTTACAATTATCAGGGTAATCATTACCTCCTAACAGTAAGTGGCTCAATTTTCCTTCAGTTATTCTGACTTTTCTAGCTTTGCTTGATCTGCATTCTATGTTAACAGGTGAGAGTCATGTAACAGTCTCCTGCCTTTGCCATCTGAATTCTAGTTTAACAGATGACAGCCACCTAACATAGTCATCTGCCTGAGTTCTAAGTTAACAAGTAGTCACCTAATACAGTCACCTGCCTCTACCTAAAGTTCTAAACAGGTGAGGGCCACCTAATAGAGCCTCCTGACTGAGATCTAGGTTAACAGGTAGTCACTGAACACAGTCCCCTGCCTCTGCCTGACATGCCTGTCTTGTAGTTCACCAGCTTTCTGACTCAACTTTCAAAACTCTCTTCATCATTCAAATGAAGCCGTTATGTTAGTACCATTGACTCTGGATCACATATGAATTTAGAATAACTTTTCCATACACTTCCATCACGTATGTTCAATACATTCCAGTATTTAGAATTATAGCCCCCTACTTGGTACATGATGTTGTTCCTATTAGATTAAAATCAGAAAAGTACTATGATGTTACATATTCTATAATACTTCTAAAGCTTAATACTTATGTTTCAGTAACAACATCTCATAATGTCAGAAGTTCAACACCCTCCTCCTACTTGTCCAACATTGGCCAAGAGAATGGTTCTGCTTATTGCGGTTTCTCCTTAGACCAGGCAAGAGGTCTTCCATAATATGTGCTTCCTTGCCATGGGAACAAATGTATACAGAGCCAGGTACAGGAAACAAATTGTGACAAGAAAGAAAAAAAGTAATGTCTAATGGCAATCTCTGATGCCAAACAAATATTAATAGCCATATTATAGCTTAGAACTATAAAGCTATGACTAGCTTTGGTGACTATAACAAATCTCTTTGTGTTTGTTTCCTTTTTCCTAGCACATTTTAGTATGAAATAGCAGTCAAATGGACGTTTATTTGTTTAGTAGACAGCCTTTCCAGAATAAAGATATTTGTAGGGCTAAGACAATAGGGAATAAAATATTGAACTTAACTAATTTAAGTAATTTCTCCAATATTAAAAATTATAATAGACAGCTTCTATACAAATGATAGAGGTAATATGTCTTAAGAAATGGGATAAGACATCATTGTCTTAGACAACAAATAGTACAGAATTTATTAGAAGAAACTTGAGAGAAAATTACCCTGAAGAAGAGTTTACAGAGCTAGGAGAATTTCTTCTGAATTTCTAAAATAAATTTACAATGTATTCATTTTATATACCTCAGTGTGACAATGGACAAAGACCGATAAAATGTTTAGCAGGAGACTACCTGCTTGGATCTCTCCGGTAAATATCTTTGGAACTTGGGAATGAACTTACGCAATCTGTTTTCCCATTCACAAATATAAAAATGTAAGATTAGTCTATGACCCAATTATTTGAAAAAAAAAAAAGTTTAACAAATTATAAAATTTCAAAAGTCTTTCATATCTCTTTAAAACCTCAGAAGTATATTTTGCATAATACTATCATCCCTTCTGTGTAACATACATACTCAAATATAAAATCAATTTTCATTTCCCAAGAAAGGCACTCAAAAGGAAAAAAAAAAAAAAAGTTAAGCCAGTTCTTCCCAAGGGTACTTTCTCATTCCCTTTGTCTTGAATGGTAGTTCAGATATTAGGTAAAAAAGCCATTCCTACATAAATTATGCCAAGATTGCCTTCATCTGTGTTAGGTTTAAAAGTACATATTCATAGATTGCCAGATAAAGAAAGCATTAATGTGACTGAAGTAATAAAAGTATAAAATTATAGAAAACTGGCATGTATCTCGAGCTTCTTCTTAGAGCCTAACCACAGAAAACCAACTGTTGGATTCATTATAAGGAAGAGCACATTAAATACAATGTGATAAATTGTCATACTGTGGAGATTAACAAAAACACAAAAGAGCTTACTTAATGTTACATAAATGGATACTCGGGGCTTGGTATAAAACTTCCAATAAAAGTATCAAACAGTTCTAAAGAGATGATGGACTCAGACAAAAAGAGCCCCTCCAAAGGGTGTCACCACTGATAAAAACTTAACAATGTCTCACAGAATAATAAGCTTTAAAAGCAGTCAGCATTTTAAAAGAACTCAGTGCTTATTAAAATAACGGATTAGTGTTTTCACAATCAGTGAATTAACCCTCTAATGGAAAAAAATAGGAAACATCTAATGCAGCTTTCTCTTGGATATAAGTGATTAGTACATGGCATTTGTCATGGGAAATGACTGTTATTACATAATTTTCATTACCTAGTGTATTTTATCATATAATATTTTTCAAAGTAATTAGCTATACAAAACCACATCTTGGTAAGTTACTCATGATCATGTCTATCAACAAGTGAGGGATAATATTCAGGTTAATCATTCTGTTGTTTACTTTTACCTGTGTCTGAATTTTCTTCAATTGACAATAATGTTAATAAAATATGCAAAATAAGCATATTTGAAGTTGTAAGTCTACTTCAATCAGTCTGACTGAAGAACTATTTATTTATCTAATAAGTTGTGTTTCCTATAATAGATTCTTTATAGTGTTGTGACAAAATACTATGAATTAAGATTTAGTTGGTTGGTTGGTTGTCCACCAGTTGGTTGGTTGATTGGTTTGTTGTGGGCTCTCCAATTTGAGTGGAGCTTCGGAGAATGTTGGTGTCTTAGCCTCTAAGTAGTTTACAACTGATATTAACAAGACTGCAACCTATGCACACAGGAGCCTTTCCTCACCATCTGTTCATAAGAAAGTTCTTATACAAGAAAAATACAAAAGGGTTTTTGGGAAATCTTTAAAGTGGTTTATTTTTAAAATCCAAGTAAGATAGTCTCACTTCTCATTCAATATGTCTGTGATGTCAAATATTTTTGTCTTATTATATATTAGCAAAAGTCATGGTATGTTTCTAATGGTTGTTTACCCTCTACTTGAAATAGAAAAGCAAATGTGAATATTTTCCACCGTTTCTTCTGGCTCCATGAACACACCCTCTAAGCTTTAATTGTTCTTTTGAAGTCTAAGTGCAGTAGGCAATACTCTGCTCACTGATAGCATTTTGAAGCTGTCTGACCCATTATTGCATAAAGATGAGTGTTTCACTTAATAAAGCCTTACAGTAACACAATTTGTTACACTATAATTAAAGATGGACACATCTGTTCCATTTTAATTCAAACCCCTTTGAACATAATTACATAAAGCTGCAAGAAAAGAAATTCTCAGTCTTAGAAATTTGCAATAGAAAAAAAAATCCATTCTGTCCACAGAGTCTACATGGTCAAAGGACAATTTGTAAAACGAAGTCAAATAGATGCTTCTCCCTCTATATCAAAGCATTCAATACAGCTAAAGCAACATATTAAAGTAGTCTCCTCCTCTGAAAGCCACAATTAGTTAAGAAAAAGAAGGCAAAAGACAGTCATAAAGTATTGCTATTCAATCCCTGTGGTGAAGCTCTACCTTTCTATGTTCTCTTAGCCCATAGATACATTTTTGTAAAACAAAGAACAAATACTAAAAAGAAAAGAAAATAGGAGATATTCTATCTTCATTTGTTACTTGATTTTCCTAATAAGTATTAAGCTTTATGTCATCCTAACATTTTATAGAGGATTTGCCAAACTGTAATACATCTTCTTGCAAGAGGCTACCCATCGTATGCACAATATTTTGCTGCATAAGATCTGATACGTAATTAAAGAAAGCAGAGATAAAGAAAACCCCATTGCAAAATGAATTCTGAAAAATGCAATAGCAGGCATTGGATGGAAAGACATGAACACAAACATCCCTAAAATGCAGGCTGTTCCTCTGTTTTATTTACATCTCTGTATCCTGAAGGTGGCTTAATGAGGAGATGCAATCAGTGATAGCCAAGCAGTGAGAACTTGGAATGAATGGGTGGCAGTTAGATTTATATAAATATTTGCAGAGACTGGGAAGAGCAGATGCTCCTCTAATCCAGACAATGTGTGCACACTTGATTTTAAAATATAATACAACAGTAGAAAGCCAAAACATAATTAATCAGAGGAAATGCTTTAATCAGCATCTTCTAAATCGTTAAGCACTGCTGAAAAGATTAGAGAAACATATGTGAAATTAAAATATAATATTTGAAAAAAATAAGAATTAGTCTTATTCTGATTTTTTTATTTCAGATATGGTAAAAGCATGGAATTAATATGCATTACAAATTCCTGCCAACCAGTGAGATTTGCTGGTTTGAGGTACTAAATAAATCAGCTAAGATTTACTGTATAATTTATAATGTGAGTAATGATATCTCTCTCCATTATTAATGTATTATGGGAAATGTGTGTGCTTGTCCTTATTTCCAATGAAATTAAACACCTATCTTTCCAATAGAATGAAGAACAACATGTTTAAGTAAGTACTGATTTCATACTAATAGGCTGCATGTATAGATTTTATATAAGAAATATTTGCATGTTAATTATTAATATAGAGAATCCACAAAGATATCCAATTTGTTATATACAAAGCAAAACAAATAGGATTAGCTTTGAATTCTGGGCTCATCTCTTTACACTCTGAGATAATATTTTCTGCCCAATACTTGATTCAATATGATCCCATAATTATTGCTAAAGCTCAGAGAATAAACTTTAAAACAATGTCTCAACAAAATAAAAGCACATGTCATTATTGAATGTTCAAAAATATAAACATTTAAATCTCAAAACACTGATTATTTCCATTAAAAAAGTTTGTTGGTGATGGAAATTGTTTCCTATGTCTTAGTAGATAGAATATGATTTAAAAAGAATAAGCTTTAAAAGGATGGTGACCCTGTGAGTGAGGTTCCGTTAATTTCAAGAATACCTTCAAGTACAACTTGACCTTGGTTGTAATTCTTATCCAAAATAAAAATCAGTATCTACTAAAATTCTTCCACAAAATTTCTGAGCAAAAATCATAAAATCTTCAAAGTTTAATCAATCCTGCAAAAACATTGTGGAGATTATCCATATTGAAATACCAGAAGACAGAATTTCTTGTTATGTGCCATCGTGTAAAGAAATGCAAATAATAGAAAATTGATTGACCTAGGAGATCTCTTCTAAAGTCTATATTGGGACAACAAAGCAGCCACTTAGCTGCTTATGTTCTATCATAAGAAACAACAGCCTATCATTACTAATGCATCAGAAAAACAGGATACACACAAACTTCATTTAAATAAAAACATCCTGAAAAACCAAAAAAGCATATTAGTGTTAACCATCTGAGATTGATTAATTTAATCATTTAGAGTTAACAATACCAAATTACTTATATGATTTTATACAAAGCTCTACTTGACAAAAAGTTAAAAATTAAAGTTGGGAAGATAGCTCAGTTCTCAAAGTTTTTGTGACAAATAGATAAAGACCTGAATTTGGATCCCCTGGAAAGTAGCTACCCATTCACACATATACACACAAGTCATCAGTAGCATCGACGTCATCATCGTCGTCATCATCATCATCATCATCATCATCATCATCATCCTAGAAGCTGCATAGGTGGAGACAAGAGGATCTCTAGAGATCATTGGCAGCCAATCTCATCAGAAAGGGAGCATCAGGTCTAGTGATCTCTCTCAAAAGGAAAGGTGGAGGGTGACTGAAGAAGACACCTGATGTCAACTTCTTTTTTTCATACATATGTGTGTGCATCCATGTGCCCATGCACTCATATATGAGAATACATACAAATAAATACACAAGCACATTTGTGTGCATGAATATGCACACACAAAAAAAGCAAAACTACACAACTATATGAGTGATTATAAAGCAATACCATTGTCCTCAAGCATACCAAGCTTTATATGTTTAAATAAATGGTGATCTTCTCAAATACATGATTTTCAGAGAATGAACATCATCTTCAGACTTTTTTATTCATATGAATAAAGTCAATGACATTAGGTCTTTATACTTCGATGCTACTCTAAGTTTGGAAACAACTCAAGGTTGTCTAATTTCTACTCTGGGACAAAATTCTTTTGCTGATCAAAGTAGAACTAAAAAAATTAAGCATTCCTTGCATAGGGATGATAATAGTGAGATAGTGTGTAAATGATGTGCCTATGGACCATAAAGAGGTACAGGGTATTTGACACAGATTATTCAGTCTTATCATTTTCCATCTGATGATGGGGAAAACGGATGTTTATAGACATCCCCTAAGTTGCCCAGAGCCCCAAGAAGCATACTGAAAACAAAGATCCAGACTCAGAAACCTCTCCTTGTCAGATACTGGATTAGTTTTCACTGAAGGATTCTAAGATAAGTTTTTTGTTTATAAGCCTTTCACAATTTCCATTATAATGTGTCATGTTGATCATGGCCCACATCAGCATTTAATGTATATTTTACTACCTTATTTTTAATAGAAAACAATCTGTTTAAGAAAAATTACTAAATTATCTTCCTAAATGTATTCTATTTTTAATGTAATTTTTAAAAAATAAAAGTCTCAAGATAATTGGTTAGTTTTATTAAATATAAGGCACTTGATAGATTTCATAAATGTCATAGAGATTCTCTGAAGTTAATTGAAAAATAAATATGTATCCATATAAACATGCCACATGAGAAGTTCTATGCTTTTAAGTTCTAGAATATTTACAAAAGCCTAACCAAACCTGATACAATACACTGATTTTCCTATTTAGCACAACTTGGTTCCAATGTGCTAATTATAAAAATGGTGAGATCTTTAAAGTCTTCTAACAGCTATTGGTAGAAATTAGGTGAGGCATAGGATCATATAAATATGTAAGATGATTGAGCAGGGAGTTAAGAGCACTAACGTAAGGTAAAGTTGCTCAAGCAAAAAGTGTAGTGGCACAATGGTTGTGGAAGTAACCAGTCACGTCTGATTACTCAACGAGATGGAACCCATAGAAGTGGACACAAATGCCCATCGCTAACCAAGAAGCTACCTGCAAATGGTAACCACTCATAAAGAAAAAAACCGTTTTCTCTAACGGAGTCTCACTTGGTATAACCATACTTAACGATAGCCAGGCCCCACTCCCATCCGCAGATAGTTAACATAAAGTAAACTCACTGGTCTTTTTGTAGACTTTTAAAAAAAAAAAAAAAAAGTGGTTATTTTGTTGATTTACATTTCAAATGGTATTCCCCTTCCTAGTTTCCTCTCCAAAACCCCCCATCCATCCCACTCCCCCTGCCTTCACGAGGGTACTCACCCACCCACCTGCCCACTCCTACCCCACTGCCCTAGCATTCCCCTTCACAGGACCAAGGGCCTCCCCTCCCTTTGATGCCAGACAAGGCCATCCTCTGCTACATAAGCAGCTGGAGCAATGGGTCCCTCCATTTGTATCTTTGGTTGGTGGTTTGATCCCTGGGAGCTCTGTGGTGTCTGGTTGGTTGATATTGTTGACTATTGTTTAATATTATTTTATTTGGGCATTTGTTAAATCTTACTAGTCTTTGACTTATTATATGTTATGGTTTTCCGATTTGTGTTGTTATGGGTTCTAGGGTGTTTGTTTTTAGTGTGTGTGTGTGTGTGTGTGTGTGTGTGTGTGTGTGTACAATTCTCTTGCTTTTTCCTCTTTTAATTTATTCTAGTTTGTTTATGTTTTATTTGCCTGTTTTTTTTTTTAAAGCAAAAGAAGATGTGCGGTTGAATAGGTGGTGATGCAGGGAGGATTTGGGAGGAGTCCAGGGAAGAAAAACCACAATGAGAATATATTGCATGATAAAAAATTAATTTCAAAGAAAAAAAGCCAGAAAGTTAATGCAGTTACATAAATTCTTAAGGCTATCCCTTAATCCTTAAAGCTCAAGGAAATTACCAAAGCCTAATCAGACCCAGTCTGTGTGACTGGTACTAGGGTTTATACTAGATTAAGGACACTCCACAAATCCCATCTGGTTTTTTATCACAGTACCACTGAGACCATAGAGGAACATGATTACATGGACAACGTCTTGGTGCATATTCATATGTCCTTCTGGGGAGTAAGGTTTTTTTGTTTTTTTTTTTTTAATAGCTACTATTTTTTGAGAATGACAGTCACTCAACATAAATCACAAGTCAGTTGACTTCTACTAGTCTCTAAATAGAAAACACACATTTTTAACAAAACTGAAGAAATCAACTCACCTCAAAAGCAATATTAACTAATGTTCTCCCTCCTGGAAGTGTCCTTTCTCCACATCTTAGGCCATTTAACCACCCTTCCTAAATACTTCATTGCAGGCAATTAAGATTCTATAAGTATTCAGAACATACATCTGTGTACCCATTTCTTTTGAAACAAGAAAATTACTTAGCTGTAATTCATGAGTCTCAGTGAGCTATAATTACAGTCTTAAACCTCTTGAACCCAAGTGCTTCCATGGTATATTTGAGATAAAATATCCTATCCAGCAAGTTGAAATCTATTCAGTACTCTCACAACAAAGAGAATGGAAAATTCTTCAGGTTCAATGTATATCTAAATACATCTGCTTTATATTTCAAGACAGAAAATGGTGGCTGAAGACTGTTGCAACCATGGTCCAAAAAATCAAGGAGAGAGGAAAAAAATGCTTCAATAGATTCTAAATAAAGTGTCTCTCTACTTAGGAAAATAACTATAAGTTCTCACCCCCATAATTGGGAGCTGTTCTGGTTGACATTCCTTTTAACCAAGAATTATATGGTTTGTCACTGTTCAAAGATTTACGAAGAGTACTAAATCTATGCTGAAAATAGTTTTAAGTGTGGACGATTCAGAATTTCCTCCTGGATTTCTTCTCTGCCCTGGGCTTTATCATTACACATGCATCAATTCTCATTGTATACTCTTTATACAAAATGTATCAGAAATGGACACATTTTGTACATACTTTAAAGTCTTCCCTTAATATCTGTAGAGAGTTGGTTCAAGGATTGTAATATATACAAAGTTTATAATTTCAGAAACTCTAATATAAAATAGTACAGAGTTTTAATATAGCCCATGGACAACCTCCCATTTACATTAACACATTTGTAGATTACGCATAATACCTCAGATAACACAACTGCTATGTTGATAACAATTGTATAGTACTGTTCAGGGAATAAAAATAAGAAACGGTTTGTCTGTGTTCATTCAGAACACCAGCATTTTTTCAGATACCTTGGTACACACACTGATATCATACAAACATTACTGGATGTTAATAAATCCACTTTCACTTTACTGAGTAAAAACTTATCTTTTAACCACAAAGTCAGAGAATCAAACAGAGAATTATTCCCTGTTTTTTTTTATATATTTAGATGTTTGCAAGCCAACCTGCCTTCAGTATATTCAGGACCAAAAAAAGAAGAAGAAGAAAACACACATACTTGAACACACACATAGAAATACAATGCTTCACAACAGAGACATAGTTAGTTTGACACATTTTTGAAAAGAAATCAGACATGTTGGAAACTTACCACCACGCTGTAGCTTCTGAATGGTTCTTTTCATCCCTTAAGCTGTGAGTGACCCCAGGATCTTTCTTTAATGTTCACTTATGGTGATGCTTGTGTCTGGGATCCCCATTATCCCATTGCTTTTGTACTTGATGCCAAGGGAGTTTTCCTGTCCTACCCTCCCTGATGGTAGATGAGGGTGTGGAGCGTGAATGAGAGGCTGTTTCCACTACTACATCTATGTATACCTCACAATGGGAGAGGTGTTCCAGAATCTTGAGTGAGAAATTTGAATGTGTCTTCTCAAGGAAATAAAATCCTAAGTAACTGAACCTTCTCAGGTAATGAGTGACATAATTCAGTCAGGAAACAGTATTTGGTAGGTAAGTTAGGATAAACAACTTCAAATCACATCAGTCTTATTATTTTTAAAAAAAATGTATATCTACGTTTAAAATAACAATAAGATTAGTTTTTGAAATATATCTTATGCTCTATTTAAGAATTATCTACATATTAAAAATGGAAAAGAAAAAAATTGAAGCTCTATGTAACAAAAACACTAAATTTACATAACTTTAGTGAGCAAACTTTTCAACTATTACATTGAAAAATGATCAAGTCATAAACAAGTCAACATGATATATGGAATTTTAAGTTCCTAATCTATATGTATAATTATTTAATTCCATTTCAACTGATTGTTTCAGTTTTTGTTTCTATTTTTCTTTGGTCCACAGACCTGATAGCATTAGACAGTACTCTACTGTGTTATGGTAATATAAAAACACATTAACTCTTTCTCATTATTCACAATAACTATTTCCTACCTAAACAAAGTAGAATTTTTTGAGAAACTTGTCTTTGTGATTTCCAATTCCCATCTTTTTATTCTCTCCAAGTTCCACTCTTAATGAGCTGTAAACCCATCATTCCACCAAAACTGTCCCCACCAAGTTTTTTTGCTCCCAGATTGTTCAGTTCAATGGCCACACTCTGATCTTGATTTACCAGCAACATTTGGCATAATGAAAGTCAGTTTTTTCCTTTCCAGGACCCTTTTCCATTCTTGGCTTAACTTCTATAATTCTATCATGTCTACTTAATTCCTCAGGTCCTCACTGTATTTATAATTTTATCTGATTCCATTACATACTTTAGCACATTAAAGACATTATTCTATCATCTTGTAATGTCTACTGTCTCTGATAATAAATCAGTGACCTTCTTGGTCATCTTTTCCCAGTAGTTAAAAGTCATTTTTCTCTTGATACTTTCAAGGTTCTCCTTCTCCCTTGCTATTGTTCTTTGGAAGTCTACTGTGATTTTGTCAAACACAATGTGATTTATTATCTAAACTGGTGTGTGTGCACTTAGCCTTTTTAATCCATAATGTTGCATATTTCACCAAACTGAAGAGACATTCAGCCAGTTTTTGTACCTAATTTTTCTGCTTCAGTATCATTCCTATTTTCTGAACTCCTATGCAGTTGTGTCAGATTTTTCGATTTTGTCACAAAGAATGCAATCTGTTTTAACATCTGAATCCTTATTTCCTTGCTTTTTCAGACTGAAAAATATTAATACTTTTTGAAGTCCACTGATTCTTTAATTTTTAAACTGCTATTAATACATCCATTGTTTTCTTCCATTCAGATGCTGCTAGCTTATAGATTTTTCATCTTATTCTTTTCCATATTTTCTTGTTTTCTGTTTAAATCATCCATACTAACTTTTATATGCCTATTTTTTCATTGATACAATTAATTATTTTTCACTCTTTTGACCTGATTCTCAAATCTGAGTTATTTTGAAATGGTTTTATTTTCCAGTCCTTCATTAAAATATTTATTAATGTATCTCAGGTTATATTATGCATCAATGGAGACTTCCTATTTGATTCTTCAACTGTCAGTTTTTCATTTAACTGAAAGTTCAGTTCAGTTAACTGGACTCAGACTGTAGGAAGTGTTTCTCCAACAGAGCATCAAATGTCAATGAAGCCCATTCTCACATGTTCACTAATATAATATCCACTAATATAAATAGACCAAGTGCTAGCTACCAACTTGGTAGCATCTGTATGCAAGAGGCCTCTTCTTTGCCCCTTTGTTTCCCAGTTCATTGTTTGTAATCTGTCTTCAGATTCTTCAGGATAGACAACATTAAATTTTTTATAAAGTTTTAGACACAATTCGCTGAAAATCCTAAAGACAGTATAAAAGCAAACAATTCTTTAAAATGAGCAATTGGCCTAATGAGAGTTATTCCACATACACTCCAATTTTACTCCCTAGTATAACTAGTATATAAATTCCTTGGAGCTTTTGTATAGCTCCTTTTGTTATTTTGTCTGGAATTTATACTTGCCACTTACGAGGTAATATTCTGTCACATGATTGCTCAAACATACTAAAGAAGAACCTGCCCTCAACTCAGACCCATGGCTTTGCATAATTGTGTTGAGGCCCAAGCACCCTCCAACTGGCATTCCCATTCAAGACCTATTAGACACATACCACTACATGCTCAGGATTCTAGTTCAATCCAAAAAGGGGAGAGAAAGGGATCTACAATTAAATATGCCAACTGCATTGATTTCCTCATCCTTCCCAGAAGACTTCTTTATCACCATGAGTGATAATTTCATTCCCCTAGTCACTCAGGAAAGAAACTGAGTCCCCCCATGAGAAATACCTATAGGAGTCAAACCTTAAGAATCCCAGGGATGGTCTTCTCGATTTCTGGATATCAAAATATCTATTGGGGTTTTATCAATGTCTCCTCCACCTGTTGTAAAAAAAAATAGAAAAAATAAAACAAAAGCAGGAAAGAAAAGGAGAAGTTGAACCCCAACTCTTGGTGACCTTCTCTGGCCTACTCTCTTCTGTGCTCATCTTTATAGTCCAGATGTTATCTGGATAAAAGCAAGAAGAATTCAAAACCAGACAGTGTGTATTCCCTGTAACACATCCTACCTGACACATAAAGCTGTTAGATTTAAAATCAAAGACTTTGCTGACGTTTTGTTTTTCTAACTCCTTAAACCTTTTGTTGTCCTTCTTATTGCTGATAGTTTTCCATATATAGTCAACAACTAACTTTTAGATGCCTCAAATGGAGAGGATATGGTATTAGGCCCCCAGAAAAGAAAATTAACAAAGCGGTGAAGCAATCAGTGTAGGGAAGAGAGAAGTAACCAGAGATTTCAGAAGACTCTTCCAAATGTTCACAAACTTTAACCCAACTCCATTATTTGAATAGCTTATAACTGACAGTGTTTTTGCTTAAAAAGAAATCCTGTAACAAAAGAGAATTTTTAAAATTAGGACTTATAAATCTTTTTTCTCAGAAGATAGATCTCCACAGTAATATTGAACTTGCCCAGTGTTTTTAAGAAAATAAAGAGCAAGCCATGTGAACTCCTGGTTCTGAAGGTCTGATGAAGTAAGAAAAAACAAATTGAAGTGAGGTAAGAGTGTGAGGAACTTCCTGTCTGCTCCCGAGGATAGCTTAAAGACTCAGGAACACATCGAGAAGAAATAGAAGGAATTATCACTCTTTGACATTAAGTGCTTGGAAACAACCAACCTTAGCATCATATAAAGCCAAAATCTAAATGAAGAAATTCTTAGCCTTAATTAAGGTCATGTGTAAACACTCGGAGAATTCCACACCACATTTAAAGGGAAACTTGGGAAATTAACTTCCACGCGTGATTAAAACTTTGAGCTTTTCAGAGGAAGGCAACTGCCTATATCCAAAGTAATATTATTTAAAACTTAGTTTCTTTTATAATTAATGAAGCATTTGAAAGTGATTTTCTTTTTATTGCAGGGAATTAAATTAAAAAAATAAGTCCTCAGGATATTTGTATAGACTTTCCATTTGCCAAGCCCCATGTCCCAGTCCCAAGACTGTACGTCAGCTAGAATTGCATTTCCTCAGAAAGCCTTCAAGAATACTCTGAGTGAGAAAGTTCACTCACCTTCACTTCTATCATTCATCATTTCCATGGTCTACATAATTCGAAGTTAATTTGTTCGTGTCTTTACTTGCTGTGGCTTACATTCTGTATCAGATTATAAACTATGAAATGTGCAATGACTCAGATCTAATCTCTCAAAGTATAGAGCCTTGAGGGGTTTCATCCAGAACCCTCCTGGGATACCACATCCATGGCTGCTCAAGTCCTTTATGTGAAATGATATAATATTTCCACAACATCTCTGCATGTCCTGCAGTATACTCTGATCACAGAAGGGCTTTCTGGCCACCTGAAACTTAGTTTCACCTGGAATTGAAGTCTCAGCTCCACTGTTACTGTAATCACTATATGGCAGAGTTCTGGTAAATGCCAAACAGCATATTCAGTGTATGGTAGTATTATAGGCTTATAGGATGTTTACTGATGTAAAGCATTTGTAGCCTTCGACCTACAAGCAATAATAAAATATCCAGCACTCACTATGGGAACTTCAACAAGCCCATCAAATTCTCATAGAAAACTGGTATTGATTTTCCAGAACACTTGTGCCTGTCAGAGCTAATATTTAAAAAGAAAAATGTATTTGTCATTGACAAAAAAGCACTGTACTTATGAAGATAACAGTGAACATTTTGTTTACGTTATTGAGAAGGACAACACAAAGACAGATGTTAGAATGTCACACCTGTATCAGAGGTGTCATTAGCTTTTTTTTTTTTTGCTGAATCAGCCACTGTAATTTTCAGATGTAAGGAAACATTTCTCAACCATCTGCAGTTTTTACATGTAACATCTGGACTGACAACAACAACGTTAAGTTTAATATGCAATACTAATGTTCACCATTACAATTTCTTATGGTAGATGACAAGCATGAACCATTTGCATGAGAAGATGATGAACATTATATACAATATTGTCTCCACTACAGTGACCCATTGCTGCCTCTGTATTACATAAATATCTGTGGGCCGTATATGAATAAATGAGTTCTTTGTTCCAACAAACAATGACTACAAAAGGAAACAGTGGGACAAGCCTGCTGGCACATGTCTGTAGCTTAGAATACTAGCACTCAGGAGGCTGAGACTGAAGAAACATGAATTCAAGTCCAGCCTGAGCTATATATTGAGTTCTAAGCTATCCTGGGCTTCAGAGCAAAGTTTTATCTTAAAGAACCAAACCAGTTTTTGAACGTAGGCTGATTTGGCCTAAGAGATTCAGTTTGCTAGCCTCATGTCGTAATAATTAACAGAATCAGAACCAAATCGTATTTAAAATACTTGACAAGACATTTTCATGGACTAAATGTTCCCAACATTGCTGATTTCAAACTACATAGCAAAACAAAAGAGTGCATTGTTAAATTTTTACAGTTCCCTTAGTTTTTATTTTTTTAAAAAAAAGTTTATTTATGTATACGAGCACACTGTAGCTATGTTCAGACACACCAGAAGATGGCATTGTATATCATTACAGATGGTTGTGAGACACCATGTGATTGTTGGGACTTGAACTCAGGACCTCTGGAAGAACGTTCAGTGCTCTTAACCACTGAGCTACCTTTCCCGCTCTTTCCCCTTAGTTTAAAAGTTTTCTTCTCTTATATGCACATAAGAAATGGATGGAGAAGATTAACAATGTATATGAAACTTAAAAATGATGGTGTATGTACAGGTGTTATATGAGAAGATGATAAAACATTGAAAAATTATTCTTTCCGTATTTGAAAATGAAAGTGTCTGATTCAGAAAAAAAAAAGCTGTTTGCACCATTAACAAGGTGCCATCCTTTGCAGGCTTGGTGGAAAGAGATTGAACACAGCATTATTCTCTAGTCTTTACCCATCATATGGTATATATATATTTAAAGCCCCAGAAGTCTGGATAACACTAATATAGATAGTAAAAGACCTGGAAAGTGATTATGTTTGGGTTTTTGTTAGCTTTGTTTTTAAGAAACATTGTATATTTTGGAGTTTATGTAATTGAAGTGCATCGCAAGTTTTTCAGTGATTATGTTTGTAAACTAGTTCATTAAATCACTGCAAATTTAACCATCTGCATTGTATGGATGGGAGTGGGTTTCTGTGTGCCATTAACCACTTCTTCCTTGAAAGCCACTGAACATTGCATCTCCACCCACACCCAGCTTCTCTGTTATCTTCCACTTCATCTTCTTTACACAGGTCTTTCTATTACTTTTAGGTTGTGGAATTCAGTGTATCTCTGTTCTTCTGTCTTACATAGAAAGTATTCTCTCCTTAACAGCTTCTGCATTGCTGAGCATAGTCACTAGCATATATGAATATATGAATCAGTAGTTCTCTGTCATCATCCAGATTCCCAAACAGGAAGCTTTTAAAAAGACTTCCAAGTGCACATTTGAGTTTACAGTGCTGTTTCAAGTGTACTGAGCGTAAAACAATTTCAATTTTCTAACCCATTCTCTTATCTCTTATTTAACATATTGGCACTATTTTCTCACTGAAATCCATGTGGTATTTTAGGTTCAATGTCTCCTTAGCCAGTATACTGCCTTATCAATATTTTGTACTGAACATATTGTGCTTATCACTCTCTATATCAAATTCCCACCTTGTTGCTCATATTGACTTATGATTGTAGTCTCTTAGTTGATAAGCCTTTCTCCAGCCTTGACATTTAATTGTTGTTCTTCATATTCTGAGACTCATTTATTCTAAATCCTAAACTCCTGATTAATAACAAAATTGATTCTATTGGCTAAGTCCCTAAATCTACATGTTTAAAGAACTTCATAATTTAAATTTGTCTTTACTAAGCACTACGATTACCTAACAACTCCCCAAGTCCATAAACTTCTTAGACAATATAAACTTGCATTTTATTTTTCATTTGGAGATCCAATAAAAAAACTTTTAGATATAATTTAGTTAATCCTTTATATTTAAATGATTATAATTGAATTAGATAATTGGGAAATGTTTCTAGATGAAAAATAAAAATACAATAACTTGAAGAAGCTATAGATGTCAAGAGAATGTTAATACATGGAAAAAATCATTATTCATCTATTTGTACATTAGACTAACTATGTAAGTTAAGCCTTGAAGGTTATGCTACATGTGACAGGTAGCAGGATAAATAAGACATACTTTCTATCTTCACAAAACTTCAGTAAACCCAAGAATAGCATAATGAATGTAACTTAGAATAGTATTATTCCAGAAAGTGTGTAAATGTTGGTGAGAAAGATATTAAAACCTAAAAATCTATATACCATCAAAAGAGTTGTTTAAAAGAAGAGTTGTGTCTTTGTTGTAAAATTATTTGCTTCATTAAATGCTGTGCATAACTTAGTGTTAGAGCACATGCCTACTGTCTGCATGGTACTGTGTTCAATGACCAGTTCTGCAAAAATGAAACAACTAAAGAAAGAATCTCTTTTTTATCAAGCCAATTAGATAAGCATAAACGAATATTACTGTATGGATTCTCACCTCTGACAATTAAATAAGCGTATCCAGGTGGAAAGAGATATAGTTAGAAGTCGGAAACTAGAAAGGGACAACAGTAACAAAGAGAAAAAAGAGGTTTTTGGGGGCAGAGGTGGAGGAAGATTGTAGAGCAAATAAAAAGGGACAGAGAGAGACGGGAGGTTGAAACAATCGATCAAAATAAATAATGTGCAAAAGTCCCCATATGTAAGCTACGTTATAAGCAAAAACAAGCTTATAAGAATAATTAAAATCTGTTTGCCTAATTTTAACTTTTAATGAGAATTTTAATATTTCCTTTGATATAATTTCTTTTTGGAAGAGAAGTAGATTGTGGCTGTAGAGATAATGCAGATGGCTCAATTTGTCCAGAGTACAGTCTGCTTTCCCAGAAAACACAAGTTCAATTCCCAACTTTCACGGAGAATATCACATTGGTTTATAATTCCATGTCCAAATGGTCTTATGGACTCCACTGGCCCCTGAGGCACCATATACATACATAGTGCACATGTATACACACAGAATAAATAAATATTTCTTTTACGCAAAAAAAGTTGGTTTAATATGCTAGTACCATTGCTCTTGGTGACCCACCAGAAATTGACGGTGAGACCCTATTGTCACAAGACCATACACTTGTATCACAGGACAAGGAGAACTCACTCTCCTACCTAGAGGCTAGTTTTCATAGTGTTGGAAGGTGTGTACATAGCTAGGGAAAAGAACTAATTAACAGTTTTACCCAGCAATGAACCTCGAAAGCTACAAGTCTGACTGATCTGGCAAGATATGTACATTGCTTCAAGCAACTTTCAAATTTGACTCAAAGTCTCTTCCACATGGTGGCACTCATACATGGTTCTATAAACTTGTCCAAGAACCTGCACCTAGGATGACATAGGCCCCAGAGGAGAACCAATAACTATTATTTTGCTAATTAGGCATAGTTTTAAATTGGACTCTACATATGTTATAGATGAATGCATCTGTCAACCCTCATCAGAGACGGTTGCTTCACAGTGGACACTGACTAATACAGAAACTTGTGACTGCTTAAAGTAAAGAAAGTACATGACAGTAGTGTGCTCAGTCCTGAAAGTAAAAACTGCATTACACCCGTAGCTCCCAAATCTTGAAGAACATCACCTAAGAGATAGGAAGATTAGAAGAGCTGGAAACCGGGGATTAGTGCTGGGACTGGTGAATTCTGCACTTGAAAGGGTTGTTACACTAATGACCCAACCGAAATTGTGATCCAACACAAGATTGAGATGGAAAGGGAAGGGGATCCCCTGATGAGGAGCTACAGACAGTTGCTGGCTTCAGGGAGAAGGGAGAGTCCGTTTATTCAGGTAGTCACTTCCAGTAAGTTCCACATGCTTCAGTAAATGGTCCTGTAGCCATGCACTTATAGAAAACATGAATTGGACTCAGTGAGTTATACATAAAATAAAATAAAACATAAAATGGCTCATGAATTTAGAAGCTGTAGGGAGGGTTGGAGGAGTTCAGTACAGAAATGTGGGAAATGGGATCCAAGTACATTGTGTGTGTGTGTGTGTGTGTGTGTGTGTGTGTGTGTGTGTGTGTATGAAGTTTTCAAAGAATAAATTAAAATATTTTAGGAATAGAAGTAGATTTAAGCACAATTTTCTAAGGCAATTTTTAGTTCTGTATAGCAAATTAATAGTACCTCTCCCAGTACATCTTTACACATGGTAAAAGAAAATATTTAATCTTAATGATTACATAGTCCAGAACTAGAAATAAACAATGTGTAATATATTTCTTTATCACCTTTCCACTAGGCTGATTTTAGGTCAAATGTAATTGAAAATTATTGTTAATAGAATACTAGCAAATATAAAAACATAAAAAAACATTAAAGAATTACTACTTATGGACTGGAGAACTGGCTCAGAAGTTAAGAGCACTTAACTTGCAGAGGACCTGGGCTCAATTCCCAACATAAACATAACTGATTACAACCATCCCCTACTCAGTTCCAGAGCATCTGATGCCCTCTTCTGACCTACAGAGGACTAAGCATGCATGTGGCTCACAGACATATATGCAGACAAAGCACTCACAAAATAAAATAAAATGAATAAATTTTTTAAAAAATGTTTATTGGATATTTTCTTTATTTACATTTCAAATGTTATCCCCTTTCCCAGTACCCCCCCCCAGAAACCCTCTACCCCATCTCCTCTCCTGCTTCTATGAGGGTGTTCCCTCATCCACACCCACTCACTCCCACCTCCCCACCCTCAAATTCGCCTACACTGGGGCATCCATCAAGCCTTCACAGGACCAAGGACCTCTTTTCCCATTGATGCCTGACAAGGCCATCCTCTGCCACATTTGCAGCTGGGGTCATGGGTCCCTCCATGTGTACTCCTTGTTTGGTGGCTTAGTCCCTCAGAGCTTTGGAGGTTGGTTGATATTGTTCTTCAACAAAGAAACCCCTTCAGCTCCTTCAGTCCTTACTCTAATTCCTCCATTGGGTCCCCGTGCTCAGTCCAATGGTTGGCTACGAGTAACTGCCTCTGTATTTGTAAGGCTCTGGCAAAGCCTCTCATGAGAAAACTATATCAGGCTCCTTTCAGCAAGCACTTTTTGAATTAAGAATATCAGGGGCCAATCATCCCATCAGTAATACAGTTGGACAACTCTATAATGTTGTCCTTTCAAACAAATTTAAATTTCATTTTGAACAGCTCTCTAAATAATGGAAGTGATGATCAGGGCTAAAGCTATTGAACTACACAAACAGTTTTAACTTGAATGTGTGTATATATATATATATATATATATATGACACACAGTATTTCTGAATCAAGAAGTAATGGTAAGTCCAGGGTATTTAATTCTTCATTTATATTTTAAAACCTAATTAAATCATATTTAAAGAAATGAATGCATTTTAATGATATAATATAGATAGTGTTTGTCCACCTGGATTTCATGAAATTCTTAATCTTCACTGTTATATTAAGCTTTAAATTACCTTCATTGCTTCAAGGGGATTAAGAAGAAATCTGTCTTCACTCGTCCATTAGCTCTAGATAGACATTAAATCTCCTTCTTGGAATTAAATGTCTTATGAATGTGTAAAGACAGAAAATGAATTTTTCAGTGACCATTGTCTTAGGTAACTTTGTGTTTCTAATGTGATAATCTTTATGTTATCTTGAAGCCACTTAACATGACATTCCAGCTGAATGAGAAGTTGAACAGAGATCTGTTTCAGTCCCAAAATACCATGATCTCAGCCTGCAGGCTTTACTTAATTACCGAAGGGTACAGACGAATTTTTCTGAAAACAATGTAGATATCAGTTCTTTTCTTATCTTGTAACCACTTTGCATTCTGCAGAGTTATTCATCAGCTACTCAACACCAAACCTCATGATAATTTTCCATGACTGATGCATTGTCAACTCTCAACATGTGATGTGACAAGTCTTACAATTAAACTCCTCATGTAACACGCAAACTAATTTTGAATATAAATGTTGCAAGTTGCTCTGAAGTTCTTATTTTAGACCTATAAAATTAATTTGATCCTTCACTTGTCAAAATACATATATTACTGGTGTGTAAACATAGGTGAGGGAAAGAATAGAACCAGAAAAAGACTCAGACTTTCTATGACATGCAACACTTGAATGGTAAGAGTCATTTTCAATCCTTAAATTCTTTATGAAGAAGCCTGATGATCCACATATTCAGCAGCAAGAGTGAAGAAAGGTGGCCATGTCCCTAGAGTATGAGTTTCTTTCTGTGCTGGTGACTCGAGCCTGGGTAAACACCCAAGTGAGAGACTTCAATATAAATGTATTCATTAAAAATATACAAATTTTGAAAAAAATGGTCCTCCCCAACTTTAATTTTTTCTGTTCCCCCTAGTCCTTCTCTCTCTCTAGTCCTTCGAAACTCACCAGATTGAGAAGTACTTCCTTCTTTCAATTCTTGGGCCCTGTACATGCTTGGAAGACCTTTAGCACTAAACTATCATACCAGCCTTTGAAATACCTTCTGGGACTACAGAATCACAATCATGGTAAGATTTCTGGAACTGCTGAAACAAGTGAGTGTCGGTAAATTAAACTATGGGTATCTGGTCTTCAGACAAGAATCATCACAAGTCTCTGCTATGGTTCTCATCAGTTCTACTGCACATCATGGCCAGAAATAAGGGATAATCTATGGTTAGAGGACACAGATGTCTCTTTTGAAGCTGCCAGTGACCCTTCTTGCCTAAGGTCTTTGTTGCTTTCTCAATGTCATGATAACCATCCTGAGAAAAGCCACTGAAAAGAAGTCAGTTCTATTTTAGCATACAGTTCCAAAGGAATAGGGTCCAACATGATAAAAAAGACACTGGAGCAGGCAAGGAAGGCATGATAGGAGGAGCAAGAGACAGGCATATTGCATCCACAACAGAAAAGTGGACAGAAAACAGGAAATCAGACAGGGCTATTGAGACCCAATCGATGCTCGGTGACCTACTTCCTCTATTGAGGTCCTAGTTCCTAAGAGTTCTACAACCTGCCCAAACAGTGCTACCAGATTGAAACCAAGCCAGTATGCACTCATGGTAAGTGTGGAAATAATATGACAGCACTCCTGAAGACTCTTCCCCCAAGTTCTGTTGCCTCCTCAAGATGGAAATGTATGTGGAAGGTCAGTGCTGTTCACACAAATCCCAAAGATTTCCTTCAGCACCATCCCCACACTCCTAAAGCAAGGAGAAATGACTGCAGTCTGAAATCAAATTACCACCCTCTCGTACAGTGGGATCACGACTCTATGTCTATAACACACATCAATTTTTTTCATAGTACCTTCTTTCCTCCTGAGACTTCTAAACAAAGGCTTTCAGAAAACAAGAACTTCTGTCTCCCTCCCATTCTACTATGTCTGATTTGATAACTGCACTAGAGATCAGCCTTGTTAAATGGACAAAAGGAAAACAAAAACAGAACTTTTTCATGAAATTTATTGAAGGATATGAATCCCCTAAGAATACCCACCACTCACATTTAGACATAGTGCTTGGTAAATAATCATTGTAGAACTAGTTATTTTATCCATGTGGGGATAGGCAAAGGGTAGGGTAGAAGATTCTGCAATGAAAGTTCCTTTTGTTAAATTGCTTTTACCTCTCCACGTTTGCACTCTAGAATACTAAAGAGAGAAGAAAGGATGATGCCAAGAAAAGCATACTTGACTCCTCTCTCATACAATTAGAATCCTGATGATGCTTCAGCTATTCTTAACTTTACATCCAGATTTATATCATCTTTATCATTGTAAGTCTATGGGTTTCATTTCTACACAAAGTATGTCACTTAATGTTGTAATGGTCTTTTCACTATTTTTTGTCTTCTCTTGCTTAGATTGCCTCTGATTTTCATTTGAAAGGCTTTGCTCTCATTAATATTGAAATATATGTCTGACTTCTATACTTAAACATTTAGTAAGCTACTGCCTATGTATCTTCAACTGTCAGTGTCTAACTTGATTACACACACACACATACACACACACACACACACACACACACACACACAGACTTACACACACTATCCCCAAAGCTGAGTATGGTAGAATACAAGGTCTAACGTCTGGGCTACTGAGACAGGAGGAAAACAAGTTCAAGGTCCACCTAAGCTAAATAATAAGACTTTGACCAAAAAAAAAAAAAAAGAAGAAGAAGAAGAAATAAAAAAATAAACAGTAAAGAAAACATCATAGGCTCTTTAAAGATCACTTTTGATCACCCTCCTTAGAAGAAAGTCTTATAACATCAACCTCCTCATTGCTATGTCTGCTGGGAACTTCTCAGGCCTTATATATTTTTAATTTATCAGTCTCCATTTTCCATTCATCCCATTAACTCTCCAAGTCATTTATTGGTAGTGTCACCAATAAATAGTGACCACTCCAACTCCATGTTTTCACAAGGAGATAGTACAAATGTGGAGGGAAAGCAGTAATCCTAACAGTCCTAACTGTTGCTGGATGAAAAATACAGTTTCTTAAAATATAAGGAGCATGACGATGACCTGAGACTAATTTGATATGCCTAGAATTGAACTTCAGTTTATTTTTCTTCTCTTCTATTGCTTTGCTAATGCTGTGCTGCTTGTTGATATTGTGAAATATTCCTTCACTGGACCTTAGGGGAGACTTTTTGAATATTTGCTTGAAACTGATTTTCCACCCCTGTTATTCTTGGAAATCAACTCCAAAATAAGAACAGAATACTTTATTAAATCATTCAAAATGTTTAGCTGTAACTAATCTTTGTCAGGTTCATCATGACACATATCATCATATCATAAGATTTCAAGCTATTTTTACCTTGGTGATATATTACTTTTGCAAGAATTTTCATGGTATGGCAACTGTTGGATCGTACACTCCATTTTTTAATACAGGCATCTTACATTTGCTATAATTTAAGAGACAGTATCAAACCAGCTTGCCTACATATACACTTCAGAAAGTAATCTGAGGAAGCAAAGCTTTGTCTCATGATCTATGAAGTAGTATTTTTGTGTTTCTTATCTGGTAATCCTTTCTATGGATTTATTATATTACCATGAGTTTAGAAACATTTTGAAGACAGTTGAAAATAACAATGATATTTAGGAGGAACTAAAAATATGTCAGAACAAAAAATTTAGAATTTTCAAATCTATTATTTTTTTTGATACTTTATTTACATTTCAAATGTTACCCCCTTTCCAGATCTTCCCTTTGGAACCTCCTATTCCCTCCCCCCTCCCCTGCCTCTATGGGGGTATTCCTCCCCCACCCACCCACTCTTGTCTTACCTCCTTTTCAAGTCTATTATTATTATTAGTTTGTAGCTGTTATCTTGAACTAATTTTCAATTGTGTGAATTCTTCATAGTTCACTAACTCCTCCCCTAGTGTAGAATATGTGGATTCTATTTACTCTCATGGACCAAAAGATTATGAACTACCTTTGTGAGGAAACTTTCTCTGCATCATATAATAAGCACATGTCCAATTCTTAAAAAAAAAATTGCTGAAATGTTTTTCAAAGTGGTCTTACCATGTTATACACACACTGGCATGCCATAAAAGCATATTCTACCAATAAGCAGGGCCCAGCCTCTATGACTATTCTTTGTCCTAATTTAACACACATAACATGTTAGCTCTGTGAATCACAGACTGAAACCAGTGTCTGTGGGCTGAATTCAAGGTCCTGACAGAGCGGCTTGTCTTCTGGGGGTTCTAAACAATTTAAATTCCTGCTGAATGAAGAATTTGTTCTTTAATTCTCTCTGCTTTAGAAACATAGAGATCCTAGAATCCCAATATAAATTTCCTTTCTTTTTATTTCTCCCAAATAAGAAGATCTCCAAAAAAATGAAATTTTTTAAAAACGAAATCTCATAGTTATTTATTTTAATCAATTTTTAGAAATAAACTTCCTTATTAATCATTTTATTTGCTTACATTTCAAATGATATCCCCTTCCTGGTCACCCCTCCACAAAACCCTCATCACATCTCTCGTCTCCCCCCTCCCCTTTGCCTCTGTAAGTGTGCTCCTCCACCTACTCACCCACTCACCCACTCCCGTCTCACCACTCTAGCATCTCCCTACACTGGGGCATCAAGTCTCCCCAGGACCAAAGGCCTCCTCTCCTTATCTGAAGTCAGATAAGGCCATCCTCTGCTACATATGTGATGGGAGCCATGGGTCCCTCCATGTATACTCTTTGGTTGGTGGTGTAGTCCCTGGGAGCTCTGGAGGATCTGGTTGGTTGATATTGTTCTTCCTATGGGGTTGCAAACCCCTTCAGCTCCTACAGTCCTTCCTCTAACACTCCTTTGGGGTCCCCATACTCAGTCCGATGGTTGGCTGTGAGTATCTGTATCTGTACTGGTCAGGTGCTGATAGGGAGACAGTGGAGTGATGGTGCAGCAGTTAAGAGTCCTAACTGCTGATCCAGATAACCCAGATTCAATCCTCAGCATACATGGTGGTTCACAACTGTCCACAATTACATTTTCAGGGATCCAGTCTTCTGACCTCTGCTGTTACAGAGCACAAAGGGGGTATGCATACATATGTGTGTGTGTGTGTGTGTGTGTGTGTGTGTGTGTGTGTGTAAGACACTCATACACATTAAGTCAAATAGATAAATCAAAATTTTAAACAATCATTGTTTTTTTTTCTACCAGTACTTCTCCAAGATGCACATAAGCACAGTTGGTCACTGGCAATGTATACAGACATCCAGAGATGCTGGGAGAAGTGGTGGCATAAATTAGTTGATTTGATGCCATTTAGAACTGTACTGGAAATTTTCTTTTGTATAAAAAAATTAATTTTATCATGTCACTTCAAACTCTCATCCCATACTGTCCACAGAGAATCAGAACCAGACATGAAGGACCCAGAGCACTATTTGCTGACATGTCTCAGGCTCTCCCATCCAGATCCCAGGCTGTAACAACAGGAAAACTTCAGACTGCTTCAGGCTCTTTTATTTTCCTGCTTCTCCCTAACCAAGAACGAATCATCTCTCCTGGGGATGTTTCACTGTTACATCCCTGTGCACCCAATTTCATTCTTGCATGCCTGTAGAGACCATGGTGCAAGGTAAAGTTATTTTTCTTTCCATATCAGGACATTGAAATAAAGCATTCTCCCTCTTGCCTGTGTATCTTAGTGATAACCACAGTGTCCTGTGTGACCTGATAATATTAAAAGGATGAAGACAGTGAGACTGTGATCCACTTCCTTCGTCAATTATACGGATAGAGTCTAAACCAAACATTTCTTAATAATAGGATGTCAGTGTTCAGCAATAACCCAGAAATGTGATGTGCCCATAATGAAGAGGCATGTACAAAAGGCACAGCGCTTCTGTGGTTTGCATGTATGCCTACTGTGAGCTCCACTTAGTGGTGGTGTTTCTGGTAACTTAATATCACTCATGAGTCCCCACTAGACTGCCAATAAATACTGTGCTAGTTGGCTCCCCTTGTAATTTGTCATCACAATGCTCCGTATTTACCACCAAGGGACTCAATTTTGGCAACACAATCCTGAAAAATCAGCTTTTAACTTTCCAGTCATGTTTAGCTCCCCTCACACTTTGTTTTGATGGATAAAAAACAACAACAACAGAAAATATAGATGCTGGTAAAGTAGCACTAGGATTTAGAAACTTTTGTCCCCTGTTTAGAAGTTAATGTGCCATCTCTGAGGAGGTGATCCAACTCGACAATTCAGTGCTCCAGCTCTCCATGCAGAACAGCCCAGCAAGGAGACAATATATGCTTTTGACCTCTTAATCTAACCTACAGGTGTAAAACCAAAGGACTTAAACTCAGCACAGTGTATTCCTAAAGGCATTGCTATTCTGTTCCTAAGCTTTCCTCTCCGGACCTAGTGTTTACCCTGACCTTAGGTAAAATGGTGAAACATCCACACAAGCTCTCCATTTTGTTCACCCTTCTAAGAAACACTGAAGCATCCATATTTTGGTCTTTCTTCGTCTTGGGGTTCATATGGTCTGTGAATTGAATCTTGGGTATACTTTTGGGCTAATATCCACTTATCAGTGAGTACATACTGTGTTTGTTCTTTTGTGACTAAGTTACCTCACTCAGGATGATATTTTCAAGTTCCATCCATTTGCCTGTGAATTTCACGAAGTCATTGTTTTTTAATAGCTGAGTAGTATTCCATTGTGTAAATGTACCACATTTTCTGTATCCATTCCTCTGTTGAGAGATATCTGGGTTGTTTCCAGTTTCTGGCTATTATAAATATGGCTGCTATGAACATGATGGAACATGTTGTCTTTATTACATGTTGGAGCATCTTCTGGGTATATGCCCAGGAGAGTATAGCTGGGTCCTCAGGTAGTATTATGTTCATTTTGTAAGGATCCGCCAAACTGATTTCCAGAGAGGTTGTATCAGCTTGCATTCCCACCAGCAATGGAGGAGTGTTCCTCTTTCTCCGCATCCTCACCATCTGCTGTCACCTGAGTTTCTGAACATAGCCATTCTGACTGGTGTGAGGTGAAATCTCAGGGTTGTTTGATTTGCATTTCCCTGATGACTAAGGATGTTGAGCATTTCTTTAGGTGCTTCTCGGCCATTCGCGTTTCCTCAGTTGAGAATTCTCTGTTTAGCTCTCTTCCCCATTTTTGATAGGGTTATTTGGATCTATGGAGTCTAGCTTCTTGAGTTCTTTGTATACCTTGGATATTAGCCCTCCATAGGATGTAGGATTGGTAAAAATCTTTTCCCAATCTGTTGGTTGCTGTTTTGTTCTATTGACTGTGTCCTTTGCCTTACAGAAGCTTTGCAATTTTATGAGGTCTCATTTGTCAATTCTTGATCTTAGAGTGCAATTGGTGTTCTGTTCAGGAACTTTTCCCCTGTGCCCATCTGTTTGAGACTTTTCCCCACTTTCTCTTCTATTAGATTCACTGTATCTGGTTTTATGTGGAGGTCCTTGATCCACTTGGACTTGAGTTTTGTACAGGGAGATAGGAATGGATCAATTTGCAGTTTTCTACATGTAGACCTCCAGTTGAACCAGCACCATTTGTTGAAGATGCTGTCCTTTTTCCACTGGATGGTTTTAGCTCCTTTGTCAAAGATCAAGTGACCATAAGTGTATGGGTTCATTTCTGGGTCTTCAATTCTATTCCATTGATCTACTTGCCTGTCACTGTACCAATACAATGCAGTTTTTATCACTACTGCTCTGTATACAGCTTGAAGTCAGGGAGGCTTATTCCCCCAGAAGACCTTTTATTGTTGAGGATAGTTTTTGCTATCCTTGGTTTTTTGTTATTCCATATGAATTTGAGAATTGCTTTTTCTAAGTCTATGAAGAATTGAGTTGGGATTTTGATGGGGATTGCATTGAATCTGTAGATTGCTTTCGGCAGGATGGCCATTTTAACTATATTAATCCTACCAATCCATGAGCATGGGAGATCTTTCCATCTTCTGAGGTCTTCTTTGATTTCTTTCTTCAGAGACATGAAGTTCTTGTCATACAGATCTTTCATGTGTTTGGTTAGAGTCACACCAAGATATTTTATATTGTTTGTGACAGTTGTGAAGGGTGTCATTTCCCTAATTTCTTTCTCAGCCTGTTTATCCTTCGAGTATAAGAAGGCTACTGATTTGCTTGAGTTCCCACACCCTTACCAAATCAATAACTAAGCAAAGCTTAACATTTCCCAGAGCACACCCTCTGTGGCTATGTGTCCTGAACTTTCTGGCTCTTGTATTCATACTGGTCACAGTGGCTTGGGAACATCTCATGTCCTTTTGTACTGGTCAGAATTTTACTAAACTTGTTTCCCTGAGCTCAGAGAGGCAAGAAAACTGAGTAAATTCCACAGTTTCCGAGTAGGAGAGAATCAGTCCCGATGCAGCATCAGCTTCGTGGTTGTTGATGGGGAGACACTGAACATACCTTCTATCTTACAGAGAATCCAGAGCCACAAGTGTCGCTTGAAGGCAGATATCAATGATAAAATCCAGACCTGTACGAAAGGACATGGGAAGCTCTCAAGCCACTGTGACCAGTATGAATACAGGAGCCAGAAAGTTCATGACACACAGCTACAGAAAACCATAGGGTGTCCTGCAATCTGAGTGTTGTGGGGGCTGTCAACCAATTCATCTGAGGTTTGCTCAGGAAGGTACAGAAGAAATACCCTTGTCATGTACTTGTGCTGCTGTTGTGGCCCTCCCTAGCGCTAGCCATGGGCAGAGGTGTCACATCCTTGCTGCATGAACTTCTAGTAGGGCTATTCTCAGTCTTACTTTCTGCTCAGACTTTTTGTAACCTAATATTAGGAATGACATCTCATTACTTTTGCTTTGTTCCAGTTGTTGAGTACAGCACTCAGGGCAAGGTATGATAAAATAGAGTAAGAACCAAGAGCTACTGAGTACATCAGTTTCTGACTACCACAGCAATTTGCTCTGCTTATGTTCTCATTGCTATAACCCAAAGCAACCAGGAATAAGACTCACAATGTGGTTAGTGAGTGAGTGCCCTTTCACATATTAATGTGATGCTTAAAAGCAAAGAACACATAACCTGCTACATTCTAGACTGGAATAATTTTAACAACTATGTATATTTTTTAATTCATTTTATTATGCTACATTTAAAAATCAAAATCAAATTTAGCATTGCTCCAAGAAGGTATTATATAAATAATACCACTTACTGAATCCTTCTGTGGATTTCCTGGTATTCTGCTGGAAACTGTCATTTTATGACATATAGCACTAGATAATATAGTTGAAAATAATGCAGTCTATTTTAAGAATTTAACATTGGTTACTGAGAGGCTTTTATGCTTTGAATTTATAAAAGTAAAATACACAGAATATATGCATGTTATTTATTCTTAGATTGTTTTCTTTGGTATGGTGTAGATTTTAAAATAGTATTAA
This sequence comes from Rhynchomys soricoides, assembly GCA_019843965.1. Taxonomy (NCBI): domain Eukaryota; kingdom Metazoa; phylum Chordata; class Mammalia; order Rodentia; family Muridae; genus Rhynchomys; species Rhynchomys soricoides. The sequence continues at coordinate 4,751,709 of JADRCH010000150.1, forward strand.
GGATCAGGAAAAAAATCACATATTTATTAAGAATGGGGAAATTGCTTAATAGAAACATTCATGTGTAACATTAATCATAAAATTCTCTTTCTCTCCTTCTTTGAGTGTGTGTGCACACGTGCATTAGTGGAGAAGATGTTGTTGTAAGATACTATTCCTGGAAAGAAATGAAATGGGCAAATATCTACTCACCTTATACAGAGAAATGACCACAGACAAAAGTACAGATACAACCAAAATTCAACCTGGTGGGCCAAGGAGTGTATTGGGGTTATTTATAAAACTATGGGTAATGGGTTACTTACAAGAGCAGAAATGATTCAAAGACAGGTGATCCACCAAAGTCCACACCAGCATGGGTGACAACTCACTAAGCTGGAAAGCTCACTGTACCACAAGAAGTTAAAAAAAACTCTTTTTCAACTAATTGGATTGGTCTGAGCCACCTCCTGGAAGCTCAGCGTGCCTGATAGCGTTCCTGTGCAAGATAAAGGAAACTCTTGTGTCGGATCAGCTTCAAGGACTTCCTGAAACTTTCAGGTTGGTTACTTTCTGAGTCTTATAAGCTCCCCTGCAGGATGGAATGTTTTATCTCAGAGGACATTGCTACACAACAGGTGCACATGTGTTTGCTGAGATATGTGATTGTGTGTACATGTGGATGTCAGAGTCCAGTCTTAGATGTTCCTGTTCAACTATCATTAGTTAAACAGGCCCAGAACTCACCAAGTAGGCCACACAACCTGATAATGTCCTAAGAGCTAGAATTATAAGCATAGGCATGGTTGCTGTTTTATTGTGTTGTGTTGTGTTGTGTTGTGTTATATTTTCAATATAAATTCTAAAAATTGACTCAGGTCTTACAAGGCAAACACTGTACTGACTGAGCTTTCTATTGAGCCTTTACTGACTATTTTTAAATACTAGATATTATTTTCTAGGTCCTATATACTCAGGGTTTGTGAACTGATAATTGAGTAAAATCCCTTAAAATAGGGAGATTATTATTACTCTCTACAAATGTGAAAAACATATTCCTCTACTGGATTGGATTCCTGAAAAGCTGTACCACGCATGTCCAGCATGTGGCCTGAGGGCCACTTACATCCAAGCATGATTATGAATATAGCCCAACACATGTGTAGGTGAAAGACATATCACAGTATCAAAAGGTAGCATGTACTTATGTGAAGAAGAAATAGAGGAAGAAGTTTAAATGTTCAGAAGCAGAGAAACATGTTATGGCCCATTGTTCAAGTATTTCCTTAAAAACAAAGAATAAATTTTCTAGCTAGACCACATCATAAACTATTTGGAAATTGCTGAACTTTGGGAAAGGAATGGTTCTAACAAAATAGCTTCACCTATTAACTAACTCATATCATTTGGAAGTGCCCATCTTAGTGAGTGCAATTTCAGATGTAAAGAAGATAGCATGCCAATATTTGGGCAAATATATATACTTTTCAGCTAATAAATGCTGCTGGTGATAGAAAAAGAGGGTAAAGGCAAATATTTACTCATTGTATATTTTGTGGAATTGTGATTTTTATACATATGGTTCCTTATATTTCTCTTGTGTCTTACAACGCCTAGCACAGTTCATCAAAAAAACTTTTGTGGAACTTTTAAGGCTATTATTGAATAGTCTCATATGGTACTTTACTGTGCTTGTGATGAAATGAATTCTAAACTCCCATCTATCTCCAAAAGTTCATGATTGCACAACAGTCAATTATTCTAATGCTATTTAACTATGTATAAATTACAAAATAAACTCTTTATTAAATAAAGTTATGTTATCATGCTGATCATATAAATCCTCAAACTCTGACTTTTCTGCTTAGGTTCAAAAGTACCCACAGAGGCTAAAAGAAAGCATCTAGATCCTCAGAAAGTAGACTCGTAGAACATTATGAGCTGCCTGAAGCAGGTACTGGGAATCAAACCTAGGTCCTCTATAAGAGCAGTATATGCTCTTAACTCCTTAGACATCTCTCCAACCCCTTCAATTCATTTTCTTAAATTTGTTTTTCTTAAGCTATAGCTTGTAAATTTAAAATTAATTCAGAAATTCAATACTTGATAAGAATTCCTTGTTCAAATTGGTTCTACATGGTCCAGAGCATGAAGAAGGTTATTGTGTCATGCAAATCACCTCAAAACTAGCTTGGGAAATTGTGGAATGTTGAGAATATAGTTCTGTCCATCAAAAGGCTACAAGGGTTACCATCTTAGTTACTTTTCTATTTTTATGACAAAATACCATGGCTTCCCATGGTGTAGGAAGTGTGGCCTTGTTGGAAGAGGTGTGTCACTGTGTATGAGGGCTTTGAGGGCTCCTAGTGTTCATGGTCTACTCAGTGTGGAAGAGAGAACTTCCTCCTGGCTGACTGCAGAAGCCAGTCTCCTGCTGCTGCCTTGGGATCAAAATGTAGAACTCTTGGCTCTCCCAGCACCATGTCAGCCTGCACAATGCCATGCTTCCCACCATGATGATAATGGATTGAACCTCTGAAACTGTAAACCAGCCCCAATTAAATGTTTTCTTCTTAAGAGTTACCTTGGTCATGGTGTCTCTTCATAGCAATGAAATCCAAACAAAGGCATGAGATTATAGTTCAGAAAGTTAGAGTCCATGATGGCAGAGCAAAGGTATGGTGGCAGAAACAGCTGAGGCTTCATATTCTGAGCCACAAACAGGAGGCAAAAAGAGCTAACTGAATGACATGAGTCTTTTGAAGCCTCAAAGCCCACCCCCAGTGGCATACTTCCAATAAGGCCATGCCTTCTATCATTCTCAAACAGTTCCACCAACTGAGGATAAGTGTTCAGATATGTGAGCCTATGGAGCCAGTCTCATTCAGACCACCACAGCACATTGAGAAACATCTGTGCCCCTCACCTTCGTGCATTGATGACAGACCAAAGAATGATTCTACCAGAATTTGATTGGGTGATCCAATGAGTTTATTGGGCATACCTACAGGAACATAAATGAAGGGTTGCTTACTGGTATGTGAGTGACATCAAAGCAGTCACAGCACCAAAGCCTCACATCTGCTTGGACGTTGATTCCTCTATAGGTGCACAAATGGAACATCCTACTTCAGCTAGCTCTCATCTTCTGTAAACATCTACTTCCTAGAACAAAGAGACCATGCATAGCTAGGACAGAATGTCATACAGGTGGCAGGGAGGTGCAAGAAGGCTGGCTGAGGGAGTTTGTTTCTCCTCTGTACAACAGATTCCAAGGAGCTAATAAATAATTCTCAGTGTGTTTGTAGATAAAGCTTTAAAAAAAGAATTTCAAATATGTCATATTCCTAATTTTTTCTAATTAATTGAATTTTGGTGTGATTCGTGTTTTCAATTAAATGTAATTAAATTGATTAATTCAATTAAGCACTAATCTAAAAGATGATTTATCACATATAAATTGTCAAGATAAACAATAATGTTATTTCTTAGTATAGGTTAATATTAGAGGGAAAGACTGTTAAGAGCTAGAGGACTAGAATGTCTTCTATAAGATGCTCCTTTAGACTGACAGGAATCATTATCCATGAAGTCTCAACAACATGGCTGCCAAAACAAGACCTGCATGTACACACCAGAACCAGTTAACATGTCTATGTGGCTGGGATTATTTTATAAGATCTCACCTCTAGAAAAAATGATATAAGCAACCAAAGGCTGTTGGAAAAGGAAAAATCCTTCTTTAAAAATGAGCCACCAATAAGTTATCTAATCCCATGGTCAGCCACAAACACATGTAAGAGCAACATTAAGTGAACTCAGTATGGTGTGTGTGTGTGTGTGTGTGTGTGTGTGTGTGTGTGTGTGTTTAACCAAACAATTAAGGAAAAAGCATATGTGCTGAGAGATAGTGGAGGAACAGAGAAGGAGCTAGAAAGGTTAAAGTGGGAGTGGAAACTATATAAAGACTGTACTCAAAAGAAAGCATAATATTCAGAATGAAATCTAAAAACAGATCAAGTAGTTGAGGGTCTGATTAATAGAATGCTAGAGCAGTCAATGAGACTATTGAGTCTAAGGCTAAAATCTTTCTACAATCTTGGGTAATGATAATGGAGAATTGATAAAGTTTGTAACTTGTAATAATAGAAATAACTTGATCACTGTAATTTACAAAACCTAAGTATGTCTCATAGCTTTGCCTTGCAATCATGACAAGTGACACTCTTTTCCTAATGTAGGTTGGTGTTTAGGCCTTATGCATTCTAGAAACTCTGCAGTAAATATGTATGTTTTCTAGTATCCTATAAGGCAAACACAAAACCCCTTGCCAAACTTGAATGTCATCACAGAGATTTTCCACACAAGACAATGTCAACACAAGGCAGTTCCAGCTGAGATGTTACTTTCATCCTCTCAAAAGGCCATCTATTACAGGAACATTGATTTTAGTAAAGTTACATACCATTTTACTTTGTATAGCTGTACAAGCATGTAAAACCATAATGCAATTATAAACATTGAAGAGAAGGGTTTTGATATAAAGTTTCTTGGCTTCTACACACCTGTAGACCTTCTGAAACCATACCTTATGTTGATGAACATCTTTCTAATAAGGAGACCTGGGAGGCAAAGGGAAGAAAGAGAGAAGATGATGTCTAGGTCTGCAGTGTGTGCAGCAGGGTAGAACATGCCCCATGGTGAAATAGGACAAAGAGTGCTTAGGAAAGTGCAGGTCAGGTAATCAGGACTGTGACAGTCTCAGCTGAGACAAATGAGCTAACATGACCTGGACATAGGGTGGTGGGAAAAGCAAAGCTCTAAGAGTTAAGGAAGTGTTCATGTGGACAACAATGCTGTTGAGACGGTCCTAGGATGCATTGTGTGCCTTGTTTTTTGCAAATGGAAATATAATTCTCCTCCCAGATGCAGTTACAGGGAAAGAAATTCATTTTGCAATTCAGAAAGAAGCTATTTGCTCCATATGCATTATTTGTTGACCCAGTGATATATAGCTAATAAATATGGTTATAAATTTTTAAGCTATTAATGGCTGCGTTACACATTATAAATAGCTCTATGAGATCATCAGGCATTGTAAGTGATACACTCGGCTTCCCCAAGGACCGGTGGATAAAGTCACAGCCACATAATGTGCATTCACCAGTGACAGATGAATACTATGTCAGAAACAGATACTACACTCGGTTTATTTTGGTCAGTAAAATTGGTAGCAAAGAGGATATTATATAAACTGACCTCATCTAACTGATGGTACACTATGACTAAGGAAAAACTTAGCTCTTGCAGAATTAATTTTACACCATATACCAAGTGTGATTTTTAAAAAGCCTGAGATGAATGTGAAGAATTCATCAATGGCATTAGTTATTTAAGAGTCCTGTATGCAGCAGTTTGAGTATTTCTGATACCCATTTTCTTCTTTTATCTAGCCTTATGTTTCCCTACTCATACATCTAATTAAGCTATAAGGTAAAGGTAATGAATCATCTCAGCAGGATGCTAGCGGCACAGAAGTAAAGGCAGGTCAGTTTCAGAAATGGCCATGTTGGATTGCTTAATTAATTTCCATGACTTGTGTTATACAAAGCTATTAGTCTATCTGAGGATCACTTTTCTGTTATTTTTTTTATAGGAAAACAGAGTCTAGAGAGATATCACAGCAGTGTAGAGCACTGGCTGCTCATCCAGAGCACCCAAATCCAAATCTCATCACCCACATGATGCTCATAACCATCCCTAACTCCAGTCCTAGGAGATCTGATGCTCTCTTCTGGGTTCAGGTGGCCCCAGTCATGCACATGGTATACAGGCATACCTGCAGGCAAAAGACTCATGCACATAAAAATGATTTTTAAAAGTTAACATATAAAAACAAGCTCAAAGTTGTTGTGACATTAAATGCATGCACATAAAGAACCATTCATTGAGAGATACTAAGGTAATAGAATAACAAAACTGCAGAAAGGTGATGATTCACAATGTAATATTGGGAATTTCACATAATGCACCCCAATCACACTCACTTCCCAATCCCAGGCTGATACATGTGAAAAGCACAGAATAATTTCACTGCCCATCCTTCACTCATTGAGCTTTAAGCTGCATATCCACTGGATACACAGGAGCATCTCTGCAATTGTTATAGCAACCTTGAAATGCAGGAATCATTTCCCCAGTTTTTAAGAAACTAAAACTGAAGCTCAGGGGCAATGTGCTCCAAGTCACACAAATATTAAATGGAAAAGCCAGAAGCTGGTTCCAGACCAGTTCCGTTAAATTCCAAATCCTGCAAGAGTTCCAAACCTACAAAGACAGCAGATAGATGCAGAGGACAAGAAGACCTGATGAACAGTCTCCTCACCCACCCACTCACCCCCCTCTCTATGCCCCCTAATTCACTCACTCTCCCAAGGCCAGTTACGGGAATGTGTTGAAACTCAGTGTTCTGTCTCTAAGATTACCCTAGATGATCTTCAGAAACCCAAAAAAAAAAATTTCCCAGAATGAATGAGGATTCTGGGATCTGTATATTTTCTAAAATGTGGTTTGTTTTTGCAAAGTCAGCTACCTAATTGAATCCTTTGCTGATTATCCTCAGGCAAGGACTGATGTTAACAAAGAGAAAGAATGTCCTTAGGTCTATAGAGGCAAGAGAAAGTGTCTCAGCTACCAGTGCTCTGGATTTTCTGTTTCTTCATTATGCATCTCAGATTTTCCAGCAAAAATAAAGAAATCACATGCTGTAACAAAGAATGTGTGTATTTTCATGTAGTTAGAGGCTAGGTTTCAGGCATATTTAAGGCTGCTTTAACTACTAGTAGTAATGATAAATTCCTTTCCAGGTAGCATTTGTTGATGTCTACATTAAATGTGAACAAATAAAATTGATTTAATTGCCCACTCCTTATATTTCTTACTGTCCTCATTATTCTGTACGTCTGGGATCAGCCTTGATATATCTGGACTGCTAAGCCTCGTGAGCAATCACTTGTAGCCTACCCCTATCCTATGTAAATTCTTTTATATATTTCCCAAACTCCATATAACAAAAAGCTTGCCACATATCAATATAGGAAAAGGTCATTGGATTTTCTGCCTTCATATATACTTTGAAAGTAATTTGGGGAATTAAATGCCATGTTTAGAATTGAAGAGAGCTAAGGAGGCTCCACCATATACAATTATTTGACTTGGCTAATGTACAAATCTCAGGTAGAATGTTGAAATGGGATTTTTGTTTCCTTGTCTTTAACTAAGGATAAATTTTTATAATGGATTAAAACTAAAATAGTTGATAAATAAGTTATGATACCTTTCTGACCCCTGCTGCATCTTACAGCATAAAATTTTCGCTTATGTTGTGTTATAGTCCAACTTTTTCATTAAATAAATTAGTCGACTTCATCTGAAGTGGAAGGAGATGCTACATAATAAAGCATTGTGTTGATTGATTGTGATGTCTAACTGTGCTTAACACTTATTTTGCACTTTACAGCCTCAAAGCACTTCACACAAACATTAGCTAATTAATCATCATGTCACTGTGATGTCAGAAAGGTGCTTGAATTCCCATTTCTGAGATGAAGAAATTAAACAAAGTGGCTTATGACAATGAAAGGCCTTCAAAAGTTTAAGTACGAAGACCTCGGGCAAGTTCTCCCTAAGTGGCTGTAGCAGGGAGTTACCTGGGTCTGCCGAAGAGAAGAACAGCAGGAGACTCCACGGCTCATCACAGTTTCCATTCTAGAAACTTTTGATTTACCCACCACATTTAATTATAAAACCAAGAGTTTTTATATGTAAGAATTAAGTTGACCCAAGTATTTATATAAAGAACCAACCTCCATAATTCATTAGACAAGAAATGACTTCTTCATTGTAACTACCGTCATCATAGTGAAATACCTAACCATTGTCAGGAAACAGTTGTTCTGGACCCTAGAAAGTCTCGTTTGTCTGCCTTTTCAAAAGTTGCTTATTAATATTCAAATGTTATGAAATACAACTCTATGACATAGAACACATAATATATAAGACTTGATGTATGGTATAATCTTGGCAATGTAAGTCCCCAAATTTTGTTTGTCTTTTTCAAATTATATTACGTTATTTATTGAAGAAAAAAGAAACATGTTCCGTGGCTGAGTTAGGTCTCCAGAACCCACAAAATAAAATGTCATAAATTATCTTACTTTCATATGTGTGCCAATGATATTATTGAACACACACATAAACATACACACACACTAAATAAATAATAAATAAATTTTAAATTAAATTTTCATTAAATATTCATATTGATGTAGAAACTGAGGTTTCTGCAGTACAAATACTTCCCATGAATAAATATGGTATATCTATTAGAATTTCATATGAATATTTAAATGTCATCCACACAATAATTTCTCTATACAAATATGACATATTTTGTAACATCTATCCTCAGAATGTATTGTTTTGGGACTTTAAAAATGGAATTGATGTTTAGTGGGATTGCTTCAAGTATCTCTCCATTTAATTTGATATTGACTGTTGGTCTGCTGTATATTGCTTTTACTATGTTTATATATGGACCTTTAATTCCTGATATTACCAGTATTTTAACATGAAGGGGAGTTATATTTTGTCAAAGACTTTTTCACTATATAATGAGATGATCATGTGTTTTTTTTCCCTTGAGTTAGTTTAGATAGTGGATTACATTGATTGATTTCCATATATTGAACCATCCCTGCATCCCTGTGATGAAACCTACTTGATCATGGTGAATGATCATTTTGATATGTTCTTGGATTCAGTTTATGAGAATTTTATTGATGCTCCACCACATTCATAGCAGTCTTATCTGTGATAGTCAGAAGCTGGAAACAATTCAGATGTCCCACAATGGAAGAATGGACACAGAAAATGTGCTTCATTTACTCAATAGATTTCAATTCAGCTATTAAAAATGAAGACATCGTGAGTTTTGCAGGTAAATGAGTGGAACTAGAAAATATCATCCTTAGCAGAGGATGGCCTTGCTGAACATCAATGGGAGGAGAGGCCCTTGGTCCTATGAAGGCTCGATGCCCCAGTGTAGGGGAATGCCAGGGCGGAGAGGCCGGAGTGGGTGGGTAGGTGGGGGAACACCTCATAGAAGCAGAGGGAGGGGAGAGGAAGGGTTTTCCAGGGTGAGAACTGGGAAAGGAGATAATAGTTGAAATGTAAATAAAGAAAATATCCAATAAAAAGAAAGAAAGAAAGAAAGAAAGAAAGGAAGGAAGGAAGGAAGGAAGGAAGAAAGGAAGAAAGAAAATATCATCCTGAGTGAGATAACACAGACCCAAAGGACATGTGTGGTATGTACTCACTAATAAGTGGATATTAGCAAAAGAAAAAAGAAAAAAAAAGTACAGAATACCTAGGATACACCCACAGAACTCTAGAAGGTTAATAAGCAGAAGAGCCCAAGTGAGGATGCTTCAATCCCACTTGGGAGGGAGAAGAAAGTAATTATGGGTGGCAGAAGGAGGGAGAGACATGGGTGGGTGTCTTAGTCAGTGTTTCTATTCCTACACAAAACATCATGACCAAGAAGTAAGTTGGGGAGGAAAGGGTTTATTCAGCTTACACTTCTACATTGCTGTTCAACACCAAATTCAGGACTGGAACACACACAGGGCATGAACCTGGAGATAGGAGCTGATGCAGAAGCCATAGAGGAATGCTTCTTACTGGCTTGCAGCCCATGGCTTTCTCAGCCTGCTTTATTATAGAACCCAGGACAACCAACCCTGTATTGAGAAAGGCATTGAGAAAATGCCTTACAGCTGAATCTCATAGAGGCATTTCCTCAAGAGAGGCTCCTTTCTCTGTGATAACTCCAATTTGTGTCAAGTTGACACACAAAAAAAAAACCAGCCAGTACAGTGGTAGAGGGGAGGGGAAGGGAAAAGTAGGAACATGATCTGGTATGAGGGGAGAGGAACAGGAGAGAAGCCCTGAGGGCCAGCAGAATGAATGGAAATATACAACCTCGGGGGGGGGGGAGTTGGGGGAACCCTCTAGAAAGTGCCACAGATCTTGGAGGTGAGATACTCTTAGACTCAAAGAGGGGACCTTGGATGAAATGCCCAAGAGTGAGGAGAGGGAACTTGTATAGTCCACCTCCAGTAAAAAGACAGGACATCAAATGAAGGGATGGGGTTGCCATCCCAGTCAGAAACTCTGATCCAGAATTGTCCCTGTCTAAAAGAACTGCAGGGACAAAAATGGAGAAGAGACTTAGAAAAAGGTGGTCCAGTGACAGGCCCAACTTGAGATCCATCTCAAGGGGAAGCTCTAAGGCCTAACACTATTACTGAAGTTATGATGCACTTACAGACAGGAGCCTAGTATGGCTATCTTTCAAGAAGCCCAACAAGCAGCTGACTGAGACAGATGGAGATACTTATACCCAGCCAATGGGCTGAAGTCAGGTACACCTGTGGTTGAATTAGGGAAATGCTGAAAGAAGCTGGGGAGGAGGGCGACCCTACAGGAAGACCAGCAGTCTCAGCTAATCTGGATCCCTGAGATCTCACAGACACTGAACCACCAACCAGGCAACATACAGCCCTGGTCCGAGGCCATATACAGCAGAAGACTGCCTGGTCTGGCCTCAGTGGGAGAAGATGCATCTAACCCTAAACAGTCCTGAGGGACCAGGGAGTGGGAGGCCTGGTAGGGGAGTGGGGAGAACATCCTCTTGGAGACTGGGGGGAGGAGGAATGGGATGAGGAACTGTGGGAAGGCAGTTGGACTAGGAGGGGGTAACAACTGGACTGTCAAAAAAATAAAAGTAATAAAAAATGGAATTGGTTATTTTATTTACTAATAGTTTCAGTAGACAAAATTAAACTTTTCTTTTATTATCAGTCATCACTGATAAAGGAAATATGCTGCTGGACCCATAGACATGTAATTTACAAAAATAACAACCTCTCTCTATATAAATATGCATATACATATTATGTATACACATGCATATATTCACAGGTCTATACACACCTGCATGTTGAGTGTATCCCTTAGCCTAAATGATTGGAACCATATTTCAAGGCTTTTTTTTTCTTTTGCATTTTGAAGCCTTTTCAAACACACACTGTGAAACCTTATAAACAGGATCCAGTTCTGAGCAAGAAGTATTTGTATGCTGGATGTTTTTCTCAAACTCTATGTGTGATTTTTGACAATATTTTAAACTTTTTTTAGCGGAAAACTTTGTTTTATAATATGACATCTTCCACTTGAAGCAACTTACCAGAATTCATATAGCTTCACATTTTGGAGTATTTCAGACTTTACCTATCTTGAAATATCCATGTGTGTGTAGGGGCAAGAAGGAGCTCCCTTAGAGATAGGAAAATGTTAAGAGCTAAAATCATGCAATTATCTTTAAACCATTGAGTAGTCTAGCTTCTGGGCTTTAGGGAACCGTTATTTCTTGACAGTGGCTGATTAAACACTAGGAGAAATCTTGAACCTTCTGTAGCATCACAAGGCATGCCCCTCAGTTCAGACACTAGGTGTTTCATTACTTTTAATTTGTAGAGTCATAGATCATACCACTATTCAATTGTTTTTTTTATCCTAGCCAAATGAAGATCTCACTTAGATGCTCCATCCAAAAAGGATGGCAAAAGACATAGTAAAAGACTACTAATGTATTATATGACTAAGAAAATCTTCTGGATTTGAACCTTATTCTGAATTTGAAGGCTTTATACTAAGCATAAATTCGTTGACGTTACAATTTAGCATATGTTCAAAATACAGTTAGAAATAAAGACAAATAAGCCTTTGAAGATATTCAAATTTAATTCAAATTGTTCATTATTTAAATAAATGCATATTGTATTCTAGAGTCTATCAATAAGTGTAGTCCTCACCCTTGTAGTGGTTTGAATATGCTTGGCTCATCTGAAATGTCACTGTTAGGAGTTGTGGCCTTGTTGGAGGAAGTATGTCATTGTATAATCAGGCTTTGAGGTTTCCTAATACTCAAGCTTTGATCAGTATGCCTAAGAAACAAAATCTCCTGATAGTTGCCTTCCCATTAAGATATAGAACCCTTGGCTACTCAAACACCATGTCTGCCTGCATGCTGCCATGCTTCCCACCATGATGATAATGGACTGAAACTCTGAAATTGTAAACCAGTCTCAAGTAACGGTTTGCCTTTCCAAGAATTGTCTTCATCATGGCATCTTCTCACAGCAGTAAAACCCTATTTAAGATACCCCTCATCAAGGAAACCTCCCTCTATAACAGACAGAGACCATTACAAAAAAGCACAACCAATGCAAATGCAGAGTTGTGAAGCCCAGTCCCAAAAGATACATCCACAGCTCAACTCCTGCACCTAAACTTCTGTACCAGTCTTAAGGATCTTAGTGCAAGCAAGGGCAGAAAGATTGCAAGAGTCAAAAGACCATGAAGTTTCCTATGGAATCATGTCTCCCAGGAAAGTCAGAAGCTACACCCATAAACTCTTATAACCAACATGACTGCCTAAGCCTGAGGCAACAAGAATAACAGCAATATTCAACTAACATAGACAAGAGAATTAAAAGTTGAACTTTTTCATAAAAATGTCAGCAAATTACATTTGCATCAATGAGAAACATTATCTTTCCAAAGAATCCAACTCTCATTTCCATTTATATAGGAAATTGATTAATACTTGACTAATTGGTACTTGCAGATAGGGATTAACAGAATTCACTTTTCTTTACCACTGAGCCACTATAATTTAGATCCTTACTTCGATTTAATGCTTTTACTATTTTCAAAGGTAATCATCTTCCTGTTGTTAGAAATAAAATATCAAAGTGCCATGCTAATTATAGCTTATTTGTGCCTCACAAATTAGCTAATTAACATCACTGAAAAGTAAATGTACAGCGAGTGAAGTCTGAACTCCTGAATAGGAGTCAAGCCTCCTGTGCTGTTCAGGGTTGAGAGATGTGTTGTTGTCTGTCATTAGGTCAGATACACTTTGGAGCTAATAACTAGGAAGAGATTCACTGTTCTTCAGTAGGATAGCTTTCTCTGATGTTTCAGTAAAATTGTAATTGGAAGCTTGTTACATCAGTGCCCCACTAGATAGATAAGAGCTATGAGGAGATGGGAAAGCAAAAACCTGTACAGAGCTGGGAAAGTAGAAACTGTACAGAGCTGGGAAAGCAGAAACCTGTACAGAGCTGGGAAATCAGCCATTTAAGTAAACTCACACAGGATTTTGGCATTCACTGCTTCATTGAGGAAACTGTAAATACCAATCATACTTCTGATTTTATATTTGCTTTAAAATATATTTCAAAACTTAAGATGCTAACAACATTAATTCTTCAAGCTCAGAGTACTTTATTAAGGAGAAAACAACTAGAAACCCAGTAGCTTCTGAGCCAGCTAAACTCTACTCCCATACATACACAATGTATATGTAGTCAGAGAAAAGAATTGTGGTAACAGGTACCTCCCTCTATACGAACAATGTGCTCCTTGGCACAAGATTCCAGAACAAAGCTTGTTCAGGGCCACTCAGCAACTACCACATGTCTTGGATGGTTTTTAAATCTCAATGCTTAAAGAGCCTTCCGGTTTCCATCTGTGGCTGGAAACCTCTGCCTGGGCCACCAGGGCTCCATAGCCAAATGGCACTAGGAGAAAACGAGTCTCCCAGAAGTGTGGAAAAGCCCTTAAGAAGGGATAAGAGAATTAACACTGGTCAGCAGGACTCGCCCAGAATCCTTAGGACACGGGGACTGAAGAACAGTCAGGAGGAAGGAGCCTTCAGGTTTACATCTGTGGCGGGAGACCAATGCCGGGACCACCAGGGTTCCACAGCCAAATAGCGCTGAGAAAAAGCCTCCCAGGAGTGTGGGAAGCCTGTCTGCTCAGAGGGACCATCTGGAATACCCAGGACATAGGGACTGAGGAGTGAGCTTCTGGTTTCTTTCTGTGGCCAGGGAGCGGATACTGTGACATGGGGCTCCATACTCAAGTAGTGCCAGGAGAGAGCTGGTATCCCAGGAGTGCCAACACACCTTCAAGCACAGGCAAGACCACCACTTCTTTTAAAATTCACTGGACCAAGAGGGACCCTTGCACAGCCATCAGAACACAGGAAACAAGGGACAGCAGGGGAAAAGATCCTTCTGGTTTCTGTCTGCACCTCAAAGCTGACCCTGTACCACAGCTCTCCAAACCAAGTTTCTCTCAGAGAGAACTGGTCTTCAAGGAGTATTAACAACGAGTCTTGTAGGAAAGACAATCCACAGTCAGAGAGAGTCAGACCAGCTAACACCAGAGATAACCAGATGGCAAAAAGCAAGGGCAAGAACATAAGGAACAAAAAGCAAAGCTACTTGGCTTCAACAGCGAACCCTGCTCTCCCAATACAGCAAGCCTTGGATACCCCAAAACACCAGAAAAGCAAGACTCAGACTTAAAATCACATCTCAAGAAGATGATAGAAGATTTTAAAAAGGAAATAAATAACTCCCTTAAAGAAATACAAGAGAACACAGGTAAACAACTAGAAGCCCTTGAAGAGGACACACAAAAATCCCTTAAAGAATCACAGGGAAACACAATCAAATTGATGGAGGAAATGAACAAAACCACCCAGGAACTAAAAATAGAAATAGAAACAATAATGAAATCACAAAAGGAAACAACCCTGGAGATAGAAAACCTAGGAAAGATATCAGGAGTCATAGATGCAAGCATCACCAACAGAATACAAGAGATAGAAGAGGGAATCTCAGGTGCAGAAGATACCATAGAAAACATTGATTGACACAACAGTCAAAGAAAATGCAAAATGCAAAAAGCTCTCCTAACCCAAAACATTCAAGAAATCTAGGACAAAATGAGACGACCAAACCTAAGGATAACAGGTATGGAAGAGAGTGAAGATTCCCAACAAAAAGGGCCAGTAAACATCTTCAACAAAATTATAGAAGAAAACTTCCCTAACCTAAAGAAAGAGATGAATATAAATATGCAGGAAGCCTACAGTATTCGAAATAGATAGGATCAGAAAAGAAATTCCTCCTATCACATAATAGGCAAAACACCAAATACACAAAACAAGGAAAGAATATTAAATGCAGTAAAGGAAAAAGGGCAAGTAACATATAAAGGCAGACCTATCAGAATTATACCAGAATTCTCACCAGAGACTATGAAAGCTAGAAGATCCTGGGCAGATCTCATACAGACTCTAAGAGAACACAAATGCCAACCCAGGCTACTATACCCAGCAAAACTCTCAATAATCATAGATGGTGAAACCAAAATATTCTATAACAAATCCAAACTTGCACAGTATGTTTCCAAAAAACCCAGCCCTACAAAGAATAATAGATGGAAAACACCAACTCAAGGAGGGAAACTACACCCTAGAAAAAGCAAGAAAGTAATCTTTCATCAAACTCAAAAGAAGATAACCACACAAACATAAAAATAACATCAAAAATAAAAGGAAGCAACAATCGCTATTCCTTAATATCTCTTAATATCAATGGTCTCAATTCCCCAATAAAAAGACATAAACTGACAGACTGGATCCATAAACAGGACCCAGCATTCTTCTGCATCCAGGAAACACACGTCCATGTTAAAGACAAACACTACCTCAGAATAAAGGGCTGGAAAACAATTTTCCAGGCAAATGGCCCCAAGAAACAGGCTGGAGTAGCCATTGTAATAATGGATAAAATTGACTTTCAACCAAAAGTCATCAAAAAAGATAAGGAAAGACACTTCATAACCATCAAAGGAAAAATCTACCAAGAAGAACTCTTAATTCTGAACATCGATGCCCTGAATGCAAGAGCTCCCACATTCATAAAAGAAACTCAACTAAACCTCAAAGCACACATTGCACCTCACCCAATAATAGTGGGAGACTTCAACATCCCACTATCAACAATGGACAGATCTTGGAAACATAAACTAAACAGAGACACAGTGAAACTAACAGATGCTACAAACCAAACGGGTTTAACAGATATTTATAAAACATTTCATCCTACATCAAAAGAATATACATACCTTCTTCTCAGCACCTCATGCTACCTTCTCCAAAATTGGTCATATAATTGGTCACAAAACAAGCCTCAACAGATATAAGAAGATTGAAATAATCCCATGCCTCCTATCAGATCACTACGGATTAAGGTTGGTCTTCAATGGCAACAACAACAACAGAAAGCCCACATAAACATGGAAGCTGAACAATGCTCTGCTCAATGATAACTTGGTAAAGGAAGAAATAAAGAAAGAAATTAAAGACTTCCCAGAATTTAATGAAAATGAAAGTACAACATACCCAAACTTATGGAACACAATGAAAGCAGTGTTAAGAGGGAAACTCATAGCTCTGAATGCCTCCAAAAATAAACTGTAGAGAGCATATACTAGCACCTTAACAGCACACCTGAAGCGCTAGAACAAAAAGAAGCAAATACAACCAAGAGGAGTAGAAGGCAGGAAATAATCAAATTAAGGGCTGAAATCAACAAAGTGGAAACTAAAAGAACTATACAAAGAATCTTCTTTCAGAAAATCAACAAGAGAGATATACCCTTAGCCAGACTAACCAGAGGGCACAGAAACAGTATGCAAATTAATAAAATTAGAGATGAAAAGGGAGATATAACAATAGATTCTGAGGAAAGTAAAACAATCATCAGATCCTACTACAAAAGCCTATATGCAACAAAATTGGAAAAATCTGGAGAAAATGGACAAGTTTCTAGACAGATACCAATTACCAAAGTTAAATCAGGATCAGATAAACCATCAAAACAGTCCTATAACCCCTAAAGAAATAGAAGTACTCATTAAAAGTCTCCCAACCAAAAAAAGCCCAGGACCAGATGGGTTCAGTGCAGAATACTATCAGACCTTCAAAGAAGACCTAATACCAATACTCTTCAATCTATTCCACAAAATAGAAACAGAAGGAACATTACCCAATTCATTCTATGAGGCCACAGTTACACTGATACCAAAGCCCCACAAAGACCCAACAATAAAAGAAAACTTCAGTTTTCCCTTATGAATATCGATGCAAAAATACTCAATAAAATTCTTGCAAACCAAATCCAAGAACACATCAAAATGATCATTCACCATCATCAAGTAGACTTCATCCCAGGGATGCAGGGATGTTTCAATACCCGGAAATCCATCAATGTAATCCACTACATAAACAAACTCAAAGAAAACAACCACATGGTCATTTTGTTAGATGCTGAAAAAGCATTTGACAAAATTCAACATCCCTTCATGATAAAAGTCTTGGAAAGATCAGGAATTCAAGGAGCATACCTAAACATAGTAAAAGCAATATACAGCCAATCAGTAGCCAACATCAAACTACATGGAGAGAAACTCGAAACAATTCCACTAAAATCAGGGACTAGACAAGGCTGCCTTCTCTCTCCCTATCTCTTCAACATAGTACTTGAAGTTCTAGCTAAAGCAATCAGACAACAAAAGGAGGTCAAAGGGATACAAATTGGAATGAAAGAAATCAAAATATCACTATTTGCAGATGATATGATGGTATACGTAAGTGACCCAGAAAACTCCACCAGAGATCTGCTACAGCTGATAAACAACTTCAGCAAAGTGGCTGGATACAAAATTAACTCAAGCAAATCAGTAGCCTTCCTATACTCGAAGGATAAACAGGCTGACAAAGAAATTAGAGAAATGACACCCTTCACAATCG
This sequence comes from Rhynchomys soricoides, assembly GCA_019843965.1. NCBI lineage: Eukaryota > Metazoa > Chordata > Mammalia > Rodentia > Muridae > Rhynchomys > Rhynchomys soricoides. Next base: position 4,769,485 of record JADRCH010000150.1, read on the forward strand.
TCACAAACAATATAAAATATCTTGGTGTGACTCTAACCAAACAAGTGAAAGATCTATATAACAAGAAATTCAAGTCTCTGAAGAAAGAAACTGAAGAAGACCTCAGAAGATGGAAAGATCTCCCATGCTCATGGATTGGCAGGATTAATATAGTTAAATTGGCCACTCTGCCGAAAGCAATCTACAGATTCAAAGCAATCCCCATCAAAATCCCAACTCAATTCTTCATAGACTTAGAAAAAGCAATTCTCAAATTCATATGGAATAACAAAAAACCCAGGATAGCAAAAACTATCTCAACAATAAATTCCCACAGAGGCTGACTTCTGTGGGAATCAGCCTCCCTGACTTCAAGCTGTACTACAGAGAAGTAATGATAAAAAATGCATGGTATTGGTACAGTGACAGGCAGGTAGATCAATGGAATAGAATCAAAGATCCAGAAATGAACCCACACACTTATGGTCACTTGATCTTTGACAAAGGAGCTAAAACCATACAGTTGAAAAAAGACAGCATCTTCAACAAATGATGCTGGTTCAACTGGAGGTCTACGTGTAAAAGATTGCGAATTGATCCATTCCTATCTCTCTGTACAAAGCTCAAGTCCAAGTGGATCAAGGACCTCCACATAAAACCAGATACACTGAATCTAATAGAAGAGAAAGTGGGGAAAGTCTGGAACACATGGGCACAGGGGAAAAGTTCTTAAACAGAACACCAATGGCTTGTGCTTTAAGATCAAGAATCGACAGATAGGACCTCATAAAATTACAAAGCTTCTGTAAGGCAAAGGACACTATAAATAGGACAAAATGGCAACCTACAGATTGGGAAAAGATCTTTACCAATACTACATCTTATAGAAGGCTAACATCCAATGCATACAAAGAACTCAAGAAGCTAGACTCCAGAGATCCAAATAACCCTATCAAAAAATGGGGAAGAGAGCTAAACATAGAATTCTCAACTGAGGAAACTCGAATGGCTGAGAAGCACCTAAAGAAATGTTCAACATCCTTAATCATCAGGGAAATGCAAATCAAAACAGCCCTTAGATTTCACCTCACACCAGTCAGATTGGCTAAGATCAAGAACTCAGGTGACAGCAGATGTTGGCAAGGATGTGGCAAAAGAGGAACACTCCTCCATTGCTGGTGGGAATGCAGGTTGATACAACCTCTCTGGAAATCAGTTTGGCAGACCCTCAGAAAAATGAACATACTACTACCTGAGGACCCAGCTATTCCACTCCTGGGCTTATACCCAGAAGATGCTCCAACATGTAATAAAGATACATGTTCCACTATGTTCATAGCAGTCATATTTATAATAGCCAGAAGTTGGAAACAACCCAGATGTCCCTCCACAGAGGAATGGATACAGAAAATGTGGTAAATTTACACAATGGAATACTACTCAGCTCTTAAAAACAATGACTTCATGAAATTCTCAGACAAATGGATGGATCTTGAAAATATCATCCTGAGCAAGGTAACGCAGTCACAAAAGAATGAATATGGTATGTACTCACTGTTAAGTGGTTATTAGCCCAAAAGTTCGAAATACCCAAGAGTCACTTCGCAGCAACAGTAGGGAAGAGTGTGGGGTCCCAGATGGAGGACTTGGAGAAGGGACTGAAGGAGCTGTGGGAGTTTGCATCTCCAGGGAGGCAACAACAGTGGCAACTGGCCTGACCCCTTGATACTCCTGGAGACTGATCCACCAACCAAAGAATAAACATGGAGGGACTCATGTTGCCAGCCACATATGCGGCAGAGGAGGGTCTTGATAGACATCAGGGGGAGGAGCGGCCCTTTGGCCTGAGGGTGTTAGATCCCCCAGTAGAGGAGAATGCCAAGAAGGGAAGGTGAGAGTGGGTGGGTGGGTGGGTGGAAGAATACCCCCATAGTGGCAGGGGGAGGGGGGAGGAAATGGGGAGGTTCCAAAGAGGAGATCTGGAAAGGGGGAAACATTTAAAATGTAAATAAAGTAGGAAAAATAAAAAAATTAAAATTAAAATTAAAAAAAATAATAAAGCCTCCTTCACTGCTGAGAAAAAAAAACTAAATTTACTAAATATTATGGAAATTGGCATAAAATTTTAAGTTTGAGAACTATGTAAAATAAAATTCAGCTCCCCCCATAGCTTTATTTTTGGAAACCCACTGGCCATGCTGGACAGGGAATCTGGTAAGCAAGGTGCACTCTCCTTCATTCCATCCAATTCCAATGCCTCAGTCTTATTTCTACTTGGTAACAGATCACTCTCCTGATGCTAGCTCTCCTTCCTCTCCCCTACTACTCCCAGGGACATAAGCAAATCCTTTCCTTTTCATTTCCTTCCTCACCCAGTCTTTTCATCTTACTCACCAACGTCCTAAACGCTCTTTCTCTGGAAACCTAGAGGTAATGCCTGATACAGAATCATACCCAGCTTTACCCCTCTTGTGGACCCTCCAAAGTCTGCCTTCCTTCTAGGCCCACTTCCAATTCCTGTATGTGTGTTTCTAATACCTAGAAACAAGTTCTACTCAGGATCCCCAGTGGTCATACCTGGCAGGGATGCAGAAACTCTCACTATCAAGAAACCAACAGCCACCACATGCTACTAAGATCCATAGAAAGCAACATCAACCAAGAAATGGAAACCCACACAACAATGACCAATCAGAATTACAACAGTAAAAGCCAGACACTTAGATGCCAGTATAAAATACAATCAGTAACAGACAGCACAATATGTTTCCACTAGAGCTCAGACACCTTACTGCACTAGGCCATGATAAATAAAATATAGTTGAAGTACAAGACAAGGACTTCAAAATATGTATTATGAATATGATGAAGGGCCTTGAAGAGGATGTGAATAAATCCATTAGTTAAATCTATGAAAACACAAATAAGCCGTGGAATAAAATGAAGAAATGAATTCAGGACCTGAAAGTAGAAATAAAATCAATAAAAAAAAAAAAAAAAACAAAACAAACTGATGGAAAACTGGACGTGAAAATTTTAGGAATTTGAATAAGAATCTCGAAGGGAAGTCTCACCAACAAAGTACACAAATGGAAGAGAGGATTTCAGGCATCAAAGACAAGATGGCAAAAAAAAATAAAGTTATAAAATGCAGGCACAAAAGATGCAAGATCCTTGCATACTACGAAAAGATCAAATCTAAGAATAATTGGAATAGAGGAATGAGAAGAAACACAGGTCAGATGCACACAAAAAAAAATATTTTGAGTAAAATCACAGAGGAATATGATCTTAACCTAAAGAAGAAGATGACTATCTAGATACAAGAAGCATACAGACAACCATACAGACAGGATCAGAAAAGACATTCCTTATTACACATAATAATCAAAATATTAAATATATACAATAAAGAAAGACTATTAAAGACTGAAAGGAGAAAAAACCAAGTAACATATAAAGGTGGACTCACTAAAATAACATGTCCTTTCAATGGATACTCTAAAAGTCATAAGAGCCTGGACAGATGCTCTAAGAGTCTGGAAAGACTCTAAGAGACCACAGACGTTAGCCCAGAGTACTATACCCAGCAAAACTTTCAATCACAATAGATGGAAAAAATAACTTATTCCATGATAAAACCAAATTTAAGTAGTATCTGTCTACAAATCCACCTCTCCAGAAGGCCACAGTATAAAAAGACCAAACTGAATAGGTTAATTGCACCCAAGAAAGCACACAGAATAGGGAATCTTGGACCAGCAAATGAAAAGCAGGAGTAAAAAACAAACCCACACTACAACAACAAAATAACAGAATTCAACATTGGTCATTAATATTACTCAACATCAAGTCTCAGTCACCCAATTCATAAAAAACAAAAACACAATCAAAAACAACAACAACAAAAACAAAAACAAAAAACAGGGGAGATCAGCTAAGAGCAATGGCTGCTCTTCCAGACGTCATGAGTTCAATTCCCAGCAACGACATGGTGACTCACAACCATCTATAGGGGGATCTGCCCTCTTCAGACAGGCAGATATATATGCAACAGAGCACTCATACATTAAATAAATAAAATTTTTAAAGAACGGAATAGAAGATTGAATACAAAAACAGGACCCATCTTTCTCCTGCATCCAAGAAACACATCTTAATATCAAGGATAGACATTACAACAGGATAAAGGTTGGAAAAAAGTTACTCCAAATAAACCCAATAAACAATAAACAATCTGGTGTGGCCATTTAAATATCTGATAAAATAGACTTTAAACAAAAATTAATCAGAATAGATAAGGAAGAACACTACATAATCATCAAAGGAAAAGCTACATCAAGAGGATATTGTAATTCTTAATATCTATTCACCATTCACAAATTCATAGAAGAAGCATCAGGGCACTCTGTAGGAAGAAAGAAAATTCTAAGTCTAGTCAGTGACACTAAAGAGCCCTTGAAATGTGGGGTCAAGGCAGTCTGGGACAAGACAGTGACAAGAATTAGCTCTAATCCCCACAGAATGGAAGCCAAAGATGCTATAACTGTGCTTGTTCGTAAATTGCAGGGATGTAACTCAAAAAATGAGTCAGGAAAGAGAAACATTAGTCAAATATATATATATATTCATTCACCCAAGGCAAAGAGAGAATGAAACCAGACTTTCAGTTCTACAACCATCCACCAGGCTCAAAGGACAAAGACCAGGTGTTATCTTAGTGAAACCCTGGTCCAGGCTACTTCTAAGGGCTCCTACTTCAAAGAAAGAGCCAACTTTTATGAAACTATAAAAGGACATTAGGCCTTTTGTTTGTTTTTTTTTTGTTGTTGTTGGTTTTAAGGAAGAAAGCATTTTTATTGGATAGCCTACAAAGAGCAAAGGGCTGGCTGTAAGACTGAAGCCTGCAGCCAGGTTTTTCATTTCTGAGAACATTAAGGCATGGCAGGAGATATCCAGCTTTGCAGTGATGACCACACCTTAAACTTTAGAAATGCTGGAGCAGCTTGCTCAAAGCCACAGTCTCAGTGAGTCACAGATGCCCTCTCTCTAATTACAGCAACTCCAGACACTGTCTCTTAGAGAAAACCATGGGTGTTTTTGTTGTGTGGCCAACTTGCTCTGAGGGTCCTCTTATCACCTTTCTTATTTTTGATTTTGTGCCTTTTTGAAGAATTATTGATTGATAGTGTGTGTGTGTGTGTGTGTGTGTGTGTGTGTGTGTGTGTGTGTATGTACCATGTGAGTGCAGGTGCCAGTAGAAGTCTGAAGAGGATGTTGGATTTCCCCATGGAACACCAGATATGGGTTTGGAAACTGAATCAGGGTCGTTTCCAAGAGCATCAATTTCTAGCCCTCTAGTCCCATCTGCTTCTTTGCAAGCATCAGTGGCTCCCAAAACTCTCCCTTTTGATCCCCATCATTCAAATACATGATACACCACACATCTGGTTTATTGTTTCTCTTTCCTCTTACGTATATCCAGTTCTGCCCTCAGCACCTTTCTGTACAGGCCAACAAACTGACCTTGTCCCAAATGGGCAATGGCTTGAAACTGATAGGATGCTAATAGTAACCTTCTAGAAAACATAGCTTAAGCAATTTCTTAAGGACCCACACTTGGAGTAGCACTCACTTGTTCAGAAAGCATGCCCTCTGTGCTTTTAAAATTATGATGTCCTAATGACTGTTCACCCTACACTGGAATGGATTTTAGTTTTGAAAAGTGAGCCTTCCATACTACTCAGCTATTAAAAACAATGACTTCATGAAATTCGTAGGCAAATAGATGGAACTTGAAAATATCCTGAGCGAGGTAACAGTCACAAAAGAATGAACACGGTATGTACTCACTGATAAGTGGTTATTGGCCCAAAAATTCAGAATACCCAAGAGTCACTTCACAGCAACCATTGGGCTGAGCGTGAGGTCCCAGATGGAAGAGTTGGAGAAGGGACTGAAGGAGCTGAGGGAGTTGGCAGCCCCATGGAGGGAGCAACAGTGTCCACTGGCCTGACCTCCCGATGTTCCCGGAGACTGGATCACCAACCGAAGAATACACATGGAGGGACCCATGGTGCTGGCCACATATGCGGCAGAGGAGGGTCTTGTTAGCCATCGGGGGAGCAGAGGTTCTTGGGCCCGAGGGTGTTAGATGCCCCAGTATAGGAGAATTCCAAGGAAGAAAGATGAGAGTGGGTGGGGGAGTACTGCCATAGAGGCAGGGAGAGGGAAGAGGGAATAGGGAAGTTCCAAACGGGAGATCTGGAAAGAAGGAAACATTTGAAATATGAATAAAGTATCAAAAATAAATACAATAAATACTTTTTTTTTAAAAAGTGAGACTTCCAGATTACAAAAAGCTTGTTCAAATTGTGTGTCTTGCATAGAGGGAAGGCTATCCAGTCATCATGTGCACGCTCGGAAAAGAATTGTTACTGGAAAGGGAACAAAACCTCTTGTCTTTGGCCCACCATCCCACAGAGTAGAAAACATTTGCTTTGATTCCATACCCAGGTCAATGGACCACAGAAGCCAAAATCAGTTCGTTAAAACACCACCACTGACCACAAGCCACCCAAGAATGAGACACGTTTGTAAAGACCAGCTCCTTCCCCCACATGCTCATTTTCAAGGCCATATGGGTTGGGGGAAATTGTGTGTCTCTGTTAAAGTGGTTTTCAATGTGTATGTGAATTGGTTTTTATTCTGACATGATTTCTGACTCGTAAATGTAAAAAAATAAATGGCAAGGCAAGGAAAGGCTTAGCTACTGCAAATGTAAATGCACACAGAAAAGTAGCCACCATGTTTAGAACTTAGGAGACAGAAAACCATTTTAGTTATTTGCACTCTAGTAACTGACATGAAGCCAATACTATTCAAAATACCTGCCAAAACATCCTCCCTAATATGTATGCTTTGAATGAAAATACCCCCAGCCCCGAGGTGGCAGGACTCCCATCTGTGTTAAAGAATTTATGAGATATTTTTAAAAAATAAAATCATTCTGTTATAATGAACTCACAAATAAAAATACCACACAGACGGGCAAAGCCACTTTAAACACAGACTGGCCATTCTGAAGCAACAGAGCTTCACTTAGGGTCATACACTTTTACTATCAATTACATTTTTATATACTCATTCAAATTATTACAGTTAAAACTAGAAAAACACATAGCTTAAAAAGCTCTTTCACTACTTGTGTATCTCTTTGTCTACATTCTGTCCTTCCTTGTTGTCTAATATACACTGTTCTCAGTCTCCTTTCTGAATATTATTCTAGACCCATACTTAGATCGTTTTATAGACAAGCATTAATACACTATAGGTGAGAATCTGCATATGAAGGAGAACATGTAGTTTGTTTTTGAGTTTGGATAACCTCACTTAGTATCATACATTCTTAGTGTATCCATTTTTCTACAGATTCCATGATTTCATTTTTCCTTAAAGATGAATAATATTCTGTTTTATTTATCCATCCTTATCTTAGTTAGGGTTTTCCCTTGCAGTGAAGAGACACCATGACTGAGGTAACTTATATAAAGGAAAACACTGAATTGGGGCTGGCTTACAGGTTCAGAGGTCCAGTCCATTATTGTCATGGAAGGAAGCATGGCAGCATCCAGACAGGCATGGTGCTAGAGGACCTGAGAGTTCTCTATCTTCATTCAAAGGAAGCCAGGAGTAGACTGTCTCAGGAGTAGCTTGAAGGATTTCTAAGCCCATGCCCACAGTAACAGACTTCCTCCAACAAGGCCACACCTACTCCAACAAAAGCTCCTAATAGTGCCACTGCCTGGGCCAAGCATATTCAAACCACCACAATCACATTTTTATTATCCTTTCATCTGGTGGTGGACATTTGTGTTCATCCCATCTTATTGCTATCATAAATAGAGCAACAATAAACATCATGTGCCAGTATCACTGTGGCAGGATGTGGAGTTCTCTAAGTATATACCCAGAAATGAAAGACTTATGGACTGATTAGAGCTTCATGATTGTGAAGCATTGGAATGTTATGGACCGAGAGGTAAATTATTGTGGGCAGTTTTTGGAACCCCTTAAAAGCCATTAATCCTACCTCTGTGCCTTAATATCCTATGACTACCATGTGACACTTTATTAATAGACCACTAGTTCCTACCAACCTAAAAGATAAGACTACTGCCAGATAGTATATGCATGTGGGGATTTCACTCACTGTGCCTACTTTCAGATATTCAATATTTGAAAAGTACCTTGATTTATTACTTCCCTTGTTATCTAACTGAAGAAGCATCATGAAACTGTTATGTTGGAAAATGGTTTGGGAGACAAACTACATCCATATTTTGTCAATCATAATTGGCTACAGAATAATTACTCTCTCTCTCTCTCTTCCTTCAAAGTAAGAGTTTTCTCTTTCATCAACAATCTCAATATAAAAGGTTAATTATGTACTCTTCAATTAATATCAGACTGTTTTGAAGAAGGCTTGACTCCAAAAAGCCATCCAGTGCCACCATAAATTTTACAGCAATAGTTCAGGCTTCTATGGTTGCTTTATTAATGATAACTATTCCTTAGTCAATTCTTTAGACAATCTTGTTCTTTTACAGATCATAATGTAGTATCATCAAAAAACAATCTGATACATGAATAAGAAAACAAACAAATGAAAGAATGATTTAATAAAGAAATGACCCAGCTCTACTTACAGCCATAGAGTCAACCAAACAGTAGTTTAAATAAGTATTACTTTTTCCACTATGTGAAATTTGCTCTCTTTTGTTCCTAATTACAATAGATCTCCACCCTTTCTCTCATCTCTTAAACATCTTTCTTGCCCTCCCACACCCTATCAAATTCATGACTTCTGGTTCTTTAACTGTTACTGTTATATTGTATATTTTTTAAAGAAAAGAAAAACAAACAAAACATATAGGTGCAGTCTGCTGAGTCCCTTTAGTGTTGTTTGCATGCATAGAGTTATCATTTAGTATTGGATAACCAGTGAGGGGGTTCATCCTTAGGGAAGACTAATTCTTCCTCTCTCAACAGGCATTAACTGCTTATAGCTCTTTGTCTAGATGTACCCTTTCCATGTTAGCATTTTGATCGATTTATCTTTGTGTGGATACTATGGGTGTGTACCTTCCCTATCATTTCTAAGGTTGGGGAGATGTCTTGCAGTAGGTGTTCTGCTCCTGTGGCTCTTACAGTCTTTCTGCCCACTCTTCTGCATTGTTCCCAGAGGCTTAGGTATAGGAACTGTGCAGTGCCTGTATCAGTTGGGAATAGGTACCCATGGTCAAGTGTTCTCTGCATTTTTATCAAGTTTAGCTTTCTAAAATAATTTCTGACTACTGTAAAAAGAAGCTTCTTTGATGAGAAGTGAGAGCTACACTTACATGTGAACAATAGAAAAATGCCGGTAGAAATTACACCGGTTTAAGAGAGTATCAGTACTAAGCTCTCCTCTAAGAACTGACCTCAAAAGCTACAGGCAGGTGGCTAGGTTTTAGTAGCAGGCATAATTTCCCTATTATTGAGTGGGCCTTAAGTCCAATTGGACCATTGTTTGTTATCACCAAGACATAAGTGACACTATATATCACAAGTGTTCCAATCAGTATCCATCACATATAGTAGGCACTAGCAAATATTTGTTGAATGAAAGAACGATATCTAATGAGGATTGTCTTGGATTAACATTCCCAGGAGAGCTCTTAGATCAATAAATTTAAAATATATTAAGTTTAATAAAAGGGAAATAAGATTTCCCTTTTATGAATTTTAAATAAGGGAAATAGAATTTCTCCTGAGAATCCTATTTTGGCACATTCCTTATCTACGTAATGAAAAACTTCATAGAACAAGGTGGCAGCTTGGATAATCTATGATAGCTGCCTAGCACTTAGGATAAATGTCAGAAAGATAAATATTCTTTTTATTCTGTTGAATGAATAGTAATTCTAGAATAGACTTACAAACACTGAGTGTTCATCATTTATTGAGCACCAATTATAACACATATGTCTATTAAGTATCAGAATTTACGACCTACCCATAAGATCCATATAAATAGGTTCTTTGAGTCAATGTAACCTGCTTGCTCACAGTTCTCAAAACAATTTGGGTAAAATGTTTCATGTTATGCATCTCATCTCCCCATATTTTATTCTTCCATACAACAAAAATACAAACAAAAAAATGCAAACAGGAAAATGGAGCCATTGGATACAAGTAGTCTAAATGAGTTTTTATGCCACAGATGAGGATGAGAGAGATGGCTCAGCCTTTAAAGGCTAGGGTCACAACCATGCTACAGAGATCAGTTGACTAATCTGCTGCTCTTTGTGTAAACACACCTTGTTCTCTAAGGCTTCTTCAACTCTCTTGATTCTCTTCTGCAATGAACACACTCTTCCTTCTTTGGATATGCAACTGAATTTCAAAGCTCAGCTGACTCAAATATCAAATACTGAATAAAAGTTTGGGAAAAACTTGGAAGTGAAATAATAAAATCTGAAGTCATGTATAAATATTCTACTACCTGAATTTATGTAGAAATTTCCCCTGATATTCCTGTTGATTTTTTATTAGTGCCCAGTAGTCATAAAAGGTTTCAAACAAAAGCTTAATGACAATGATATTCAACAAGATATTTATTTAATATTTAATAGTGTGTGTGTCTATGTTGTGTTTGTGAGTGTGTGTGTATGTGTGTGTGTGTGTGTGGTTTTGTGTATTTAAAGGAATAATGGTACCAAACACAGCCTTCTTAGAGAGAAATTTCTTTGGAAAGTTCAGTAGAAAGTATTCTTTAGGGCAGAAGTCAATCAAAGGTTTTTATAAAGAAGATCATGAGAATTTTTCAGAACGGAAAAAAAAAGATAATTTTGAACAAATAATAGGAAAGAAATGGATACTGATAGCAAGAGAAAAGATGCTGCAGGCTTGCAAAGTATTGTAAGAACCACAGTGGCAAATGAGTTAGTATTCTAAGATGCTCTAGATTATTTTAAATTAATTTTAAGAATTTGATACATGTACATGATGAAATATGTTCATATCTACCTGAATTTCTCCCTCAAACTCCTCCCCTATCCCCATTAACATGACCCTTCCTAATTTCACATATTTCTTTCTTTTGATAACCCAGTAAATCCAGTTAGTGCTGCCCATGTGAGCAGGGCCACCGATGGGAAAATGACTTGCTGTCAGACCTTCTACCTCTTCACCTTTCCCCTCCATCTGAATCATCCAAAGCCAGACAGAGGACTTGCAGGAATCTTTGTGAAGAAGAAAATTTCCAAGAAACCAACTGCAACCAATAGAAATCTGAATTGAATTATATTAAGAAAATTCAAAACTAGTATAAAACAAAAATAAATATGAGAGCTGGCACCAAATAAACATAGAGAAACTTACTAATGAAAAAGGTTTTTTTCAGGCAATAGAACTTACTTATGTGGTGGAAAATCTCAACCTCTGTTCACTTTTCCAGGATTATAGGGTAAGTTTTAATTATGAAGGCTCCAGAGACTTTTCTCAAACACAAAATACTACTTAAAGATACCGGATACCAAATTCCACTTTGTATAACACAATATATAGAAGTTGGTTTCCCGGGTTTTGTCATGAAGAAAATACTTCCAAATAAATTACTTTCCAATTTAGCATATTTTTCTGCACATTGGAGACCAGTTTGGTAATCTTGATGCTTTAAGGGATGGAACCCAGGTAACTTTTATCTTTCAGTTGTTATGTTTCCTCTTCTACACTACAACAGTACATGGAGCATCAGTTGGCTAACCCTCTCTATCCCAAATACTACAACCATAGGAGCATTTGTCTTGTGTAAAAGACTAAGTCCAGTTGTCAAAAGTGCTAAAAGGTTGGCAAAATTGCTTTAGTGTACTTGAGCAAATACATTCATTTGCATTGTACTTTTAGTTTAAAACAAGTCAGGGCTAGAGAGAAGGCTCAATAGTTAAGAGCACTGGCTGCTGATTTTGAGGACCCAGGTTCAATTTCCAGCACTCATGTATATTTATATGTGTGTGTGTGTTTATGTGTGTGTATGTGTGTGTGTTAGATACATATATATGTATGTGAGATATATATATCACACCTAGGTGTGAGTTACCAAAGGTCCATCAACCACCATTATGAAATGGAATTATTCTATAGAAAGTATTACTGTGGGCTGGAGAGATGATGGCTCAGTGGTTAAGAGCACTGACTGCTTTTCCAGAGGTCCTGAGTTCAATTCCCAGCAATCACATGGTGGCTCACAACCATCTGTAGTGGGATCTGATGCCCTCTTCTGGTGTGTCTGAAGACAGCTACAGTGTACTCATATACATAAAATAAATAAATCTTAAAAAAAAAAAAGAAGGTATTACTGTTTTATAAATCATTAAACTGTTAAAATGTACTTAAGGTTGCATAAGAGTTCATAGTAGGTTATATAAACATATAACAGTTAGTAATAAAAAATATGATGACAGCTTTATTTAACTTAGTTTTAAGTTACATCTTAGAAAACTGCACCTTACTTCTCATGATACAACTATTATGCAATGACTTAAGCCTATCACATTGCCTTGGTGCATAGCAGGCTATATCTTTCAAAAATTGCCATTACAATACGGTGTTTGCTCTATGGTGAAGTTATCTAATGGACCATTTCTCAAAACATATTCCCAAAAATGTTTGTATGAGTTAAATGATAGCACCGACTTGTAGTGTTTTTATTTCCAATGTATTCATAACTTTTGACCTACCCATATAACATGACTCTGAAATCTCTTGTAATATTACTAGAAATAAGTATCAATTTCAATCCATGCATATGATCTGTGACTATCAACAATTTCAATCTATAATGATTGAGCTATTTAGGGGCTTTGAGGTGGGGGCTAATCAAGATGTAATTTTCTATTAGTAAGTAGAGATTGTAAGATATAACCTAAAAGTAGATTTCTCAACTCAAAACTAATAATTTAGAAATAGTGGTCAAACACCTTCTTACTTTATTGGCTACACATTTTACTTGAAGACTAACATATTTTCCTAGTGTTCCTTGGGAGAATTATTAATCATCACTGGATTAATAATACAAGGTACAAGTGTCAAATGATTTTGACCGTATATAACTGCCTACTTAAGAAGCCATTCACTTCCAGATCAATAGCTACAACCTAGGTGTCCAGGGTATCTGTACTTAAAATCTTCCACTTAAGAGTAGACCAGCCTTCTATGTCCACTACATCTCAGCACAGCCTTATAAGGTAGCCCTTTTGCATTTTTGTGACATCTCATTTAATGCAACTCTTAAAAATACCATAGAAACTTAAAAGTACCATATAAACTTCACAGAAATATGCACACAAAGCCTCTACTTTACATGTACTTGAAGAAGCCCTGAGAAAATTCTAGAGAAAACCATTGCTTTAGTATTTTTAGTGAAAGCTATTTGAGCTAACATGATGATGAAAGCTATGACAGTATTTTTCTGTTGCTCAAAAAAAGCAGTATTGGCTTTTTTTGAACAGACAAAACCCAATTTCTGGTGTTTAAGAACTATTTAATGTATTTTAAAGTAAAATATACTAAAACACGTTTTTTATAGGATGGGTTTGTAAGGTTAATCAACTGTTGAGTTGAGTAATAAGAATGAGAAAGTTCAATTTGCTAACTATGGCAACTCGAAAGAGGGACAGCAGCAAAGGTTTTCTCAAAGTGGAAACAGATCTTGCTTCCCGAAACCAGACATTTGCAAAAGGTACAAATGTAGAAGAAACAGATCTCCCTCTGTCCCCACAGACCTCAGGTATGCAGCTGTACAAGTCAAGTTCAAACCTGAAAGTTCATCTTAGATTCTGTCTCTTGTCCTCTACAGTTAATAAATCACGACATTCTGAAACTTTGAATCTCTGTCTCATTTTCCACATCTTCAAAGAACAATCTTTGAGCTTCCTACATCTTTCTACTGGCCCTCACCCTTTATTTCATTATGACATTCTGTCTCTGAAGAAATACTCTTGATGGTTTTTTTTTTTTTTAATTTTTAAGTAGATTGGCCATTTGTATGCTTAATATTTACTTGAAGTCCATATCCTATAGTGTAGCAGAGTTGGGCATGGTACCAGACACACATCTGTAATCCCAGTTTTTGGGAGGTGGAGGCAGGTGAATAAGAGTTGTAGGGCTCTACCTGAGGACCCAGCTATTCCACTCCTGGGCATATACCCAGAGGATGCTCCAACATGTAATAAGGACACATGCTCCACTATGTTCATAGCAGCCATATTTATAATAGCCAGAAACTGGAAAGAACCTAGATAGCCCTCAACAGAGAAATAGATACAGAAAATGTGGTACATTTATACAATGGAGTACTACTCAGCTATTAAAAACAATGACTTTATGAAATTCTCAGACAAATGAATGGAAGTGGAAAATATCATCCTGAGTAAGGTAACTCAGTCCCAAAAGAACACTCAAGGTGTGTACTCACTAATAAGTGAATGTTAGCCAAAAAAAAAGTACAGAATACTCAGGATACAATCCACAGAACTCAAGAAGATTAACAAGTCAAAGGGCCCAAGTGAGGATGCCTCAATTTTACATGAGAGGGAGAAGAAAGCAATCACCAGGAGGCAGAGGGAGGGAAGGACCTGAGTGGGAGAGAGAAGGGGGAGGGGAAATGGGAGCATGATCAGGCATGTGTGGGGAAAACAGGACTGAAATCCTGAAAGCCAACAGAAAGAATGGAAACAGGCAACCTTGGGAGGGAGGAAGTGGAGAGACCTTCTTTTAAAAGAAAAAAAAGAGTTGAAAGGCAGCTCTGGCTACATAGTAAGTTCAAGATCCAGCCTGGGCTACATGAGAATTGTCTTCAAAAATGATTAAAAACAAAACAGACAAAACAGTCTACAGAAAAGCACATAATCCATACGGTTTTTCCTAGTGCCCTATGGAAAGTTTATCCTGTGGTGTTCTACCATACTCAGTGCCTAACGCATGGTTTTATAGTAGTTTTCCAAAGTCATCGTTCCTTTTTTATTTTGCCCAGAATTTCTTTTGTCTTTCCTTTTCTTTTGCCTAAGAACTCTTTATTAGTCAATAGGCTGAATGGTCCTTCTACTTGAAATTTCCAGATGTCATCTCTTTCTAGAGTTCTATCATTACCCACATAGTACTTGATGTTGCCAGTGAGTTGGCTGGGGTCAGTCAAGGGAACTTCAATGGCTAATGACTGACAGCTTTTGTTTCCCTTGATGTTTGGAAGCAGAGAACAATGGTCATTGGAGGATAAACGCTGAACCAAATGGAGGCATCAAGTATGGCAGGACTTAAGCACCAAACTCTTCATTCTGCAGATATTATAGCTCTTGTGTAAGCCTAGGACATCAGAACTCCTCAATTTTGGCCTATATCTGGCATTGAAATTTCCAAGCTAACCTAGGCATTCTTTAGAATCTCTTAACCCTTCAACAGGAGCTAGTGTTACTGCTCTCACCTTAAAGTCTTAAACTATAGCCTGAAAACATGAGAGTGCTTCTGGTAACCAATGCCTGTGGATTGTCATTCCTGGTTCCTTCTAGCTTTCTTTAAGTCCTTAATCATCAACTCTGTCCATTCTTGATTTCTTCTTCTACTGCTCTTCTTCTACAGTGGATGCTCAGGAACTCTCCAGGTTCTCCTCCTATACCTGTCAAGCATATGGCTGCCTTCACACCTTTGCATTTCAGTTGTCTTTCTTCACATTACCTGCTCAACCAGTACTACTCAAAGAAAACAAAGACTGCTGGGCAGTGGTGGCACACGCCTTTAATTCCAGCACTTGAGAGGCAGAGGCAGAGGCAGAGGCAGAGGCAGAGGCAGAGGCAGAGG
>JADRCH010000150.1:4785370-4838830 GCA_019843965.1 Rhynchomys soricoides
AGAGGCAGAGGCAGAGGCAGAGGCAGAGGCAGAGGCAGAGGCAGAGGCAGAGGCAGAGGCAGAGGCAGAGGCAGAGGCAGAGGCAGAGGCAGAGGCAGAGGCAGAGGCAGGCAGATTTCTGAGTATGAGGCCAGCCTGCTCTACAGAGTGAGTTCCAGGACAGCCAGGGCTATACAGAGATACCCTGTTTCAAAAAAACAAACAAACAAAAAAAAACAAAGACTAAGAGAGAATCCTCTTATCCTGACAAAGTTGCAGTGTTGCAGTGCTGAAGAAGGGAACACAGAAGAATCTCCTAAGAAGCACCTAAGTGAGTTTGGGCATCTTGAAAAACATAGCCAGAAATAGGATGTCTGGGCAAACCACACCCTTGCCACTTTGGCACCACATAATCCCTATGCTACATCACAGGGAAAGTTTTTCTCTCTTGGGGACAAGTAAATAGTTAAAGAGTCAGCTACCTGTCGCTGAAAGTCTCTGCACCAGAGGAACTCTTTAAAGAATTTATTAACTCTAACAGTGATTTTAACGGATTTTAACAGTCCTTTAATGTGGCTTTGCACCTACTTTTTTGTCTAGAAGAAAACCCCTCTATCTGACCCATCAAATGTTCTTTATCCTCCAGGGCATTTAAGTAAGAATCCTTTCTCATTATGTTTTGCATGTGGATGTGGTGTCTACAACTCTTATTTGTAATTAAGAGCTCTGGAGCTGATGGGATGAGATCCATGCTGTCTCAAACACAGCCATCTGGAAGCTGGGCCTGAGGACTGGACTTCTGAACAAGGGATGCCTTGACAGAGTGTCCTTAGGAAATACCTGTAGGCCAGTGAAAGCATCATGACATAGCAGACAAAGCATCATGACATAGCAGACAAAGCATCATGACATAGCAGACAAAGCATCATGACATAGCAGACAAAGAAGCTAAGCAGGTTCCATTCTACTTGGGCATAATCCCAATGTGAACTCTGGCACATTATGTGTATACAGAACTGGGTCTTTTTGGACCAGGATTCTGGAATTTCAAGTTACTCAATTATTGTACATTGTCACTGGCTAGGGGGTAGTGATGTCAGGAAACACTGTTCAATTCCAGCAGCCAAGTCACCCAGGGCAGGCAGGTCTTGTCAGCAAAAGCAATCCTCTGTGAAAGGAAGTACCTTAGCTGATAGAAGTCCACATGCACTGCAGCTGCATCTTAGATGGAATCTGTGTGATTCCATCTTTTACTATAAACTTTAGCAAAATCTCTTTTAGGAATATGTTACAGGGTGGGAAGAAGCTGTCTTGTTTGTTTTTGTTTCCTTCTATCTGATTATTTTCTTAATTTGTCCAATCACTAGCCCTAGATCTTGAACTACTGTTAGGGCCTAAGAACTACTGAAGGAAAACCCCAGACAAAGACAAAGACAAAGAGCATTTATTCTGCAGATATTAGCATCATTCAGGGCTCAAACATTCATCGAAATAGCTATGATCAGATTAGCTGGCAGACCCCCTTTTATGCTGGTCTAGGGGAATTTTCCAGAAAATTTAGGTAATCTCTAAAGTGATTGGTAGGGGACAAAGCAGGGACATTAGTACAATTTTGATCAGTTACTAAGTTAGATTTATTATATTTGGTAAGACCTTAAAGAGTTTCAGAAACCAGCTCAGTTCTGGCCTTGTTATGTCCTCCATCCAGGTGTCCCAGGAGCTGACGCAGCTCCAGACTTATGCTAAGTCAGAATCGTCACTTATAGAGGACACGTTGTCAGTGACTTTCTCTGTGGAGCCCAGTTTTCTTCCTGGGAAATTAAAATTTTTTCACTTTTGTCTTTAGACCTCTCACTACTAACTTTGTTAACTCATATATTTGAGTGCTCTCCATTATCTAGTTGAAGGATATGTAACTCCTACCTGTGCAGAGCCTCATACGTGACATAGTGAGAGTACATAACAATGAAGCAGAGGTTCTGCCATGAGGTATTTCTAATCAGCTGAAACAGAAACGTCCAGTGGAAACCTGCTTCAGTGTGTGGTATTCACTATAGAATCTATATAGTCGTATATATAGTGAGAGCCCCAAGTCCCCAAAACACATCCAGAATATTTCTTTAAGCTATTTAGTCTTTTAAATTACCGTAGTTCCCTTTTGGTTTTGTTATGCGATCCTATGTGTTCTACCTGAGGTTCTGAGTCCGTTCACATCATCCCATAATTGAAATAGACAAATAGTTACTTACCTAATAGGAAAATGCCTGAAAAGCCGCAAAGTGTTATTAAGTCTATGTACTATTAAGTGTGTATGTCTCTGTAATATTTCCTGGATATTTGAAAATAAATGATATATCATCAGATTTGAGGAATTAGTCTTATTATAGAAGAAAAACATGCATCGGCAGGCCACAGAAACATCATTTTGAATAAACCTGTAGTGATATTCTTGCAACATTTAGATATGTCTGCCCACGTACAATCACACAAATAAAACAAATGGAAATTATCTCTAAGCTATATTTTCCTATCTTGTCATAATTAGTGAATTATTGTAAACATTTTCTAAATTTTCCATACACTTCCTAAAATGCATAATACAAGGTATCAAAGAACACTGAAGAGAATTCTAAGTCCCCAAAGCAAACTTTCTTCTAGATTACAAATAAACAGAAGGGAAAAAAATCAAGAGAGAAAGTACCCACGAACATATATGCAAATTTTAATCAACAGAAACACAAAGGCCTGGGTAGCACTGAGAAGCCGCAGACCTTTTGGAATTTAATTTCGCTCCTTTCTATTTGTTGTGCTGGATTGTGACCACAGTTTCCTATTAAGATCACCACACATGAAATGAAAGAGAAATCTACTTGGTTGAAGCTCATTTGAAGCAGTATTTATAAAAATACAATGGCGTCATGTGGCACATTAGTAATGGGTACGGCAAGGTACACAAGAAATGTCAATAGCAGTCATGTGTAACAGAGAGCAGGGGAGAGAGCATATTAATTCTGGGAAATCTGGCCCAGCTCCAAGGATTTTTACAATCCCCAGACTATTTTTAAGAAGTTCTCAAAATTGAATCACACATTTAAAACGGTGAAAAAAAAAAAACAAGTAACTGAATCCAACTCAGGTATGAAAGTGAAGATAAGAAAATGTAGCCAGCCCTTGGCTGCATGCTTCGAGCAGATAAAAATGGAAACCGGCCAAACCCTTTGACTGTGGGAAAGTCTCCCCATTTGCATTTTGTTTTATTTGATTCTTCAGGCAGTATATTAACACACAGGGGATAACTATTATAATTTCCATTAGCATCGAAAGCACTAGATTCCAGTTGAACGCATAATGTGTTATTGAAAACTTGATTTCTAATTTTTAATGGTTGAAAAAGCAAGTGATTATAGTCTTCGAAACATTTAAAAAAAAAAAAAAGAAGAAAGAAAAAACGACCTTCCATTAAATTAGTTATACAGAAGAGAAGTGAAGTGGTAATAAGAATGAAGATTGGACTGTTTTTATCTGTGTGAAATGGAGAGATGGAGAAAATGAAACAACAAAATTAACTCAATTATTTAACAAACAGGTTTTCATTTACTAATATTGAACTAAATGTAGGCTTGGCATGAAGCAGCTTTCAAGGGGGGGTATTTAGATAAATTAAAATTCATACAAATGGAGATTTGATACTTCAAGACCTGAAACTTTCAATTGTCATATAAAAAAAAAAAACAAAAGTATGTTTCACGATTCGTTATTATTTTAGCTGAAGAAATGAAGCAAGCTTTCAGGAGTGAAGATTATTTTGCAGACATTAGCTAGTTTTAGGAAGCAAGCACATATGTAACTATGTCCATAGACTCACCAGATACCTGTCAGAGCTTTCAGAAGTGGCCAAGGTTGCATGCTCAGTAGTGCGGACATGCATTCCATTTTTCTATCTTTCCAAACAGCCAACAACCCAATATGTTTTTAAAGATTTATTCATTTTATTTATGTGAGTACACTGTAGCTGTCTTCAGACACACCAGAGGAGGGCATCAGATCCCATTACAGATGATTGTGAGCCATCATGTGGTTGCTAGAAATTGAACTCAGGAACTCTGGTAGAGCAGTCAGTGCTCTTAACCACTGAGCCATCTCTCCGACCCTCTTCAATATTTTTTTATTAGTGTTTATTCTTTTGAGTCACATTGTCCATGCTTTCATATTTTGAGTAGCAGCTTTCTTTGTTGCTAATTTCAGCTCCTGGTTCCTGGTTCCTGTCATTCACTTTTCCCCTTCCATCCATACTGTGTAATTACCTTCCTATGTGGGTTTTTTTCCCTTTATTTCATCTGTTTGTCTGTTCTTGTTTGTTTCCCAGAGTGGCCAGAACTTACTGTTCTGAAGATGACCCTGCCTCCACCTCCAGCATATGGTACTATGTCTGGTTTGCTCTTGATTTTTCTTTTTTATTTTTGTTGACCTGCAGGGCATTAGAGCCTCTGAAAATGGAATTCTGAGTGATTAGAAACTGTACAACCTAGATGCGGGGTCTCAAACTCCTGTCCTTTGGAAAAGCAGAAAGTGTTCTTAAAAGCATCTCTTCAGCCTCGCTGTGTATCTTTTTTGTTTTGTTTTGTTTTTGTTTTTCTTTTTTCTTTTTTTTATTTTTTTATTTATTTTTCATACTTTATTTACATTTCAAATGTTTCCCCCTTTCCAGATCTCACCTTTGGAACCTTCCCATTCCCTCCCCTCTCCCCCTGCCACTCTGGGGGTATTCCCACCCATCCACTCTCATCTTCCCTCCCTAGCATTTCCCTACACTGGGGCATCTAACACCCTCAGGCCCAAGGGCCTCTCCTCCCCCTGAAGGCTAACAAGACCCTCCTCTGCCACATATGTGACCAGAATCATGTGTCCCTCCATGTGTATTCTTTGGTTGGTGGATCTTAAAAGTCCTTATGTGTCTTTACTTTCATTGAGCAAAGCACTGGTTTTGAAAGTAAGCATGGTATTTGCATACATGGTTATGTGTCCTCAACTTTTGTGTTGGTATTTTTTAAAGACAATTTCGGTGGTGCTCCTGCTCAGGAGCCTTATTTTTTAATTATATCCTCTTTTTAATTTATTTCAGGCATTTGAGAATGTGAAACACCTGAGGGGCTCTGTGTACAGTGACTCATTTCTTACATTTTATAATAATTTCTGTGTGTCCTTTCCTCCAAGGCTTTCAAGGTATTTCCCAAATCTTTCTTAAATAATTAAAGTTCCTTTTTTTTATATTTTCATGACAATATCCTGCATACTTATATTTCAAATAAAAATACTTAAATGAAAATTTAATTTTTCATGATTATATTGCTTGTCTCAAAGAGTATATTCCTAAAAGACATTTTTCGAGGAGCATGAATAATTGCAAGCATCATTTCAGTTAATGATAATTCATTACAGGGCAGTTACATCCTCAATACTAAACTAATCGACTTAATGCAGGAAAAGGATTCAGAGCCATGTTCAAGATATTATGAAATATCCAATAGTCATTTTCATAGACCCAGTTTCTGCTTAGAAGTTTATATTTTCTTGATGGACTTTCATTCACCATTTAGTTAGGCTTTCTCAAGTCTAGTCACTAGACAGATTTTTTTTGCCATAAAAAGAAAATAATTATGTTGTTGCTGAGGCTAAAATACCTTTATTTAGACACGTAAGTATTTTGATGGTTAGTTTCATTCCAGTGACTTTTGTCATGATATTTGACCCTAGTATGTATGTATTTAGTGGGCTCTTCAAAGCTTGTCTCTGCATTCTGAATTCCAAACTCATGACCACTTGCTGGTTACTCAGCTCTGTCATATTTATTGTCATGAACTTTCTTTCCACAAGCTCTTTTTTTCTCTCTTCCCACTCCCCTGTGCCTCCTGTTCATTAACTGACTACTCACTGACATATAGAAGTTATTTCACTAAAGAAGACTTCCACTCCCTGAAACTGACACCAGAGTACCCAGAGCAAAAGTGTCAGAACTGAGTCTTGACTTCGCACACAGATTCTGTTCAGCCAGCCCAGTATATTTTTGTGAAATACAATCAAAAAAAGAAACATAATTGTGAGTTCAAGATAAAACTAATATTTACTATTAAGGGTCTCACAAGAACTGGTAATATGGGCTTTAGGGAGAGAAAGACATACATGGAAAATGTTACTAAGAGGTAGCTTTCACCATATTCTGACTAAATGTAGTGGGAATACATTCCATTTTCAACTGAATCATTTATATGTTAATAAGGTATCAAGAACAGTGATGTGGCTACCAATGAAATTAATCACATATTTTCTATTTAATCCAAAGACACTATGGGATATGCAAATGTTCAAATGTAATATTAATTGAAGCAAAAAACAATATGAACTTGGAAGGTAGTCAACCAGTAATAAATGTTTATGTAACGCAAAGCTCCTTCATTTGAAAATAATATAGTACCTGAGGACCCAGCTATTCCACTCCTGGGCATATACCCAGAAGATGCTCCAACATATAATAAAGACACATGTTCCACTATGTTCATAGCAGCCATATTTATAATAACTAGAAGTTGGAAACAACCCAGATGTCCCTCCACAGAGGAATGGATACAGAAAATGTGGTACATTTACACAATGGAATACTATTCAGCTATTAAAAACAATGACTTCATGAAATTCGCAGACAAATGGATGGAACTTGAAAATACCATCCTGAGCGAGGTAATGTAGTCACAAAAGAATGAACATGGTATGTACACACTGTTAAGTGGTTATTAGCCCAAAAGTTCAAAATACCCAAGAGTCACTTCGCAGCAACAGTAGGGTTGAGTGTGAGGTCCCAGATGGAGGACTTGGAGAAGGAACTGAAGGAGCCGAGGGAGTTTGCAGCCCCAGAAAGGCAGCAATAGTGGCAAATGGCCTGACCCCCGATACTCCTGGAGACTGATTCACCAACCAAAGAATACACATGGAGGGACACATGGTGCTGGCCACATATGCGGCAGAGGAGGATCTTGTTAGCCATCAGGGAGAGGAGAGGCCCTTGGGCTTGAGGGTGTTAGATCTCCCAGTATAGGGGAATGCCAAGGAAGGAGGATGAGAGTGGATGGGTGGGTGGGTGGGGGAATACCCTCATAGAGGCAAATGGGGAGGAGATATGGGTGTTCCAAAGGGGAGATCTGGAAAGGGGGAAACATTTGAAATGTAAATAAAGTATCAAAAAGAAAAAGAAGAGAAAATAATATAGAAGTGAGGAAAGAGGGAGAGACTTGATTCTACCACACATTAATAAATTACAGTATGAGCATCTCCAAATTAATATGCCAAAAATATGATAATATTAAAAAAAACCTTGAACTTATAGCAAGGAAGAGTGGTTACAGGCTATTATGTGAATAGCATATTCAATATAATAATGCAGATAAAGTATGGATCTTTACACAATAAAGATCCATTCCCACCCATTAGATTAATGTTAGGTTAATGATCTGAAGAACAGAAAAGTTGAATGATATACTTCTTCAGAAATACAGCCAAATATTACTAGTCTTTGGATATCTATGGAAGGGGTGTCTTATAATGTCTGTTTGCAAACATGTGTGTGGCTAGATCAGTAGATGTGATATATAAATAGATAGATGATAGATAGATAGATAGATAGATAGATAGATAGATAGATAGAATGTTTAAATAAAAAATCAATAGTAAGATGTGTTGATATGTGATAGAAACATAAATGATAGATAGGTAGGTCATGAAGAGGTAAACCAAAGAAATAAAGTCAGATTCATAGATGGTAGATATACGGGTATCTTAGTTAAGGTTTCTTTTGATGTGATAAAACACCATGACCAAAACAAGATGAGGAGGAAAGGGTTTATTCTGTTTAAACTTCTCTGTACATCACCATTCATCACTGAAACGAGTCAAGGCAAAAACTCAAGCAAGGAGAGAGCCTGGAAGCAGGAGCTGATGCAGAGACATGAAGAACCGGTGCTTACTGGCTTGCTCCCCAGAGTTGACTTGGGCTTCTTTCTTACATCCACAATGGACTAGGCATTCTCCAATCAATCACTATTTAAGAAAATGCCTACAGGTTTGCCTTCAGCCTGAATCTTAAAAAGGCAATTTCTCAGTTGAGGTTCCCTCTTTTTAGATGATTATAGCTTGTATCAAGTTGACCAAAAATTAGCCAGGACAGTGAGTGACAGACATGTAGTTAGATATGATAGATATGATAAAATCAATATGCACTACACTTGCAAGCATACACATATACATATATCTTACACTTTCACAGACAACTTCTATTACATATAATGTAATCCTCTGAAGGCTCAATAGGATAGTAAAGGATGCGGAGTCTTCGGGGAAACAGAGGGAACTACATAATAATGCATTTTTAGAGTCTGAATTGAACTGTATGTTAGTGACAGTTATTTAGGAAATTCCAAGTTTTTCATGGTCTCTTTAAGTATGGGGTCTGGCAATAAAAAATAATCTGGCATTTATCTTGTGGAATTCAGGCAACCACAGGAGCCCAAATAAATCTAATTTCCATAGTTCCTGTGATTTTAGTACCCATTTGCTGCATGGAAACTCTGTGTTTGCTATTAAATTAAGATTATGAATATCATGTAATGTGTAAACTACAAATATGTCATAACTCTGGAATGATAATATAAACTTCAGTAGCTACAAATATAATCAAGGCTGTGAATCCCCACTGCATTGAAGAACCCACATTTCAGAAGCTCAGAGTCAGATATGGCAAAAGTGGTAATTTACATACACCCTTCCCTTTCTCAGAGTTGCCATGCATATGCTTTTAAGCAGATAGAAAGGGTGTAATGAATTTATTTTTAAAAGGATTGTATTTTTTTAGAAGTATATCTCAGGTAGGCATGGTAGTACATGCCTTTAATCCCAGCACTCAGGATCCAAACTGGATCTCTCTGAATTCAGAGTCAGCCTGACTTATGCATCAAATTTTAGGCCCATGGAGGCTATATAGTAAGACTTCATCCCAAAAATAACTAAATCAAAATAAAAACTAGCCAGGCAGTGGTGGTGTACACCTTTAATCCCAGCACTCGGGAGGCAGAGGCAGGTGGATTTCTGAGTTCAAGGCCAGCCTGGTCTACAGAGTGAGTTTCAGGACAGACAGGGCTACACAGAGAAACCCTGTCTCAGGAAAAATAAAAATAAAAACTAATGCTCCTGTGGGGACTTAAGTAAGTATGACCCACATAGACTCATGTGTTTGAGCTTGGTCCATAGAAAGTGGCACTATTAAGAGATACGGTCTTGTTGGAATAGATGTGGCTGGAAAGACAGTGTCACCATAGGGGCAGGCTAAAGCCCCTAGCCTCGTATGTTCAAGCTCTGCCTAGCATAGAACACAGTCTCTTTCTGCTGCATGCAGAACAAGGCATAGAATGTTTGGCTCCTTCAGCACCAAGTCTGCCTGCATAATGCCATGCTTCACACCAAGATTATAATGGACTGAACCTCTGAAACTATCAACCAGTCTCAATTAAATGTTTCCTCCTATAAGAGTTGCCATGGTCATGGTATTTCTTCACAGCAATGGTAAACAAAAACATTATGTTTACAATAGTATTAAATGCTTAAAGTGGTAGACAAAGACAGATTTGTTCCTGAAAATGAAGATGAAGGCAAACACTGAGCTGCTATGCCATCAAGTAGTGTATCCTAAGAAGAATCAACACTATATATGGTTATTACAATATCCCTGAAGGAGAAAGGCAATAGAGAGAGAAAGAGGAGTTTCACTCCTAGTCACAAATGTTGGGGCTCATACAAAGTTCCATGCAGATGGAAAAGGTTCTGTCTAGAAAGGTCTCATGTAGAAACAAATTTACTTTTATTTCTTCATTCATTTTATTTAAGGATGAGATTTCATTATGTAGTCCAGGATGGCCTGGAACTTACTATATAATTTATTAGCTTCTATGGTGATTCAAATAAGAATCGTGGGAAAGGCTAGTATCTTTGAATACTTAGTCATCAAGGAATGGAACTGTTTGGGAAGGATTAGAAAGGTTAGGAGGTATAGCCTTTTAAATATAGGTGTGGCCTTTTTGGAGATGTGTCACTGGGGGTAGCTTTGAAGTTTCAAAAGCCCACACCAAGTCCAATGCCTGTCTTTCTGCCTGATGCTTACAGATCAGGATACAAAGTCCTCACCTTTGCTTCAGTGCTGTGCCTGTCTCCTGGGAATCATGACGATAGTGGACTAACCCTCAAAAAGTGTAAGCAAGCCCCAAATTAAATATGTGATGGAAGGAATTCCTTTTCTGGTCTAATCTATTTGGGATTCTGTAGGCTTCTTGAGTGTTTATGGTCATCTCTTTCTTTAGGTTAGGGAAGTTTTCTTCTATAATTTGTTGAAGATGTTTACTGGCCCTTTGGGTTGGGAATCTTCACTCTCTTCTATAGCTAGTATCCTTAGGTTTGGTCTTCTCTTTGTGTCCTGTATTTCCTGGATGTTTTGGGTTAGAAGCTTTTTGCATTTTGCATTTTCTTTGACTGTTGTGTCAATCAATGTTTTCTATGGTATCTTCTGCACCTGAGATTCTCTCTTCTATCTCTTGTATTCTGTTGGTGATGCTTGCATTTATGACTCCTGACCTCTTTCCTAGGTTTTCTAACTCCAGGGTTGTCACCCTTTGTGATTTCTTTATTGTTTCTATTTCTGTTTTTTAGAGCCTGGGTGGATTTGTTCAATTCCTTCACCTGTTTGGTTGTGTTTTCCTGTAATTCTTTAAAGGATTTTTGTGTTTTCTCTTTGGGGCTTCTAGATGTTTACCTGTGTTCTCCTGTATTTCTTTAAGGGAGTTATTTATTTCCTTCTTAAAGTCTTCTATAATCATATAAATGTGATTTTTAAACTAGAGTCTTGCTTTTCTGGTGTTTTGGGGTATACAGGGCTTGCTGTGGTGGGAGAACTGGGTTCTGATTATGCCAAGTAGCCTTGGTTTCTGTTTCTTATGTTCTTGCACTTGCCTCTCACCATCTGGTTATCTCTGGTGTTAGCTGGTCTTGCTGTCTCTGACTGAAGCCTGTCCCTCCTATGATCCTGGTTATGATGGAACTCCAGGGAGTCAAGCTGTCTCTGGGTGTGGGCATGGAGGGGGGCATGGAGAACTTGATCTGCCCCAGGGCACCTTTGTGGAATTGAAGGATGATGTATCTCCAGCAGGGTGGATAGGTCCTATGTCTGCTGTACCCTATGGGGTTCCCAATTAGATCAGATATTGGGGTGGAGGGGGCTCATCTATGAGCCTGGCTGTGATGGACCTCCTGGGATTCAAGCTGTCTCTGGGTGTGGGAGGAGACCTGGAGTGCCAGCACTGCCCTAGGCAGATTTGCAGGCCA
The DNA here is from genome assembly GCA_019843965.1 of Rhynchomys soricoides. Lineage (NCBI taxonomy): Eukaryota > Metazoa > Chordata > Mammalia > Rodentia > Muridae > Rhynchomys > Rhynchomys soricoides. Next base: position 4,796,765 of record JADRCH010000150.1, read on the forward strand.
GAAGGAAGATGTGTCTCCAGCAGGGCAGCTCATCCAAGTTTCATGTTTCTTAATACTTAGGTTTTGTACAATATCCCACATATATTCATTACATCCACTGCCAACTTCCAACATTGAGAACTTTGTAACATTCCTATCTGCCACATTCACATAGTCAGGACAGAGAATACTGAATGTGTAAACATGGCTTTCCAAAGCTATTCCATGAAAATACTGAGTTTATGAAATTCAGCATGGAAACTAATCTAGATAGACACATAAGTACCTATATACCAATGTACCTGTACATGCTATCCTGAGTTTTACTCACAATTGAAGGTATTGTTCAAATCAAAACCATTTCAAGAAATCTTTTCTAGGTAACCCAACCAGAACTATTTCTCCCTACACATAAGCTGTGGTGTACAGGTTAAGATGCCCATGCTCTGTACTCATCACACATATCTTTAGATAAAGAATGGTTCAGGTGGACCCTTAGCCCTACCACTTTTTTCTACCCACTAATGGACAGAGTAGCTACATTCTTACATTGACCCACAAGATAATCAGCTCCCTGTTATTCATCAAGTTTGAGGGGAGAGGTTTATCCCAGAGCTCCATTAAAGTAAGATGGAATTTTCAAGGGGATTGGAGCCATGAAAGAGACTAGAATCTTCTAAAGGACCTATTAAAGTTAAGAAATAAAACCTAAAACACTAGAAACAAACTCACAAAGCAGTCACATTTCCATGGACATTTGAAGTTGCAATATAAATTTGGTCTGAGCACACAGTAACTTGTTAGCTTAATTTCTGGCACATGGACCCTTGGTACTTGTCCTCAGCAACCCTTGTCAGTTACAGATGTTGTAAGACTAATTCAGAGATGATTTAAAGGGGAGCTCTTGTGCTGTCCATAGCTGCAGGTACCAGGTCAGGTGGGTATTTCCTCAGATTCCACACTGCTCAGACTTTTGTCTGAACAGCTACTCAGCAAGTTTTGTCCTTAGCCATTGTACAAATACAAAAGAAATTTACATAGAGATTCTATCTCATTCCAATCAGACTGGCCATCATCAAGAAAACAAGCTACAATTGTTGGCTGGTTGACTCTACTTGGGGTAGATAGATTGTTCATACACTTTATACTCTGGAGATGGAAATGTAAACATGTAGTCACAGTGGAAACCAGTATGGAGGGTCCTCAAAAAAATAAAACTTGTATGTGATCCAGCTAGATGATCCCTCAGAAAGAAATCTTGGTCCTCTTATTAGAGAAATTGCTGCAAAACTGTAAACTACATTTGTTGTGGTACTACTCAGAATAGCCAAATATGGCCTAATAACCATCAACAAATAAATAGATTCATTAGAATCTTAATGATAGAGGATAACACTTTGTCACATGCAAGAAAATTAATGAAAATAGAGATAACCATGAACATAAAATAATACAGGCTCAGACAGTTATCATATTGTATGTATCATTTCCTATGTGGAATTTAGATTGTAAAAAACACAGAAGTGGATGATGACATTTTGGGAAAGGTAAAGGGAACAGTGGAAGAAGCAAAGGAGGAAGAAGAAGGTGATGGGGATGATGAATGTGACCTAAGAACCTGGATGCACATGTATGAATGTTTCATAACAAACCAGTTATTTTGTATAATTAATATGCTACTTTTTAAAACTTAAGAAGTTCTGGCTTTCTACATCTTGAGAAAAGCACCTACTGTTCAGCAAATTGTAAGCCCCTAATCACCTGTCACCAATCTCCCTTTCAATTTTCAAAATTATTCATCTATCAGACTTTGTTATAAACCAGGTATGCAAAACACAGCAAGCTCCCTTGGGTCAGTCATAACACTTGAGCATGTGTTGAGAACCCAACATTTAGTTCACAACCTTGCCTCAGCCAATTGGCACCATTCCAAGAATTTCCCTTCTCCTGAAGTTCTCTGCTTCTGCCTCCTTCACTGTTCAGTAAGTCACAGATACAGATTCCTACCTCGACTACTGCATATGTCATTAGCCCTCATTTGGCAGCTCAGTTCATTCCCAAAATGGTCACTTTTAATTTTCTGTCAATCTGTGGAACAAACAGTATTATACAGCCAGTCTCTGAAGAGCTGACAATTTCTCCTGCTATCCCATGTTTTCCAAATGACATCCTGCAAAGTCTTGCAAAACTCCATGTATTAACAATTAGGCAGCATGAAAGTGCACACTTTTGTACATTGGTGGTATGTCTAATGCCAGTAGACAAAAACACAGAGTAAAGTTCTTTGGATTGGGAGGAGAAAGCCTTAGGAGATGAAGGCAGTGAGGCAAGGTACTTATCTGCAAGTTAGCTAACTGCACAAAATCCTCACAGGAGGAGATTTTAATAATGAAAAAGTGCATATGTAGTAATCAAATCTTGTTCTCTTCCACTTTTTCTGTTTTTCACCCTTGATCAAATTAAGTTCTTTAAGGCAGTAATGTTTTTCACAAAAGTTCTCTTCTCTTAAATGATGGCAAGCAGCAGTCCCTGTTATTTTTCTCCATCAAGGGAAGATAGACCAAGAGGTATCTTTGAAAAAACCTGAAAACAATTCACTATAGACTAAGAATAGATACTAGGCAAAAAAATGAGACAGATTCAGGGTTCACAGCACCCTGGCCTTAGAGAGCATGTAGCAACACCAAGAATTCCAGAGAACGTTCCTGTGTATGTGTCTGGTGTCACAAACGGACATGGGTGTCCTTGAGAAAGTCCTTTAAATCTTAATCACAACAAAGATGCAACAGGCTGTCACAGGAACAAAAGAGGCCCTGCTGGCTGGAACCATGAATTTTTTAAGCTTAATTTACATGAATGGATAATGAAATATCCATTCTTTTCCAGCCAACCCTTACATAAGTCCAAAAAATTTGTGGGGCATACTCTGTGGAAGGGTAAGGAATTCCCCCAAAATAACAAGATTAAATTTTCATGTTATATTAAGTTCTTTTGTAAAATTTGCTTAGGTTTTATAGTATGTTGACCCTATTGATTGTAATTAGTATTCTTTTTAATTTAGTCCTTGTTCTAGTAAAATTTCTATTTTTTGTGATTAAATACTCTGACCAAAATTAAAACAACCTAGAGGCTAAAGGTATTTACAGTTCTAGGTTTCTCTCTTAGTCAGTGGTCTACTGTTGTGAAGAGATGTCATAATCAAGGAAACTCAAAAGGAAAGCATTTTAAGAGGGCTTGCCTGAAGTTTCAGAAGTTTAGTCCATTATCATCATGGCCAGAAGGATGATGGCTTGCAGGCAGGCCCTGGAGCACTACTAGCTAAGAGCTTTACACAATGATCCATAGGCAGAGTGAGAGAGACTGGGCTTGGCATGGGTTTTGAAACCTCAAAGCTAACCCCCCAGTGACACACTTCCTTCAACAGGTCCACACCTCTTGTCCTTCTAATCCTTTCAAATAGATCCACCCACTGGTTACGATGCATTCAAATCTATGAGCCTACTGGGACCTTCCTTATTAAAATCACCCCAGCTATAATCCATCATTTTGAGAAATCAAGATAGAAATTTCAAACAGCTTATCATATCCCATTCATCATCAAAGAGAAAAGGGAATTTATACATGATCAGTTAACTGCTTGTTTTTACTCAGATATATTTTTCCTTTTTTACAAATTCCAGGATCTCCTGCTTAGGGAATGTTTCTGCTTACACTGGGGTGGCTCTTCCCTCATCAATTGACATAAGATAATTCCTCATAGACATGCCCACAGTTCAACCCAATCTAAACAATACCTCATTAATACTTTCTTCTTAAATCAGCAAGATAGATAAACCCTTAGCCAGACTAACCAGAGGGCACAGACACAGTATGCAAATTAACAAAATTAGAAATTAAAACAGAAATATAACAACAGACTCTGAGAAAATTTAAAAACTCATCAGATCCTACTACAAAAGCCTATAAGCAACAAAATTGGAAAATCTGGAGGAAATGGACAAGTTTCTAGACAGATACCAATTACCAAAGTTAAATCAGGATCAGATAAACCATCTAAATAGTCCCATAACCCCTAAAGAAATAGAAGCAGTCATTAACAGTCTCCCAACCAAAAAAAGCCCAGGACCAGATGGGTTCAGTGCAGAATTCTATCAGACCTTCAAAGAAGACCTAATACCAATACTCTTCAGTCTATTCCACAAAATAGAAACAGAAGGAACATTACCCAATTCATTCTATGAGGCCACAGTTACACTGATACCAAAGCCCCACAAAGACCCAACAATAAAAGAAAACTTCAGACCAATGTCCCTTATGAATATTGATGCAAAAATACTCAATAAAATTCTTGCAAACCGAATCCAACAACACATCACAATGATCATTCACCATGATCAAGTAGGCTTCATCCCAGGGATGCAGGGATGGTTCAATACCTGGAAATCCATCAATGTAATCCACTACATAAACAAACTCAAAGAAAACAACCACATGGTCATTTCGTTAGATGCTGAAAAAGCATTTGACAAAATTCAACATCCCTTCATGATAAAAGTCTTGGAAAGATCAGGAATTCAAGGAGCATACCTAAACATAGTAAAAGCAATATACAGCAAGCCAGTGGCCAACATCAAACTACATGGAGAGAAACTCGAGGCAATCCCACTAAAATCAGGGACTAGTCAAGTCTGCCCTCTCTCTCCCTACCTATTCAATATAGTACTTGAAGTTCTAGCTAGAGCAATCAGAAAACAAAAGGAGGTCAAAAGGATACAAATTGGAAAGGAAGAAATCAAAATATCACTATTTGCAGATCATATGATGGTATACTTAAGTGACCCATAAAACTCCACCAGAGATCTGCTACAGCTGATAAACAACTTCAGCAAAGTGGCTGGATACAAAATTAACTGAAGCAAATCAGAAGCCATCCTATACTCGAAGGATAAACAGGCTGAGAAAGAAATTAGGGAAATAACACCCTTCACAGTTGTCACAAACAATATAAAATATCTTAGTGTGACTCTAACCAAACAAGTGAAAGATCTGTATGACAAGAACTTCAAGTCTCTGAAGAAAGAAATCGAAGAAGACCTCAGAAGATGGAAAGATCTCCCATGCTCATGGATCTGCAGGATTAACATAGTTAAAATGGCAATCCTGCTGAAAGCAATATACAGATTCAACGCTATCCCCATCAAAATCCCAACTCAATTCTTCATAGACCTAGAAAGAGCAATTCTCAAATTCATATGGAATAACAAAAAACCCAGGATAGCAAAAACTATCCTCAACAATAAAAGTCTTCTGGGGGAATCAGCCTCTCTGACTTCAAGCTGTACTACAGAGTAGTAGTGATTAAAATTGCATGGTATTGGTACAGTGACAGGCAGGTAGATCAATGGAATAGAATCGAAGACCCAGAAATGAACCCACACACTTATGGCCACTTGATCTTTGACAAAGGAGCTAAAACCATACAGTGGAAAAAAGACAGCATCTTCAACAAATGGTGCCAGTTCAACTGGTGGTCTACATGTAGAAGATTGAGAATTGATCCATTCCTATGTCCCTGTACAAAGCTCAAGTCCAAGTGGATCAAAGACCTTCACATAAAACCAGATACACTGAATCTAATAGAAGAGAAAGTAGGGAAGAGTCTCGAACACTTGGGCATAGGGGAAATGTTCTTGAAGAGAACACCAATGGCCTGTGCTCTAAGATCAAGAATTGTCAGATGGGACCTCATAAAATTACAAAGCTTCTGTAAGGCAAAGGACACTGTAAATAGGGCAAAACGGCAACCTACAGATTGGGAAAAGATCTTTACCAATCCTACATCAGATAGAGGGCTGATATCCAATGTATACAAAGAACTCAAGAAGCTAGACTCCAGAGATCCAAGCAACCCAATCAAAAAATGGGGACGGGAGCTAAACAGAGAATTCTCAACTGAGGAAACTCATAGGGCTGAGAAGCACCTAAAGAAATGTTCAACATCCTTAGTCATCAGGGAAATGCAAATCAAAACAACCCTGAGATTTCACCTCACACCAGTCAGAATGGCTAAGATCAAAAACTCATGTGACAGCAGATGTTGGCGAGCATGTGGAGAAAGAGGAACACTCTTCCATTGCTGGTGGGAATGCAAGTTGATACAACCTCTCTGGAAATCAGTTTGGCAGACCCTCAGAAAAATAAACATAATACTACCTGTGGACCCAGCTATTCCACTCCTGGGCATATACCCAGAAGATGCTCCAACACGTAATAAAGATACATGTTCCACTATGTTCATAGCAGCCATATTTATAATAGTCAGAAGTTGGAAACAACCCAGATGTCCCTCCACAGAGGAATGGATACAGAAAATGTGGTACATTTACACAATGGAATACTACTCAGCTATTAAAAACAATGACTTCATGAAATTCACAGACAAATGGATGGATCTTGAAAATAACATCCTGAGCGAGGTAACACAGTCAAAAAGAATGAACATGGTATGTACTCACTGTTAAGTGGTTATTAGCCCAAAAGTTTGAAATACCCAAGAGTCACTTCACAGCAACAGTAGGGCTGAGTGTGAGGTCCCAGATGGAGGACTTGGAGAAAGGACTGAAGGAGCTGAGGGAGTGTGCAGTCCCAGGGAAGTAGCAACAGTGGCAACTGGCCTGACACCCCGATACTCCTGGAGACTGATTCACCAACCAAAGAATACACATGGAGGGACCCATGGTGCTGGCCACAAATGCGGCAGAGGAGGGTCTTGTTATCCATCAGGGGGAGGAGAGGCCCTTGGGCCTGAGGGTGTTAGATCCCCCCTATAGGAGAATGACAAGGAGGGAAGACGAGAGTGTGTGGGTGGGTGGGTTGGTTGGAGAATATCCCCATAGTGGCAGAGGGGAGGGCAGAGGGAATGGGGAGGTTCCAAAGGGGAGATCTGGAAAGGGGGAAACATTTGAAATGTAAATAAAATATGAAAATTTAAAAAAATCTTCTTAGGTGATTCTAGATTATATGAATTTGACAATGAAATCTAACTATCATAATCCTCCACCCTATTTTGCCAGTTATTTCTGTGATACTCAAGAACAAAGGTAAGACTTTATTTCAGAGGAAAATAGTGAAATAGATTTTCACCTTGTGGTACTGCCTGGCCAAGAACTCACTGTGTAGACAGAACTGGCCTTAAAATCTCAGTAGTTCTTCTTCTCCATCCAGACTTACAGGAAGACAGACGTGCTACATAACTGGCCTAAGATCACTTCTATCACGGTAATCTTTAAATGGCCTTGAGTTTAACTGGACTCAATGTTAATATATTCTGCATAATTAATGTTAACAAAGCTTGAAATCTTTGAACTGGAAACATTATAAAATCATTTACTCTAATCATTTTATTTCACAGATGAAGAAATTTAAGCTCAAATGTTAAAGCTTTCCAGACCTCACATAAAGTTTTTTTTTTCTCTCTCTCTCTCTTCCAGAAGACCTATCATCTCCTGAATATTAACAGTGGTATTTTCGGGAATTTCCTTGAAAACTGGGACTCATTAAATGACACACTATGCAGCTATTTCAATAGGCAAGGCATATTTAGGATTATCATCTCAAACTCCATCCTAGTGCTCAGAGTTCTTTTAGCAATGCAGTATATAAAGCTGAGGAGAAAGCACAGTGATAGAGCACTCACTGATCTTCAAGAAGACAGGGCTTTGGATCCAGCGTCCACATCAGAGAGCTCAACTTGTAATTGCATCAAGAACTAACACTATACGGTCTCTTTGGGGACTTGTGCTTATGTGCACACACACACACACACACACACACACACACACACTTAAATCTTTTCTTTAAAAAAACATAAAAAGAAAGAACTGCAGAGAACTTTAAACAGATGGTCTTCCCCACCCCTACTCCTCTGAACCACTGGTTGACAATTCACGCTTGTGATTTCATCTCAAAACCCTCACATCCCTCCTTAGGAGAATGACATGGACATCATCTTTGCTGGGGTCTACATTAATCAGAGATATATTGAGGGAGAGCAGTAAAATTAGATTGAGAAAGGTCCCAGGCCTCCAGGGAGACGATGTAACTTTGCCATATGGTGCTAAGTAAAAGCAGCAGGTGTGAGGCGAGCCTTCAAGGGGGTTTACACTGATGCCTGCCCATCTTAACCTGCCTCCTTTTGTCTTCAGAAGTTTTCCTGCTTCCTTACTGTTTTTTAAATGTTTTCTTCTCTCCTCAAGGTTATGCTTGGCTTTAATTTACTCTGGCTTGATCTACATGAAATTTTTAAGAGGATAAAAAACTTAAATGTACACACGGGTGGGTGGATGGGGGAGCACCCTCATAGAGGCAAAGGGGATGGGGGGAAAGGGCAGATGGGGTGGAGGGGGTTGTGGAGGAATAACCAGAAAGGGGAATATCATTTGATATGTAAACTAATGGAATTGATTAATAAAAAGTGAAAAAATTAAAATTAAAATTAAAAGAATTTAAAAAATTCAAATGTACAAATTTAAAGCTCTAGTCCCCATCCTTTCTTTTTCCCTTGTCCCCTTGCCTCTTGGTACTATGTCTAGTGTCAGCAGATGTCTAAACTTCTAATGAGGAATAGAACAGTACAGAAGATAAAGTGTCCCTGCTACAATGAAAACCCAGCAAGCATCTCACAATACCCCTTAGAATGCTTATTCAGCAAGTTTAAGGACCCATCTCCTACTTAGCTCCAGCTGTCAGCTTAAGGTAGTAGAGAGTCATCTGAGGAAGTCTGAATTGGGGGATTGACTCAATCATATTGGCCTGTAGGCATGTCTGGGGAAATTTTTATGATTCCTAATTGATATAGGTGAGGCTAGTCCACTGTGGGTAGTTAATGCCCCTAGGCTGGTGGCTCTTGGCAGGTAACTGATCAAGCCATTGAGCACACCAGTAACAACTTTTCTCCATTGTTATTGTTGCAGTTCCCACCTGAGTTCTTGCCTTCAGTGATAGATTGTGACCTGGAAGTTTAAGTCAAATAAACTCTTTGCTCCTCTAAATTGTTTTTGATCAGAGTGTTTTATCACAGAAAACAAACCAAACAAAGCAAATTAAATTAAACCTGGGGGAGGGGGGGTAAAACAAACTAGATTAGATTGCACTCCAGCACATCTTAACACTGCCTAACTTCCTTATGGAGTCCAAGTGAAGACTGACCTGCTCCTCCTGCACTTCCCAGCATCATTTGCTCAATTTGGATAGACCTATTTTTACTAAATGTGTGGGAGACTGAGCGTTAAGAAAAATAACAGAAAACACTGAGAAGTGTGTAGTCACCATGTTACTGTCAATGTCTCTTAATTATCATTGTTTGTTTTGGTTAAAGTCTACAATGTCACACAAGCTCATTTTTTTTCACACTTGGTTTTTGGCTGCTCTTGCTGTTTGGGGAGATTCTGAAAACTTTAGGACATAAATCTTGACTGGTAGACATGGATCAGTGGAGGCAGACCTGAGAAGGTGATAGCTGGCCCTGCTCTTAGGTCCATTCTCAACTTCCTGCCTTAGCCACTAGGATGCAAACAGAACACACACACACACACACACACACACACACCTCCCAACAACATGCATCAAGTCATCCCCACTGCAATGCCTTCCTCACTATGATGAACTAAAACTCTCTAAATCCTTGAGTCAAAATCTTCTAACTGTAAGTTGCCTCTGACAAGTGCTGTGTCGCAGCCAGGAAAAAATGCAATGTTATGTTTCACGATTGGGTTTCACTGGTCCTTATCTAGTAACATGTGTTGAGACCCACTCTCTCCTGTATCAATTCTACTCCTTCCCACTATCACGCAGGCCTAAGCCTTTCCACCAACTGTCCCTTCTAAATGGTATATGTAAAATTCTCAGGTTCTCTTACTCAATCATAGAGCATAGTCTGTCTCACATTTATATTATTCTGTCATCCAGACTACAATCTAAGGCATACTTTGAACCAAAATTTATGAAATTTGCTCAACAAAAATGTCCTAAGTCCCCAAGATTCATTATCATTTCTTTTTTATTATTATCGTTTCTTATTCATTATTCATTATCAATATTCTTTGTCTTTCTAATAGTAACTATTTTCCCAGTGTGGAAAGTTAGCATTTGTTTAAGAATAAATAATTCCATCTTGATTTCTGAATGAAAATTCTTTTTTGAAGCCAAGTATTTCATTTACGGATGACCAAATCAATCTTAAGTAGTGACCACTCTGGTCTAACTATAACACCGGCTCCAAAATCCAGGCCTGCCTAGTAGGACCACAGGAGAAAACAGATACCATTGAGATTATAAAAAGCCATCATTTTGGTGTAAAACTTGCTTCCATTTTAGAAAGCTTTGAGATAGATTGCCAGATGTCTATTCTATAAACTTTAAAATAACATCTCCCCCATTTTAGGGCATTTTATCTAAGGTCAATCCCTTTGAGTCCTGAGAGTCTCTCACCTCCCAGATGCCACCTTTAGTGTAAAGACAGGATATTATGTTGAGGGATGGGGTTGCCATCCCACAGTCAAAAACTCTAACCCCAAAATGTTTCTGTCTAAAAGAACTGCAGGGACAAACATACAGAAGAGCCTGAGGGAAAGGAGGTCCAGTGACTGGCCCAAATTGGGATCTAGCTCAAGGGGAGGCTCCAAGGCCTGACACTATTACTGATGCTATGGTGTGCTTACAGACAGGAGCCTAGCATGGCTGCCCTCTGAGAGGCCCAACAAGAAGCTTAAAAAGAACCAGATGCAGATGCTTACACCCAAACAATGGACAGAAGCCGGGACCCCTGTGGTTGAATTAGGGAAAAGCTAGAAGAAGCTGAGGAAGAGGGCAACCCCATAGAAAGACCAGCAGTCTCAAGTAACCTGGACCCCTGAGATATCTCAGACACTGAGCCACCAACCAGGCAGCATACACCAGCTGATATGGGACCCGTGACACATATACAGCAGAGGACTGCCTAGTCTGGCCTCAATGAGAGAAGATGTATCTAGCCCTGGAGAGACTTGGGCCCCAGGGAGTTAGCAGGTCTGGTGGGGTGGGGGTGGGGTGATGGGAACATCCTCTTGGAGATGGTCGAGGAGGTATAGGATGAGGAAGAGAAGAATCAGAGGGCATACCTCAAAGAAGATAACGACTGGACTGTAAAAAAAGATTAAAGAATAATAATTTAAAAAATTAAAATAACATGCTCTAAGATCAAGATTCAACAAATGGGACCTCATGAAATTGCAAAGCTTCTGTAAAGGCAAAGGACACAGTCAATAGGACAAAACAGCAACCAACAGATTGGGAAAAGATCTTTACCAATCCTATGTCCAATAGAGGGCTAATATCCAATATATACAAAGAAATCAAGAAGTTAGACTCCAGAGATCCAAGCAACCCAATCAAAAAAGGGGGAACAGAGCTAAACAAAGAATTCTCAACTGAGGAAACTCGAAAGGCTGAGGAGCACCAAAAGAAATGTTCAACATCCTTAGTCATCAGGGAAATGCAAATCAAAACAACCTTGAGATTCCACCTCACACCAGTCAGAATGGCTAAGATCAAAAACTCAGATGACAGCAGATGCTGTCGAGGATGTGGAGAAAGAGGAAAACTCCTCCATTGCTGTAGGGATTGCAAGATAGTACAACCACTCTGGAAATCAGTTTGGTGGACTACCTGAGGATCCAGCTATTCCACTCCTGGGCATATACCCAGAAGATGCTCCAACATGTAATAAAGGTACTTGCTCCACTATGTTCATAGCAGCCATATTTATAATAGCCAGAAATTGGAAACAACCCAGATAGCCCTCAACAGAGGAATGAATACAGAAAATGTGGTACATTTACACAATGGAATACTACTCAGCTATTAAAAGCAATGACTTTATGAAATTCGCAGACAAATGGATGGAACTTGAAAATACCATCCATACCAGTCACAAAAGAATGAACACGGTATGTATTCACTGATAAGTGGGTATTAGCCCAAAAGTTCAGAATACCCAAGATTCAATTCACATCAACCATTGGACTGAAGGAGCTGAGGGAGTTTGCAGCCCCAAGGAGAGAGCAATAGTGTCAACTGGCCTGACACCCCCCCAACCCCGGGCTCCTGGAGACTGGACCACCAACCAAAGAATACACATGGATGGACCCATGGTGCTGGCCACATATGTGGCAGAGGACGGCCTTGTTGGCCGTCGGTGGGAGGAGAGGCCCTTGGGCCTGAGGTTGTTAGATGCCCCAGTGTAGAGGAATGCCAGGGAGGGAAGACAGGAGTGGGTGAGTGGGTGGGGGAATACCCTCACAGAGGAAGGAAGAGGGGTGGGTAAGGGGGACTCCAAAGGGGAGACTTAGAAAGGGGAAAACATTTGAAATGTAAATAAAGTATCAAAAACTAAAATAAAATAACATCTTCTCACACCAAGGCCTGCAATGGCAGGCTGGCAGACCATGATAAGTATGACCACCAGTTGACTTCAGGTAGGCATGAGGGTCATAACTGATTGGCATCCAAACGATCTTTACAGATCTCTTTCAAGAAGATTCAGAAAAGAATTTTCACGTGTGATCAAGGATGGTAGTTTTATCACACCCAGTGGTAGCTCCAGCCTTCTTAGAAACAAGCTAGAAAGAAAAACAAAAACAAAAAACGTAGTGTCCTCAGTGACCGGCACCAATTTCCTGACTGCTTCAGTACTGCGGTGATTGTTGCACAGCAATACTACGGATTGTTTTCACCTCCGGCACTTCCTGTGGCTATAACATCGATCTGTCTCTTTAACGTTCTTCCTTTATGATCAGATTTTAAAGTAGTGCAATTCATCCTGTCCTAGTGGATACCAAAATAATGGGGGGGGGGGGTTGTGGGGGGTTTCCAGGAGAATGTTCATGCGACCTAGCACTTGATGATGCTTCAGCACGCACGTGTTTCTTATCTTTTCTCAGGTCAGAGCTGTCTTCGAACCCCTTGGTGCAGAGCCTATCATAGAGTAAGAATGTTCACTGTGTTCAGCTAAGAGGTCTGTTGGATTGCTCTTCCTCCCTATCGTAGGGTGATCACTGGAAAGAGGCTTTATCTGATTAAATTTAATGATATGCACAAGCTGTTATTTATTAAAAAAAAAAAAAAAAACTATTTCAAGGCCGGGGAGATGCTCAACAGCTCAAAACAATCACTGCTCCCTCAGAGCACATGGGTTGAGTTCCAGTATCCATTTGGGCAACTCACAACTCATAATTATGTGTAAGTCTATCTAGCAGGATCCATTGCCTCTGGCCCCTGTAAGCACCTGACCTTCTGTTCTCAGACTCACTGTACATATACAGAACTAAAAAGAATAAAAATAATTTTAAAAGATCATTCACCTTTTTGTGTATTCCATAATTTATAGTTTATTTAGTTAACCAAAAGTTAATAGTTATTTTAAGATTGTTTTAAATCATCCTGGAATGTTCTTTCAACTACAGAAAAAAAATTACTTCTATTTTTTATAAAAGCTAATTGTTGGCAAAGGCAGAAACAAGTTTATGTATCCTTGCCATCTTGTAGTGAATACATTTCATCCTTTTATTGTTCATCCATCTCTGATATTATTGAGGTCCTGCAGGAAATAAGGTATAACAAGGTATCATGACAACTGGACAAATCTATTTTAGGAGTAATGCTCACAAGAGTTTTTTTTCTTTTAAATTTTAATGACTAATCCTCTGGTCCAATCTAAGTTTCACAGTATTAATTACACAGGTATAAGGGAAGTTAGCTATTCAAATCATGCTGCAGTAAACCAGGTAATGGGAGAGGAAAACTTGTTACCTGCACTTCACTGACTGATACTAGGTCAATAATGAGACTCACAAGCATTGAACTAACTTTCCAACATTTCCATATTGCCTCCCACTGAGAGTCTTGAAGGGTGAACTTTTGGTGACTACTTTGCCTAGATGAGAGGAAACAAACTTGGTGGTAAGCATACAAAGCAAAGCATTCTGTGGACTGCTGTCATTTACAAACCCCAATGTTTAAGAGAGTAGATTTACAGAACACAGAAATCAGGGACAAAAGAACTCAATATTAGAGACACAGAAGATAATGTGTCTGGAAATGGGTTGGGTTATTTTTTTTTTCATTGTTTCTGTCGGTGAAATAAAATTCATACTTTTTTAAATATATCAAACACACGATGTAAAGACAAATGCAAGTATCCAAGACTAACCCATGTCACTTCTGAACTAGAGAGTATCATTTATTTGCTGTGTGAAGACATGATTTGATGCTACTACTGCAGAAGATGCTATCCTAATCTCTAATTGCATTTGGACAAGGATATGTGGTACAAGCATCTCAGTTAAATACAGTTCTGCTTGAATTAATACACTGTACCTCAAGATTGGATTATTATAATAACCTCCTGATTGCTTCCCAACTTCCCCACTACAATAGATTCTCAGACCACTGCCAGACTAATCTAACTAAACACTGCTTACTCTAAAGCATACCCACTGAATGGCTCCCTGTTGTCTAATAAATAAAGCAAGAGATCTTCATGCTGGCATTTGAGGTTGTCCACAGTACAGCAGTAACCTAGTTCTCTAGCTGATATCTGAGCCTTCCACTCTCGCTGCACCAGGTTTCTTGTTACTCTCAAAATAAACAATCATGATTCGCTCCTCCAGAATCTTGTTTATACTGTGGTTCTCTCCTTGTACCCATGCAAGGGGCTGGTGGAAAACCCAGCTCTTTAATGAGCCTCTCCTGGTATCCCCTTCCCACAATGACTTTTCCAATGAGTATTCAGAGAAGACTCAAGATAGTTTTCTGTGTAGCAACATTCAGGGCCTCTACACACTAGAAAAGCACCTTGTAGTTGCAAATGATACAATTGTCTCCAGACATTGTTAGGTGTCTCTTGTGGGGCAATTATCAAAGTTACAATATCTAATAAATGAGTTTAACAATGTTATAAGAAACATCAATATGGAGAAATTGCATGTCTATATACTAAAAGTGGAAAATAGAAAATTGAAAAATAATTTAAGTTTCATGTCAATCATAACAGTAAATATGATATACTTAAGAATAAATCTGACAGAGGAGACTGCAATTCTGCGCAGGGAGACTGCTCAGTCAGAAATGTGCTTGCCACATGAGCAAGAGGACTAGAGTTTGATCCTGAGCACTGGTATAAGAAGCCCAGTTTAGTGGGTTGTGTTTGTAATCTAAGCACTGGGGAGGCAGAGATAAGAGAATCCTTGAAACTTGGTGACCAGCCAGCCTTTCCCAAGACAGGAAACATGGGACCCTGCAATTATCTCCAAAAAGTATGCTAGATTTCTCCTAAGGAAAAAACACTCCCCTTTGTCTTGTGGCACACACGCACACGCACTCGCACATACACACACACACACACACACACACACACATTAACTCACACACAAAAAAGAACAGAGCAATCTCCACAGGTTACAAAATACAAAATATTTCTAAGACAAATGGAAATTTTAAAATAGCATATTCATGAGTCAGATAACTCAATTATATTAAGATGTTAATTCCTTCTAAAATCATTAATAAATAAAATGTTCTAGGCTCACTAGAAAAAATTGATAAGCATGCTTAGTATATATAATTATGTATACATACATATCAAAATTAAGAAATTGTGCATATGGAGCTTATTGTACATCGGTTAGATTCAGCAAAACTATTGTAAAATAAATTAAATCTTTCAAAAATGTTAATATGTATCAGCACTTTAAATATATTCATGTATGGGGCCCAGAATTTATATTTTGGGGAACTAGTCCAGTAAAACTTGGCTGATTAAAGACATACATACTTGGTCCCTAACCACACTTTACTGAAAGGGCAGTTATGAAATTTATGAGCACAGCACAGGGCAGTAACCTCAAAGAAAAGAGAATTGGAGAAAAGACAACGAGAAAAACGTTTGAAGTCTGGAAACAGTGATGACTGATTTAGCACACCACAAAAGGAGAAAGAAAGGCCAAAGTCTGCAAGGAGGTGGTCTAGAGTGCATGCTGACTGAGTGTACCAAACCCCAGGAAATCCTAGGAACTAGACATACTGAATAGCTCTCAGAGAAGGGATGGAGCCCACTGTGGCCCCAAATGCAGCTAGCTGACATCTTTTTCCAACATAACAGTCTAGAGATATAGCATTGGCTGGCTAGCTCAGTGGGTAAAGGTGCTGGCTGCCAAGCCTGATGACCTGAGTATGATATCTGAAACCCACACAGTGTAAAAGAGAAATAATTGTTACAATTTATTCTCTGACCTCTGACTTCTGTGTATACACACTATACACACACACACACACACACTACACATACACACTACACACACTGCACACATACACTACACACACACAAATAAGTGATGTAAATAATTTTAAGTCAAGAGATGAATCCTGTAGAGCAGCTGATGCTGAGACCCAGGTCTCTGGGCAGAGCCAAGGAGAGTACCACAGTGACAAACAGGTGGTAAGTGGGAATGCATGGAAAGGGAAGGGCCACAAATCCTTTTCTCCCACTCTGGACTGAGATCTCTGAATGCCAAAATCATATAGCTCAGACGTAATGCTAGGAAGATTTTTATTTAAAAACAAAACAAAACAAGCTGGTTATCTCATAATTAAAAAGTACAAGTGACTGGAATCACTATAAAACCCAGGCTGAGCATAATATAGGAAAGCCTGTTACTCAAATTGCCATACCATCACACACACACACACACACACACACACACACACACACACACACACCCCACAAGCACATATACCACACACACGTTTATTACTTCTAGCTAATTGTCTACTATACTACTTAACTCTCAATATGACTGGGCAACAACAGCAACAACAAAATCACCAAACATTAGAGAAAGCATCTACTAAAAAGAGGGGGGAGAGAGGGGGAGGAGGGAGTGGAGGAGGGAGAGAGAGAGGATAAGAACTAGAAACACAGAATCAACCAAGCTCATAGGTTCTCACAGAGACTGAAGAGATAATCACAAAGCCTTTATGGGTCTGAGCTACATTCTTTGCATATAATTTATGGTTGTGTAATTTGGTGTTCTTGTGGGACTACCACAATGGGAGTGAGCTTTTCTCTGACTCTTTTGCCTGTTCTTGGGACCCATTTCCTCTTACTGGGTTACCTCTTCCAGCCTTGCTATGAGACTTTGTGCTTAGTCTTACTATAACTTGTGCCATGTTTGGTTGCTATCTCTGGGAGGTCTGTCTTCCTGAAGGGAGACAGGAGTGGACAGGGACGAGACATTTCCTGCTTAGGGGATTCCGAGTTTCCATTTCTTACCAATTTTTTCTCTCTTTTTTTTCTCTCCTTCTTTCTTTTCGGTAGATACTTTCTCTAACCAGAAGAGGGAGACTGGGAGGAGTGGAAGGAGGAGAAACTGTGATCAGGATGTAGAAAAGAAAAGAGAAAGAATTAGAAGCAAAGCAGAACAAGCGAGCTCTATATACTGCCCCAAAGAACAGAGTCAAGCCTTGATTTAAAAGATCTGGACCACAGAGGTGAGGTGGTTCACCTGCTAAACACACTTGCTACCAAACCTTTCATCTGAGCTCAGTTCTTAAAACCCAGAAGGTGAAAGAAGAGAACTGATCCACAAAAAGTTGTTATCTGATCTCCATACATGCTCCATTGCACATAGCCACACAATAATAAATAAGTAAACAAACAAATAAACAAGCAAACTTTGAAACGTTTAAAAGGGGAAATTAGAAAAAAAGGAAGAAAATAAAATGTCAAAAAAAAGCTCTTGTAAAGAAAACAGATTTTGGAAACAAAATATCCACAACTACAAAACTTAAAAAACTATCCAGTCAGTTTTAAGATATGACTCAGAAATTTCATGAGAGGTCACAGAAATAAGAGCAGAAAGATACAAATAACAAAATGTCAGCATGAGGAACTAGGTAAACTGAGAACTCTAGAAATATAAAATGTTAGAGAAAATGCATTTCAGCCAATGATTCATGCAGAACTGAGAGACTTCAGTTTCCAAAGGGGAGCAAGTCAATGACTGAGATAAAAGCCAACTGAAAATGTCCTAACAGTAAGCTTCCATAACAGGAGAGCACCATTACGCAAACTGACCCAAAGCATCAGGTGCACAAAACAAACTTAATGCATTGACCTCAAGGTGCCATAAAAGAAAATAACTCAGTTATCTAAGTAGGTGACAATCTCATCGCTGTAGTCATAGGACATTGGCTACTATGGTTTTTTCACATCTTAGCTCCTATCACACTTTTAGCTTTTAAATCAAAGCACATTGAAACTTCTCTACAGTTAATTTCAGCACACACCCTGGTGGACCAAAGCCAGCCCTTTTCTCTTCTATATCTTCTGCACTGATGTCCACATATGTCCTATATATACACATGGGCGCACACACACACACACACACACACACACACACACACACACACACACAAACATTCTCACATGCATACATATACATACACTCAGACTCCTACATGTACACAGTAACTTATACATACATACATGTATCTGCACATATGCGTAGAAGCTTGTACACATTTCCACAGTCATGTATGCATTAATACACACATTCATGTATACTTGCATGTACAAAGACGGCTCAGATCATTTTAAACAACTTGTTCCAGTGGACAGGGAAAATGGTGTCTGTGCTGTCAAGGGAGCCAATAACATGATGTCCAGTATGCATATTTACTTCTTTCTCTGTTCTTCTCTCATATATTACATGTCGACTCTAGTTTCCCCTCTATCCCATCTTCCCAATTTCTTTCACCCCACATCCCTTTCCCTCCCTTCTTCACCTCTCCTCAGAAAAGAGCAGGCCTCCCAAGGACACCAACTTAATATGGCATAACAAGATACAATAAAACCAGACACATATTCTCATATTAAGGTTGGATGAGTCAACATAGTAGCAAGAAAAAAAGTGGAACACCTCCATGCTGGTTTCGTAGAACATGGACAGAAATAAAAATGGTGGAAAGACAAGGGGATACATATGAAAGGGAAATGAAGTCTGTCACTTGCAGTCTTGTTTCCTGTCTGTTCCTCCATTTTGCTAGACCTGACATAGCTCGTTTTTGACTGGCTATGTCAAAAGCCAGTGGTATCTTTTCATTGTTATTTTTCCCCAACCTCTTTAACTCACTTTACCAGTTTAGAGCTTTCTTCTATGTTTTCTCTGCATGCTTTTCTGGTACTAATAGAATTCATTCTTTCCTGCTCCAGGCACAGTCACCAACAAGCCTCCATCTGCTAGCCCACTTACCACCTTAACCTTAAACTCCATAGCCAGACTCCATAGCCAGAGCTGCTCACAGAAGACACAAGTCCCAGCACCTCTAAAGACACACTTCCCACTGTTCTGTAGAGTAAGCTGAATGGGCTGAGAGCTCTGGGGATAGCTCAGCCAGCTTTTCTCTCCTTACTGCAGTCTGGAGATGGATGCTGGCCAGACCTAGGGGTGACTGGAAGAGACTGCAAGGATGTGCCTGATTTA
Source organism: Rhynchomys soricoides (assembly GCA_019843965.1). Lineage (NCBI taxonomy): Eukaryota > Metazoa > Chordata > Mammalia > Rodentia > Muridae > Rhynchomys > Rhynchomys soricoides. The sequence goes on from JADRCH010000150.1 coordinate 4,816,321, forward strand.
AAACCAGCCATGCTGCCAGAGCTCCACTCTGGGTCAGCTTTACCTAAACCTAACACTGAGGTGCAAGTTCTTCTGTGGCTCTTTCTTGGTAATCCAGCATTTCTGTAGTTAAAACACGAGGGGGTGGGGAAGGGGTGAAAGTAGCATCAGTGTCCCAATGCTGTTGCTCTTGGTATTGCTAGCTATGATGGAGAGAGAACTCCAAGTATCTTTAGATGTAAATAGTTTTTAATTTTGCAACCTCAAGCAGACATTTGCTAAGACAGCAGAGTGGGCTCAATGCTTGTACAATCTTTAGTCTATTTCTATTGAGACAATCCCTGCATTGCTGCTCACTCTAAGACACCTGCCCAGCCTATTCCTGTGTTTTCTGTGCCTTCTAGGCCTGTTATTACTTTAAATTGGGCTTTTTCTAGGCTTTTGTTTAAAAGCACATCTGTTACCCAGTAAGGTCAGCGGAAGAGCCTGGCTGTCCGGAAATTAGGCCTGTGGCAGCCTGGCACATTTATTGGGAATTCAGCTGGGTCAGGAAAAGAGGCCCTTGCTTGGACACAAGCATAGCAGGGTCCCTCCTGAGCTCATTGCTTACTGGATCTGAGCCTGTTTTCTCTAGTTTGTTTCACTATCAACAAGAAAGAAAATTATCTTCACTGACCTCTAGATCCTATCTCTCTTAAAATTCTGTGATCCAATATTCAGAACACAATATGTATTCTGACACCTCTGCCAACAAGAGCTGGGGCTGATTTTTCATAAAGAATAAATATTGTATTTTAAGTATCTATTCAACATATCCACATATATAATTCCCCCCCAAATTGCAAATAATTCCAGCTGGTTAAATTTAGAATGCTTATATTAAAACCAATTCAACAATACTCTCTGGCACAATTCCCAGAACATTTCCATTTGATTGGGAATTGTTTAAATTTTAATCCATTTTAAGCCTTCCCCTCTCCAAACTGTGCTTGTCTTAGAATGTCGCAGTTGAAATATTGACTGTGAAAGCGCCGCCTCTCTTATTAAATCATGCATCTCAGGGATGTGACTGCTACCCATTCGGATTGCTTTGGGATAGTGTGTAGAGCATGCAACAACCGGAGAGTACATTTCTACACCTGTGGGTGCACGTCCGTGCTGGAGCAACCACAGAGGGCTGCTTCTCCCTCACAGAAATACTGCCCTCTGCTGCGGTATTACTGCTTTCACCCTTCCCATATCCTCTAAAAACATTTAAGATAATAGCAAGATGATATATCTGTCATCAAACTAGGAAAATAAGCCAGAAATACCATACTGTCCAGATTCCTGAAATCAAACAAGCTCGTATACACTATGGTCAGAATCACAACCCCCCTTTCCTTTCCTGCCTGCATTTCCAAATCTTATTCATCTTGGGTGCAATAGTCACTGATTATGAGAGAAATAAGAATAGAAAGAATTGCAGGCAAAATGGAGAGACAGGCTTCCAGCCTGGGCTGCAGAGGAAGACCAAACCCAGTCCCCATTTGGAGCTCTTTTAAGCTTTTGCAGTGGCTGTTATCACAACCAACTTGCACACCTTCTAAGCAATTCTGTCTCCTCCTACTCTATCGCCAGCCCACACACTGCCTGAGATCCTGCAGGTTCTTGTTTTATAACATAAACTGTAGTACTATAATAACTACACCAGTTAAAGGGTTAATCCTCTGCTCATCACTGCCAGCTAGCATCTAAAATGTTAAGAGGTAGAATGGGAGCCGGGGAGCTAGCTCAGTGGGTAGGATGCTCCTGTTGCACAATCCTGAAGGCCCAAGTTCCAATCTTCAGCACACATGTAAATACCAGGTATGGCAGTGCATGCCTGTAACCCCAGCACTGGGTGGGGGAAAAGAGTCAGATGGAACCTTGAAATTCACTGGCTAGTCAACCTAGCTGAAACAGCAAGCTTCAAATACAACAAGAAGCCTTGTCAGAAATGTAGAGATATGGAGTGTCAGAGGAAGATAGTTGAAGTTGACCTCTCTACTCCAATGTGCACACACAGGCAAGCACGTCGCACACAGATGGAAGAAGGACTGTGTGAGAGCCTGATGGGACATCTTCTAGCAGCTGAAGGTGTGCCATTTCCCTAGTTCCCCAAGTCCTAGCAGAGAGTTGGCAGCTTGCTCTACCACATTCTCTGTCATGGAGTATTCCTTCATCACAAGTCTGAAACCATGAGCCAAGATAAAGAACTTCCTCTCTACATACTGATTCATCTCAGTGCAGTAATAAAAAGCTGACTGCCAGAGACATTAAGCAATTATCTCCCTTCTATGGTTGCTAGCTACTTACACATCTATTAATTATGCCACTTAATTCTAATATAATGTAAAAGCCAAATGGTACCTTACTTGTTTTAAAACAAGCAAAACTAAGCCTTGAGGTAGGTTAAATAACTTACTTGATATACACAGACAATAAGAAGTAAGCCTAGTTTATATCCCCCAGTCTGTCTCCCTTGACAATCTAAAAGCCATTTCTTTAAAAGCAATAATAACAAAAGGCATCAGTGGACCAACACAGCATCAGAGAGCCTATGCCAGGGTTTCATCAAAACTGCCATAACTACAGCTGGCGAGGCGTGATGGTTTGTAAATGCTTATCCCAGGGAGTGGCACTATTAGAAGATGTGGCCTTCCTGAAGCAGGTGTGGCCTTGCTGGAGTAGGTGTGTCGCTGTGGGTGTGGGCTTTAAGACCCTTGTCCTAGCTTCCTGGAAGCCAGTCTTCTTCTAGCAGCCTTCAGATGAAGATGTAGAACTCTTAACTCCTCCTACACCATGCCTGCCTGGATGCTGCCATGTTCTTGCCTTGATGATAATTTACTGAACCTCTCAACCTATAAGTCAGCCCCAATTAAATGTTGTCCTTATAAGAGTTGCCTTGTTCATGCTGTCTCTTCACAGCAATGCAAACCATAACTAAGACACAAGGCAAGACTCAGCCAATGGCTGCCATGACCTTATTCAATAACTGTAAATGGAACTTGGTAGCAGAGAGAAAGGTTGCCAACCATGAATCACTCTCATCCCAAACTGTGTTGCCCCTAAATACATGTTTTTCACACACAAAGTCTAGATGAATGGTGTCCTGCAGAAATACAGTATAAAAAATATGGCACAAACACAGTAGAAAGTTTCTGGTAGCCATTTTTTTTCTAAAAAGTAAACAGGTTAACATGAAATTAATTGGTATGTTTTAGTTAACAACTATTTCTAACATATTACATTTTAAAATAATGAAATTATGATTGAAATCATTTTATTCTTGTTTTTTAAACTGTCTTTAGAAGTGGATGTGTATTTGATACTTAGAGCACACCTCAATTCAAATGAGCTTTGTTTTCAAAGTTCCTTAGTGTCATGTGACCTGTGGCTACATGCAGGATTGTATACTAATGGCTCCTGGAGGTGGAATTTCAGCTTTTTGCACCTTCCCCTGGAGTTTACCACCAAACAGCAACCAAAGAGATGAAGATCACAACAAACAAGAACATAGAAGTGGCATCATCAGTAAAAGCTTTCCTAGAATGTGCTTGCTGGAGCTATAAAATGTTCATTGGTGATCCTTAATCAAAAGAGATTCTTCCGATTTCTTCTGGATACGTTAAAAAAAGAAGGGAACAAGAATGTGTCAAACAACCGGGGGTGATGCAAGTGTTGACTTGAAAATGAGATTGAAGGTATATTTAAAACTAACAAAACTTCTACCCAAAGTAGAGCTGCTTTTATATTATCCAACAATATAAAATATCTGTATAAATACAATATCTGTAAGATTTAACTGAATAGTGGATATTTTTCTCTCAGAATAATATCTATCATCTGTGCCATTTTCCATCTATTGAAGTTGAAACCTGAAAGAGCGGTGTAACATCAACATTAGTCATTTTTCTGTTAATATTTAAAAAAAACACTTGAGATTATCAACTTGTAAGGGCAAAGATTTATTTTGTCCAATACTTTTGTAGACTTCAGTGTGTTGTTGATTGGCCCATTGCTTTGGGGCCTGAGTCTAACTCAACCCCACACTGTGATGGATGCATGTAATGGAAGAAGATGCTGACATCTTTGCGGAAGCAAAGACAATGAAAAAAAGTTCCAGCAGCCCCCTTTAGAATATGGCCTCGTAATTCCCTCCCAGGGCACCACTTCACAATAAATATACTGTCTCCACAATAGCAACACAGGCCGGCAGCCATGCCATTAACACCTAGGACATTTATCCAAGCCACAGCAGATGGTCTCAGCAGATGTGGGTACCAACATTATTGTCCCTACAGGAAAAAGGGCACTGAAGGATGTACAAGTGCACATAATGAGCAATGAGTACAAGGCCATTTGTACAAATTCTCACTGCGCTAATGCTGATGCTAGAATGTGTCCACTCAGGGGTGTGGATTTGAGATTGTGGGACTATTAAAAGGTGGATTTCACAGTTTCTGAAGCACTAAGAAATAATCCTCTGTTCTTTGAAAACTAAGCCATTTCAAACATTCTGTTATAGCTTCACAAAATAGACTGAGATGTAATAACCTATGATCATTATAACACATCATCGTGTAAGTAGACCCATCTCTTAACAGTTTGAAAATTTTCTTAATCATCCATTTGTAAAAATAAATTAGATCAATAAATAAATAGCTCTAAGGTACAAAAAAATATAATTAACAAATTTTCTCATTACCCTCATAGAAAGAAAAAATATCTCTAATATCAGATTTAATAAGCAATATGTAACTCTGATATCACCAGCATAGGGACTGAACTAAAAAATATCAGAAATAAGTTATACAATACTTGTCATGTAAATCATTTGAAAACTTCTATCAGATTATACAGTTACTAAATGTTATGTTGAATTCAAGTATCATATTCTAAAAGCTTTCTTCTGCCTCGTTTGTCTTCTTTAAAAGAAAAATCATGAAAGTAGTTTCAAGTATCTTAAACCATGCTGTGGTATTAAATGGTTTATTTCAAGGTAAAAAAACTAATCTATCATGAAGTTATTCAATGTAATCTAAATTAAGGCTAGCGTTCATGTTTACTCTATTTTAAATATCATGTCCACATTAGTGTAAGTACTTATTCACGCACCCTAGGAGGTCATCTAATGAGGTAGTGTGGAGATGAGACGGCCTGAACTGGAAAACAGGACATGTTACACGGGCTGACAATTACAGGCATAAAGTTCCATGAAATGAAACATGAATGAATTCAAACTGCCAGAGAAATTAGGTCAATAGCAGTCTTTAACTGTAATCTCCTGAGATTTGCATTTTGAAATGGAGTAGAAACGCAGGGATTCTGCTTGAGAGGGAATAATCACATTATGGCTTCTCGACACTGTAGCAACTGAAATGAACTCTGGGCTCATTTTATAAAAGACTCACATTGGCCTCACTGCAGCTGAGATCCATTTCAGGAGATATTGTGGTGACTGATTAATACATTAAAAATTTTTTAAAGACAGTTTGCATAGCTTAATATTGCCACTAATACCATTAGTATGCCTTGAAGTCCTTTTCTTTCAAATGATTCTCAGAGTGTCAAATGGTTGCACATCTGCTATATTCAAATGAATGTGTGATTTCTGTGTTCTTTGGCATTGGATAATAATAGTGCATACTGTTAATCATCTCATGACCCCTTGGTAACACAAAACTGATCCTTCCAATTATTATCATAATGTGTAAATGTGCACTCAGAGCTGTTAGCACCACTCTGAGCTTTAACACACACCATACAGGGTGCCGATGACCACCTACTTCTGTGAATATGGTCTCTTTGTAGATTCCCTAGAGATCTTAGCATGACCTCGTGTCACTTGAACATGATGTAAGATCACATTTGATTGTATTATAGAATCAAAAGGTATGCTAAAATTTTAAGAGATAAAAATTCACATTTTAATTCTAATTCATATAAAAGAAAGAAGTTCAAAACCTCACCTCTAGCCCTTTCTGATTTCTACCCATCCTATGAGGGTATACTCATACATGTGCACACAAGACCTTTGGTGCCATGGGGTATATTAAAAGCTTAGGTGGAAATAATACCTTTAAAACATCAAAAAGATTAAACTTCATTGCTAGATCCTTATTCTAAGAGCTTGTCCTTCATCCTCTCGTATGGCTGAGGCACCTGCTTTCCCCATTGCTTTACCTGCTCTTCTCTTTGCACATCCTTTTTAAAAGGAGAAAAAATATATTTTATACAAAGTAAATTCATTCAAAGTAAATTCTTTAGGCCCAACTCTTATCATCTATGCTTGAAAGGCATATTTATAGGCTAACCTCATTTTCCTAGTTCCTATGAATAGCTACAAGAATGGAAGTATTCAATGGAAACTCCCAAGAATCTATAAGGGTGACCCTAGCTAAGATTCCTAGCAATGGAGGCTGTGGAGCCTGTAACCAGCCAAGACTTCTAATGGAGGGATTAAAACACCAATCCAGTCACTAAACCTTAGACCCACAATTTGTCCTGCCTTCAAGATGTGCAGAAGTAAAAGATGGAGCAAAATTGGAGGGAAGGGCCAACTAATGTCTGGCTCAGCTTGAGATCCATGCATAAGAGGGAGCCCACTCTTGACACTATTAATGATATTGTGCTATACTTGCAGACAGGAGCCTAAAGTAAACTTCATCAGAGAGGCTTCTCAGAGCAACTAATAGAAACAGATGCCAAGACCCACAGCCAAACATTAGGAGGAGCTTTAGGAATCCCGTGGAAGGGGATGAGTGGAGGATTGAAGAAGCCAGAGGGGTTAAGGACACCACAAGAGAACCTTCAAAACCAACTTAAACCTGGGCCCATAGGAGCTCATAGAGACTGAGCCACTAACCACAGGGCATGCAAGGAACAGACCCAGGCACACATATATAACAGTTGTGCACCTGGAACTTCATGTAAGTGTAAAGTAGGACCAACGTGGGAGCAGGGGCTATCTCTGACTATATTGCTTGCCTTTAGATCACTTTCTCCTAACAGGAATGCCTTGTCTAGCCTCAATAGAAGATGCCCCTAGTCTTACTGCAGTTGATATTCCAAGTCTGATTTAGATCCATGGGGACCTCCCCTCTTTTTAAAGAGAAGGGAAGAAGAGTGGATAGTGGGAGAGGGGAAGGGAGGGGGTGAGACTGGAAAGAAAGGAAGATGGGGAAAGATTAGGCCATAAAGTAAATAAATAACTTAATAAAAAAAGAATGGAAGAGTTACAATCTTTATTATATATCCACTGACTTACAACAGTATCTTTGCAAGGCAGGAGCTGATAGAATTATTATTTTTTAAGAATGCTTTTATTTTCTGTATAAGAGTATTCAGCTGAAGTGTATGTCTTAGTATACGTGGAGATCATAAAAGGACATCAGATACCATAGAACTGGGTTTACAGATGGTTATCTGCCACCTTGTGTGCTAGAAATCAAATCTGGGTTCTCTAAAAGGCCAGCAAGTGTTCTGTGCTATCTCTCAAGCCCTCAAATTATTTTTTTGAAAGAATTGGTTCTGATCGCTTAAAATTATGTCCATTTGAAAACATGATTATATTTAGAAATGGGATTGACAATTGTAATTAGTTAAATTTAAACAAGGCCACTAGCATTGAGGTGTGCTCTAAGAAGTGGTATCTTTGTAGAAAAGTAGAGGGCCCAGAGACATGTGAAGGGAGGCTCTGTGAAGACAGAGACAAAAGCTGGAGTGATGCAGCTACAAGCCAAGGAGCCACCAAAAACTAAGCCGAGGGGAAGTCTGTGATAGAGACATCACAAAGAATGGACCTTGATTTTAAACTTATATCTATACATGCCAGAAAATAAACCTATTGTTTTAAACTATCAGTTCTGTGGTATTTTGTTGTAGCTGCCCTAGGAAGGTGATGCATTGCCTTTGTGTGTTTTCTCACATCAGTGCCTTCCTATCTCTTTCCATCCACTCAAGAAAGCTATCCTGCTCTTCCCAATACAGACCTCTTCCTCCTCCTTCTGATGACTATGTCCAGGGCACTGAGTCTAAGAACCAATTCAGCATATCTAATCTGTGGCCTATGGGCAGCTTGTACCCAGGATAGCTACTGTGGTAGTTTGATGAGAAATCCCCTTATAGCCTCAAGTATTTGAAAAGTTGGTCCCCACTTGGCAGTGCTCTCTGGAGAGATATGGAAGGGAAGGCCTTGCCAGAGAGAGTATGTTCCTGGAGATAGGCGTTGGAAGTAAAAGCCTCATGACACTTTCAGTTATGTCTCTCTCATGGGTCTCAGCTTCCTGGTCCAATTGCCATGCTTGCTGACTGCTGCCACATGTGTCCTTCCATGATGGTCTCGTATTGCTCTGGAGCCAGAAACCTACCTAAACCACTTCTTTTCCAAGTTACCTGGCCCGTGGTCTTTTATCACAACAACAGAGAAGTAACTACTACAGAACTAACACAGCTATCAATGTGGCCCAACACAAATAATAAATTTAATTAAAACATTGTGAGTTTCATTAACTGATTGTGTGTGTGTGTGTGTGTGTGACTCACTTGTATAGATCTCTAGCGTGTACTTTGTAGATGATAATGTCATTTTACAGTGTCAAAAGGTTCAACATGCTCTCACAGACCATGGCTCTGCCAATCACAGTCCCCTAGTGTTGGGCAGACCTTCCTTCTACAGCCTTGCTGTTCCTTCCTAGCCCCAATTGAAAAACATGGATAATAGCACTTACATTGTAAAGTAATTGTCTCAAGTCCCAACTCCACCCGGAAAAGAGTGAGTGAATTAATACGTCAAAGCACTTAGAACAGTCCCTAGTGATTGAATAATGCTTGCTATTATTTTTGTAATAACTATATCCAGGGAAAAGTACATACTGGATTATAATTATTAAGGACTAAATAAGTAGAACAAAGGCCGTAGTTGAACAAAGCATAAAAAAATTAGTTCAGGGTTTTACACCCTGAAAACATCAATTGTCCCTACAATTACAAGGAAAGGCATTGTTTCTGGGGAAAATTATCCAAATTCTTCTTTTTTTATTTCTAAGTATAATCAACCCCATTCAGAAGTTAATCAACAGCTCCCCATATCTTCTTGGATTTTCTTATTGAGAGAGACAGAGACAGAGACAGAGACAGAGATGGAGAGGAAAGAAACTGGTTAAAACTTGGGGAGATCGCTTAGTGGATAAAATGCTTGCTGTGAACCTGAGTTCAGATCCCCAATATCCATTTAAAGCAGGACAGGGTGACACATTGGTGTAAGCCCAATCCTGAGGTTAAGAGACAATAAGATGACTGTAGTGTACTGGTAAGACAGTCTGGCTAAAACATCAAGCTCCAGGTTCAGCTAGATATCTTGTCTTAAACATGTGAGGAGACACAACCTCTGGACACAACAGTCTGGATACAGCTACATGGTTAAATACACAGGCATGCATGCGCACGCATACACACACACACACACACACACACACACACACACACACACTTTATTTTGCTATTGTATTGTTTATATAAAAGTATGAGGAAAAGAAAGCTGTGTTGGTTTGAATGAGAAATGTCCCCTATAGGTTACTGTATTTGACAGCTGGGTCCCACCTAGTGCTGCTGTTTAGGAAGAATAGAGAGATTGCAGACTTCCAAGGTTTACAAACAATACATCACTGGAGGTGGGTGGTTCGTAGCCTTGCTCGCCTTTCACTTTACTCTCTGCTTCTAGTGTGAGGATAAGATGTGTTTTCTCAGCATTATGTTTCCAGACACCAGATCTTCCCTACCATTATAGACATACCATCTGGAATCAGAAACCTAAAGCAAACTCTTCCTTAAGTTGCTTTTGGTCATGAAATTTTATTAGAACAATAGAAAAGTAACTAACACAAAAACTAGGAAAAGAAGAAAAAGTATTGAAGGAAATTATCTGAGAAATTAAATTGTTTATCCTAAAGAAAGGCAGTGGATCCAGACATGGTGGAGTGTGATGTAATCCCAGGACTCAGGAGACAGAGGCAGGTAGAGAGTAAGCTTGAAATCAGCACAGACTTTATAGTGAGACTGCCTCAAAATAAAGAAGAAAAACCAGATGAAAGAATGAAATACCTGAAACTAAATTTGTGCTTTATGAAGGTTTGAGCTTAGATTTCTACCAAAAAAAAAGAAAGAAAGAAAGAAAGAGGAAAAACGAAAAAGGAAGGAACAAGAAAGAACTTTACAAAGATAATAAAGAAGCAGAGAACCAAAAGAGAAAGGAGTATCCTCCTTTAGGGAGACTAGCAGAGCAGAGTTTGCAGCTCTTTACATCAGTCTAGATACAGATAACCTAGCCGATTCCATAAGTGCTGAAATCTGCTTCAAATAAACACATATTAAACACATTTGGCCTAGAGAAAACTATCATCTGTAATTTTACTCCTGCTGTTTTTTCCTCAGAGAGTGATGATTATAATCAATCGTTAACCTTTTTAATTACAGGAAAGTGGCCAGCCTAATTGTGCATCCCGAGCTAAAGTGCAGTGGGGAAGCAGCTGCAGAGGTTAGACTCCAGGTAATAGAGACATTGTGAAAAATATTCATCAAAGCGAGTAAATAAAGTGCAAGAGAAGCAATCACAGAGGCAGGGAGGGAAATAGTATTGGTTTAATTTTATATTTTAATTAATTAACAAGCTTCAGGAAAGATTCAAAGAATCTCAACACCTAACTAGAGGTTCAATTACAAGAATCCTTCACTAGAAGAAAAACGTGGGACAACATGTATTGAAGCTATCACAGAATAGACATGGAGTGCTGGGATGGGAGCTAGCACCCTCCACTCCTCTGCTTCCCAGGAAGCTTGGCAGAGTTTGTTGGTCAGAGACACGTAAGTTGATAGAGTGGGATGTTGAGATTGAGAACGTTCTCTTTGCCTTGCTTATATTTTCTTAATAAAATAAAAAGTAAAATAATCATCTTAAGAGTAGAAATGGGGAGAAAATATGGGGAGATTGGTGAGTAGGGAAAGATGAGAACTGCAGAGGGCTGTAGAGGATAGAAGTGAGACTGAGGCCATGTCCATGGACTACTGTCTCGAATTAATGAGGAGTCACTTAGCCGTCTGATCTCTTCACTGATATTCAGCTGGGGAATGAATGATAAGCAAGACTAGAAGGTCAGACTTAATCAGAAGTTGGGTTTTTATAGAACAAGGAATTTCAATGGAGAAAGAAGGGTATTCAGCCCATACATGGCATGTGTCTGTTAGTTCGGCTACTAGTGGACTATGTCTGGATATTTCAGTCTTTCAATATTTGTTTGTTTGTTTGTTTGTTTGTTTCAAAGAACTGAAGAAGTGCACACAAATACTGAAGTAGCCAGAAATCTTATTAGCAAAGCAAAAGTAAAATATGCATGACAGATTAATGATATGTAGGTAGATAGATGATAGATAGATAGATGATAAATTGATAGATGATAGATAGATAGACAGAAAGTTAGAGTTATCATCTTCAACTGTATGAGAAAAGTAACTTTGCTCATGAAATAGTTGCTTAAGGGGAAAGACAAGATCAAGAAAGTATTATTTTACATTGAATAGACTAAATTGGATGACAAAAGTGCCATTCTGTGGATAGCATTAAGAAGAAAATAATTAAACCCTAAGTGGCTCAGGAATGCCCATATGAGGTGGCACAGTAACTCCTCTCCTACTCCAGTACTGGCAGGAAGTTGGGTCCAGAAATGTTCTTAACAACTTACAGAACCATAGTCATGATGAATCTTTCTACTGAGTGAAGTGGCAACTTGTAATAATCTCACATGAATCTTCTCTCCAGGATGCCATTACTTTTTTCCCTGGGGTTACATACTGAGCATTTATAAAATTCTATTTACTCACAAAAACTGAAGGTTTCTAAACTAGAAAAGATCTAAGTCCACTTAGTTCTGAGGTTTTGAAAGTTTTTCAAAAGAAAAGGAGGAGGAGGAAGAGGAGGAAGAGGAGCAGGAGCAGGAGGAGGACAACGACAACAACGAAGATGATGACAATGATAAAGATGATGACGATAAAGATGACTAAGAAGAAGATAACGACAGCCAAGAAGAAGAAACATAAGAAGTTAACCTATGACCTTTAATTCCCATCTTAGAAGCAACAAGCTGACTATATAATCTGACTTGGGTTTATTGCTATGTTCTTAAGGACTTGCTCCCCCGGGGGTGTGTACCCTAATGCAGAGAAGGCAATTCTTCAGCTGCCCACACATCACATTTAAAGTGATTCTCATGGCTGACACAGGCATCGAGAGACAATCTGCAGAAGAGAGGCTCTCCAAAAGGCAGGGCTCCTTGAATAGCATCACTGACCAAGTCAGCCAGGCTCTCTGCTGCCCCAACCAATCCTTTCTGCTTTCTAAGTATAACTCTCCAAGGTGACGTCATTAAATGACTATGGACGCCCTGTTCTGGAAAGCTAATTTCATGCTACAGGAATAAATACTATGTCATGGGCTCCTTATTTATCTTGGAATTTTAACACTGCTTCTTGAAAACATAAAGATGTGCAGTTTCCATTACTAATTAACAGAGAAGTTGATTAAAAGTCATGGGCTTCATCCTGAGGTACAGCATCTGGGAAAGGATTTAAGAATTAAGATAATTTCCAGGTGAAATGAAACAGATCCTTGAAGGGATGGAATCTCATACAGCTACAATATTTACAACACTTTTATCAAGACATTAAAACAGAAGCAGATGCTTCCCCATGATTCTAAAATATTAGTTGCACATGGTATAATGCATTACAGAAAGCATCATAATAGATGAGCCTGGAAGGATAGAGCAGTTCTCTCTTGCAGCTGGATACAGAACAGATCCCAAATAGTTTTGATGTTAAACTTAATGCAGATGGGACCATCCTGGATGTGTTGGGAAATAAATTTCTCACTAGGGAGATAGAGGAGAGCGTCCCCTTTTTTCTGAAAATAGAGAAAATTGGATGGAGTTGGTATAACATGGATCCTCAGTTTCAACAAGTTTAAATTAAAGAATCAGCAGTACCTCTGTGCTTAAAATTGTGCTGTTGCCATGTTCTACTTTTATGTAAAAGCCAATCCAAATCTGCCAGAGGAGTCTTGCTGGGTACAGCCTCCAGCTCTGCCTGCACCAAAGGAGGGTTATCTCTCTGTATGCTTAGCATTTGACTCCAGTGCTTATTATTCATACAGTACACAAAGAGAATCTTCACATGTCTGTCACTGCATAATGGAGAGGATATAGCAAGGGACAGCTCTGCCTGGTGGAAGTCAGGAGAACACACAGGAAGGGCAAGTTTAGTGTTCCTGAACTTGTGCACAGGCAAAGAATGCACAGAAATGCTTAATCATCTTTCTAAGAGTTGTAAAATGGTAATTTCAGTAGATTTCTAATGTAGAATGTCATAGATAGGAATAATCAAACAGGAATATGACAAGGTCTTTGCTTTGGGCACCATGGGGGTAGTGACAATCAGCATAATATAGAAGCAGTGCAGCTTTGTGAAGAAGAATGGAACTTTCAAAGTATCTTAGAAAAGATGACAGTAAAAAAATCCATCCTAGAAAGGGGCAAGGTGAAAACATCGTTAGTAAAGTCAGATCTTGAAAAGGCACGCTATTCCAACCTCATAAACCTTCCAAAGCTGTAACTTAAAGAAAAATAAAAAGTTAGGGAATGTGGGGAGGAAGGGGAAAAGGAAGGAAGGGAGGAAAGGAGGAAGGGAGGGAAGGAGGGAGGGAGGGAAGGAGGGAGGGAGGGAAAAAGGGAGGGAAGGAGGGAGGGAGGGAGGGAGGAAGGAAGGAAGGAAGGAAGGAAGGAGGGAGAAGGAAGGAAGGGAGGGAGGAAGGAAGGAAGGAAGGTAAGAAGGGAGGGAGAAGGAAGGAAGGGAGGAAGGGAGGGAGGGAGGAAGGAAGGAAGGAAGGTAAGAAGGGAGGGAGGAAGGAAGGGAGGAAAGAAGGGAGGGAGGGAGGAAGGAAGGGAGGGAAGAAGGGAGGAAGAAAGTCCAATACATATTATTTTAATATGTGTTAAGTACCTCACAAAACTTACAAAGGGGGTTTAAGGTAATTCAGCCACATTGTTCTATTCACATAAAAGCAAGCAAAATTTACCCTCTGTGTGGTTAACATTTGTTCTATAAACACTTTAAAATTCTATTTTGTTTTTTAATGTAAATATATTTATTTTATGACCTTTAAAGCAAGAAATGCTTATTGTGAAAAATGCAAGAGAAATATGAAAATATAAAAAAAATTAAATCCAAACTCTCAGCAACAAACACTGTTTACATTTTGGTATAAATTGTTTTTGTCTTTGTGTGTGCCTGTAAATGCATGCACACATATGAGTGGAGCCCCAATCTTATACAAAAGGCATGGTTTGGGGTCATCTAGATCCATGCCTGACATTATAACCCAGTACCCCCTTGACCCAACTCAGTAGTAACCTTAGTTCAGATCCTCAGTTCACACTATATGGCTGTTCCACAATCCCAGTGGCTCTCCTGGTCTGCTCATCTGCCACACTCCAGCCTCTAAGCATTTTTCTCACCTAATATTCAACCTCTTCTATTTCCACAAAAAGGTCAAGGTTTTAAAAACCACTTAAAAGTAAAATGCACTTCCTAATGACCTAGTGGAGAATTGGGGATGTTACTTGGTAATGAAGCACTTACCTAACATGCTCAAAGCCTGGGTTCAGTTCCCAGCACTGGGGTGGAAGATTTAATGCAAAGACCAAAATGGGAGGGGGGGGTTGTTTGCTTGTTTGTTTATTTTGTCTTAGCAGCAATGACGCTTAAATTGAACATTCTGCTTTCAAGCTCCCAAACAGTACTTTGAGTGTATGTCTGTGTCAGGATATGTGCACATGTGAGTAGAGGGCTTGAGGAGCCAGAAGAAACCCTCAGATCCTCTGGATACAGAATTGTGCCCAGTTGAAATCTTCCTGACATAAGTGCTAGGAAATGAACTCCTGTTCTCAGCAAGAGCAGTACACACTCTCTCCTGCTGGCCGTTTCTTCAGCCCCAGTAGAAGTGTTTTGATCCTTCGGTTTCCTCCATATTTTTTTTTTTACTTGAGGTTCCTATCCTTCCATCTAAGACAGTTCCTTTCCCAATTTAAAAAAAAAAATCTGGTATAACTTATGTCAAATTAAAAATTACATAGCTTATGCAACATCCCATGTCATAAATTAGAGACCAGGAGCCTTGTTTTGATGGCTGCCTATTCCACAGTTATTTGAATATTCAACCAATTTTATACCTATTTAAACCATATGTACTTTAGATAATCCCTGTACTAGCCAGATTTCCATAACTGCAATAAAATACCTGCTTTAACCAATTTAAGAATAAGAAAGGTTCATTTGGAATCACAGTTCTGAAATTTTTCAACCATGACTGGTCAACTCATTGTTTTGATGCCTACAGTAGAGCAACAAGAATCTTAACAGCAGCACTTGAGAATGCCTTTCATCTCAAGGCAGAATTCAGAAAAGAAAAAGGAATGTGTCCCACAGTTTGCCTGTAACTCACTCTTAGTAATCTACGACTTTCTACTGAGTCTTACCTCTTATGAGTTCTCCAGCTTCTAGTAGTGTCATGGGCTGGGAACCAGGACTTAACAAGAGACCCTATTGGGGATGATTACCAAACCACACCATTATCTCTAAACAAGTATTGAAGCACATTTTTTTTTCATTATATGAAAAAGTCCATAAAATTTCTTATTTATAAATTCCTGCCTTGAACTAAGCTTTGTTCATCCAGGTAGACTGCCTCCTCTTCCATTTTTCCCTTCTACATTTAGTTGCTTTTATTGACTACTAAAACCAGGCCCAGTGTCTGTTCAGTTCCAAACATCAAAAATCCATCCTACCAATACATTTCTAACACACTCATTATTTCCCTTTGCCAAAGTCCAATCTCAGCAGGAGAGGAAGTCCTGAGGAAGGGGTTTTGAGGAGTCACAAAGGAATCACTCAAATTTAAATGATGGGGTACAAGCTGACAGCCCTGTGTTCTGCTTGAGACAGCTCTCCAAACAGTTGTCTAGATAGCTCAGATCTTTCAAACTAAAGTCCAGTCTTTTATTTATATATCAGTTCAATCATTACCACAGGTTCCTTTTTGATTACCCCATGAATCAGCATTTATAACCTTAGCTCCCTGATTCTTAGAAAGAAACGGCAAGTACATTTTTTTTTAACGTAGCAAATGAACTCAAAGATTGGCCTGTCTTTGTAAGCACCAACAATAAGTTTAGCTGGGTGGGATCCAGTCCTGAGATTACCATTGCCACCATGCCCAGACCTAAACTCACTCTGTTCCAGGCTTACCTTGAACACAGGAGTGTGACTGCCTTTGTAAGCATAGACAATAAGCTAGCTGGGTGGCATCCAGCTCTGAGATCACCATTCCCACCATACCTGGACCTAAATTGTCTCTGTCCAGACTGACCTTGAACTCAAAAATATGCCTGCCTTCGTATCTTTATAACAAGCTACTTCATTAGTGCAACTGCTTTTGTTCTTTTAGGTTCATGAAGCCCCTCATACAATTCATATTGCATCCTTATATTTTGCATAATTGAGAAATTCTTGTACTCTTGTTTTCAGAGTTCTTTCTCACAGCCTTAAGGGCTGTCCTGAAGGTCACAGCATTTACCACTTTGCTGAGGAACACATTCTTGCCTTTCAGACTCATGCTTAGCAGGTAAAAAATTCCACAAAGGAAGAACATGAAAATATGTACATTATTATACAAACAAGCTGTATACCTAGCAACAGCCAACACTTATGGTGGCCAATGCTCTGCTAGCTCTGATCCTGGAATCAGAAATCGTATCATACCATCCCTTATGAAACACTGCTAAGTTATAATTCCTTCACTACCAAAGTGGCAACATACATAACAGCCAAAAGTTAAGTTTTAGCCAGTTTAAATTAAATGGAATCACTTCTTTTCATACTAGTAAACAGATTTCTTTAAACTTTTTAGCCAGTGTTTATCATTGTTTAATCTAGCCATTAGATTGTGAGGGGTTTCAAGATTTACATTGCAAATAAGTTTGGCTTTGGTTTTGGTATTCACAAAAATACTGTACTTTTAGAACCTATCATGATTTTTTTCTTCAGTGACTTGCATGTATTTTGATTCTCTAATGAATCAGAGACTATCAGATGTATGGATATATGCTTATACACACAGTCACACACACACACTCACATACACTCATACATGGAGAAAGGGAGACAAAAATAGAAAAGAAAGGACAAAAGACCACATAAAACTATCACATGATTCAAGAGGCTGGTGAGCCCCCAGGTCTTCAGGGATTTGGTAACCTCAGAACTTAGGAGAACTTAAAGGCCTGAGAACCGGGAGACCCATGAGTATGGTTCAAGTTTAAAGTCTTATATGCAGGAGCCCCAGATGTCCAGTTTAAGTCCAAAGACAATAGAAATGCTAGGGTGCTCATTTGAAGGTCTACATCTTCTCTTCTGCTGAGGAGAAAAGGTAGGCCTTTCATTTTAGCTAGGTCTTGATTTGATGAGATTTGCCCAAATTAGAGAAGAAAGTGCATTTTTACTCTGTCTAATTACTTACATGCCAGTCTGATTAAATATACCCTGGGTGCACATTAGAGAATTTGACAAGGTATTGTGATACTCTGTAGGCCAATGATGTTGCCAGAAAAATTTAAACATTACATAGTCCTATAGTGAATCACATGGCAGGACTATAGTAAAAAGTAAATGAATAAATAGCCTTACTCCACACTTCCTGTAATTTTATTTGGAGAAGAAAATTCTTGGTTTTTGTTTTAGAGCAAAGAGGAAAATCCTCCCATTTTTTCCTGGTCCTCTTGTAGAAGATCTTTTTTCTACAACTGTCTGATTGCTCTAGTCACAGTCATCCTATTGGCCTGTGATATTATTCTGTCTTTGCCTTTATTTAAGCCACAAGCTAATTCATCCAAGTTGTTTCGGGACCTGGGATATAATAGTTGTTCAGTGCATACTGAGTGGATAACAAATCTCTGAGCCAACAAGTAGCAAGCCAGGCTGAATCTAGAGCTCATCCCTTGTATCACACTGCATTCTCTAGTTCATCCTAACTCCATCCTTCCTTAACAGCAATTCTGGTCCATTTCTAAGAATGTTCGTTTTTCCCATTCTTACTTAAACACAGAGTCCAAATTTAAACTAAGCAAAGTTTGTTACAGCTGATCACTAAATACTGACAGCATGCTTCTTCAATTTTGATAGAGAAACATGAGAGACAGCTAAGGTTTGAGAGATTTGAGTTTATCTTTTTGTACATGTGATGTGTTAGTTGAGGCTGACACCAACATCATCCCTGTCAGCCCTCAAATTCTTTCTGATTTTGAAACAGGCTTTTTACAGAGGATTCGAAAAAAAACTTTTGAATCTGTTTTAAATCTTTGCAATTTTATAGAAAAAACAACTTTGTTAAAAAACTGTTTATATAATTGTGATTTTCCTAGTTATCATGCTCTGAAAGTCAAAACAGCATCCCCTTGCCAATTACTTATAATTAGCTCCAGGATCCAAGACAATCCCGAATCCAACAACTAAAATTCAATCAGCCCCCTTCCTCTTATTTACTACTTTTGCTTTTTTCTTTTATTCCTACTTCTATGAAACCTACCTCACCAGCCACATAGGACCAAAGCAGAAAACTATAAGTTGTCCTGAAGATCTCAAGTTCCACATCTTTCCAGCTACTGTGTGTAGTAACTCTCCAAGTGCTGACCACACCACTGAAGTCTAATGGAGTTGAGGCTCTTTCTCCTCTCCTCCCCTCCCCTCACTTTCCCTCCCCTCTTTTCTTCATCCCTCCCTGTCCCCACTTCCTCTCTTCTTCCCTCTTTTCCTTCTCCCTGCCTTCTCTGTCTCCCTTCCTCCCATCCCTCTCTCTCTCCTGTCACTGTCCTGGTTCAGATCTGCAGTACCATTTGGCTGCATTTAATACCACCTACCCACCTACCTCTTCCAATACTTATGCTCATTTCTGTCCCATTTCCAGTGCATTCTTTATTCTAGAAACAAGATGATTGGATGAATTATTAATATATGAATTGTATAAAATACTAGATTTCATTGTGACTTTTTCATATGTGCGTATCTGGCACTTTGATCATATTTACTCTCCCACCTCTCCCACTTGTCCACAATCCCCACTCCTGCTGGTCCAGTCCATACTCCTTTCAGGAGCCTTTTCCTAACGGATACAGACAGTGTAGCAAATATACATAATAGAGTCTTATTTAACTACTAAGAAAAAATGAAATTATATCCTTTCTTAAAAAATTAATGTAATTGGGAATTATTGTGTCCAAAGACATGAACAAAAATAAGCCAGAGTCATAAATACAACCATCTCATGGTATTTCCTTTATGAGGAGATAAGGGCTCATGTATCCCAGGCTGGATTGAAACTCACAGGACAGCCAAGGATGGTCTTGAATTTCCAATCATCCTGTATCTAACTGGGGTGACAAGTACCATGCCCAGTTTATATGATGGTAGAAATCAAACCCAAGGCTGCATGCATATAGCCATTCACTCTACCAACGAAACAACACCTCAAAAAGACAATTTTTAAAACATCAAAAAATGAAAAGAATGTAGTAGGATTATGGAAGTCTGCTTAAATTCATTAAATTATCTTCTATTCTCTACAAAATAAAAGCCAGATTCCTCAGCAGAGAATAGAATTGACCAGCAAATTGTTCTTTGACTTCAACCCATATGCTGTGCCATGTGCCTCTCACATATCCAAGCAATGCAGTAAAAAGATGTAAGTTAAGGGGATGAAGAGATTGCTCAGTGATTGGGAGCATTTGCTGATGTTCTATAGGCCTTGGGTGCGGGTTTGGTTCCTAGTATGTACATCATGGCTCGTAAACATCTACAATTCCAGTTCCAAGAATCTCACATCTTCTTGCAGTCTCTGGGGGCAACAGGCATGCACACAGTGCACTTGCATACATGTAAATAAAATATTTAAACACAAAAATTTTTTTAAAAATAAGTATTTAAAAATTTTAAACTGGGTATGGTGATATATATCTTTAACCCCAGCTTGTTGGAAGCAGAGGCAGGGATTTCCCTGGGTGAGTTTGAGGTCAATCCTGCCAATATAGCAAGTTTCAGGCCAGCCAGGACTATGTAGTTAGAGTTTGTCTCCAAAAACTTTTTTTCTCAATAGAATACTATTTAACTATTAAAAATGAAACTCACAGGTACATGGATGGAGCTGGAAACAATCATTCTGAGTGTGGTAAAACAGACCCAGAAAAATAAATGTTACAGATTTTTTTTCTCATTTGTAGATGTCAGCTTTGAATCCTCACATATATTTGGTTCTTTTGTAATCTCCACAGGGATTAAGTCAAGAAATTAGTAAGGATCACCAAGACAGTTGAAGATTTCAGAGATGGAAGATAGCAATCAGTTGTACAAAGGGTTGAAGTGTAGAAATAAAACAAAAAGAGTTAAATTGGGGTGGGCAGGGGGCAAGGTAGACGACAGAGTACAGGAAAGGAGAAATAACACTGAAGACCTTTCAAAAGTGTTTAAATGGAAGTATACTTACTACTAAAGAATCTTAAATACAGAGCAAGACATACAGACAGCGAGTTAAAATGGACCTTGGAATGCCCTCACTTATTTTTGGATACACACACACACACACACACACACACACACACACACATACACACCCCTCCAAACAATGTACCTAGCACCCACAGAACCCCTTGTCCCCTAATCTGCACTGAGCAAAGTCCCTGAACAACAGTATGAGCTTCCTGTGCCTTGTAATCAAATTTAGACAATTTATATTGAGATATATTTCCAGTTTGTCCAGGTAAAAAGTAGACAGGCTGCTCTGAAATGAACTGGGTACATGTGTAGTATCATAAACTGTGGCTTCCAATAACCTTTTAAGAAGACTTTCCTACTTACTCTTTTATACCTATGCATAATTAGGCATGCATGCACTTAAAAACAGATGTGTTGTGGGAAGGAACATTCATTCAAAGAAGAGAAACAATGACAAAACTTAATTCATCAATCAAACTAGAGAACCAACCACACTCCTTACCCCTCAGATCCCATAAAGAGAGACCCCAGGCTGTATCTGCTGCACTCTTGAGTACTCTCATTCACATGGCCTGTTATCAATCTTGACAGAGTATTTCTCTTTAATATGTATTATTGAGCTTCTCAAAATAAAATTATTTTGCCTTTTTTTTTTTTTTTTTTTTTGAGAATCTGTGTGAGTCTTTATTCTCAATTGTTTGAATAAGAAGACAAGAACCTGGACAGTTGACAAAGCCCAGACTCTCACTACCAATACTAGATGAAATTAAATATGTGATTCTTTTAAAAAAAGACTTGATAGATTGTGTTTTAGCCTTATGCTTAACTGATTTTCTCAACTTTCTCAACTGCTAGTATAAAATAATCAAAGTGACATGTTTTTCTCAAGTAAATTTATATATTAAGTATATTGAGATTTAAAGTCCCAAGACAAGGGCTTATATAAATTAGCAGTATCTAGTTATCACCCATCAAATGCTTGACTAAACAAGAGATACAAGTTACAACCATGGAAAACCCTGGTACATGTGAGCACAGTTAGAAGAAAAGGGAAGAGTCATTTCCAGGAAGGGCTGGTCACGTTCTCTGGTTCCAGTTGTCATAAAACTATACAGAAGAAAGCAATTCTGTTTTCACTAGGGGACCAGACTTCAGCTGGATAACTAGATAATTAGCAAGCTAGGATTCTTTGGGCCCAGGACTCTGTTAGCAAAACAACTTTGTGGTAAGCGAGATGCATATATATATATATTTTAATTCTCATTAAAACAGTGGCCTCTGTGAACACTGAGGTAACCTTTGTGTGTAATGAAGAGGCCACAGCACTAGGTAAGTACATATTGGTTTAGAAACAAGTTGTCAGACCATTCGTTTAAATCTTTTTATTATTATTATTATTAATCATTTTATTTGTTTACATTTTAAATGTCAAATGTTTTCCCACTTTCTGGTCTCCCCTCCACAAACCCCCCACCCTATTTGTCTCTAAGAGGGTGCTGCCCTACCCACCCACTCCAGCCTCACCCCTCGTGCTTAGGTAGTGGCAACTGTAGAATTTAACTTAATAAAACCAACATAGTAAATGCTTCTTTTAATCTCCAAAAGAAAATAAAAACAAAGTTTCTTTTGACTCCAAGAGGCACAATCTGACTAGTACACTTACTTTCTGGAATACGAAGCATTGAAAATTACAATCCTTCCACATAATTCAATCTTTTATACATTAGTTTTCTCATGAAGTGCCATTGAAATGTAAGATTGAAGACTACAGGGATAAATTAAAATCTGGTAAAATAGACAGTAACTTAAATCGCTCATCCCTAGGGCTGAAGCAATGGCTCCATAGTTAGGAGCACCTTCTGTT
>JADRCH010000150.1:4839948-4894484 GCA_019843965.1 Rhynchomys soricoides
TGCCTCCTGCCTCCTGCCTCCTGCCTCCTGCCTCCTGCCTCCTGCCTGGAGCTAGAATTACAGTCACAAGCTACCATTCTTGTCTTTAAGATGGGCTTCCTGGATGAATGTCAACATCCTTGAGAACTTCTGCAGTTACTCTCTGGTTGGTTCAGTTTTAATTTAAAAAATGAATACCATAATTGAAAGAATCAGCATTAATCTTTAAATCAAAAGGATTTTCAATGAGATTATAATTAATTGCATGCCAAAATATCTTATTGAGTAGGGTGGTGACCCCAGTTACTTTGCTTAATCACTTAAACAATCTAATTCCCAAATAAGAATTTGGATCATTTCCAAATATATCCAATTAAGGTTAGCAATTCACAAATAGCAGTGACAACAGTCTCAAAAATAAATTCTTAAAAAAAAAAAAAATTCTTTGAAACTTTACTTGTTGATGAATGAATGTGGAGAATATTTCCTGAGGACTTGGGTACTTGCTGAGAAGAGTGTTGACAACAGTGATCTGCCCCAGTGTTGGCCCCAGAGTGCCTGGAGGTGAACATCTCCATAAATAATTAGGTTGCTTTTATGTCCTAATACTGAGCGAGTCACTTGTCATGTCTTAGGTCTATTTGCAACAGACCAAAATCAAAGAATATTATTATTATTGTTATCCTGTCTACCTCCCGGAAGGCCTGAGATTGACAAGTTTTTCTTTTACCATAAAAAAAAATATGATTTGGATATATTCCCGTATGAGTGGTTTTGGGAATCAGACTCAGGCAATGTTTATATCTTTATTTCCACAAAAATGTGACAAAAATGTCCTAGACAATATTACATTGCCACAAGATTGCAATACATTTCTTAGGATACATGAAGGGACAATTACATAGAATTGATTCAGAAATTGATAATGAACAGAGGCCATTTCAGACACTCATAATTAAAAATGTTTCACTCAGGCAAAACAACTCTCTACTGCCTCTGAGTATCTCCAGAGCTAGAAGATACTTTGTGGGGTTTTGGGGGGTTTTGTTGTTGTTATTGTTGTTGTTGTTGTTGTTGATTTTGATTTTTTACAATGTTTATGCTTTCTCACAGGAGTGAGGATTGCTTCCTAGCTGGTACAAAATAGTGAGGCAATGTCGATGCTGTTGAGCAGCTTCTTTTAGTGAATATCAGAGGGAAAACAAGATCCCTATAAACGGGATAAGAATTTTAAACGACAGGAAATTTTCTGCTACTTTCTGATACATGCTCTGTACCTATAAGACTGTATCTGCTTTCTGAAATCCCAATATTCTCAACTATCTAAAATGGTGGTTCTCAGCCTTCCTAATGCTAAAACCCTTTAATATAGTACTCAATGTTGTGGTGAATTTCAACAATAAAATTATTTTTGTTGCTACTTCATAACTCTAATTTTTCTGCTGTCATGAATCGTAATGTAAACATCTATATTTTCTGATGGTTTTAGGTGACCCCTGTGAGAGGGTAGTCTTACCCTCAGAGGAGTTGCAACCCACAGGTTAAGAAGCACTGATTTTAAGAGTTTCTTGAGTTCTCTGTCATGACACACTAATGACCAACGTCTGTCTAAAATCCCACAATGGGCTTTCTTTTGACCTTAATTTCTATCTTGGAATTTCAGTCAAGCATAGAGCTAAAGACTATTGACATGGCTGACACGTTATATAATCGATGAGAAGTGTTTGACAAGTTACCAGCCCAGCCAATCAACATAATAATGTAATACAAATAAGATGTGTCATTTAGATTTATTGTTAAGCTCTGAAAATTTGCATTCAAATATAGATAAAAGCATTCTAGCTGGAACCCAAACCCCCCCCCAAAAAAAAAATCTTGTGTGCTTTATGAAACTTTGTTGGTTGAAATATAATTTATTATTTTTGTCAGTATTAATTGTAGGAGTAACCAGTATGGGTAAAAGCTGCCAAACTGTTCAAAAGAAAACTGTTGACAAACTTCCAATAGTTAGATTTTTAAAATATTTAAAGTTAAATTAATAGTAAGAGAGATTACATTATGGACTAACCCTAGGGAAACCACGTTTCTTTTGGAAGACAAGAAATGGACATAAAATATCAGGTATTAGGATGTGGATAATATCAACTGATAGGCTGATTAGAGTAACAATTAAAATATAGAAGAACGTATGTTTACAGGACCAACAGGGTCAACTAACCTGGACCCTTGGGGCTCCCAGAGACTGAACCACTAACCAAAGAGCAAGCATGGGCTGGACCTATGAAGCTGATGTGCAGCTTAGTTATCATGCCTGTCCCCCAACAACTGGAGTAGGGACTGTTGCCTGACTGTGGATCCTGTTCCCCTAACTATAACATCTTCTCTGTTCTCAGTGAGAGAAGATGTGCCTAATCCTGCACTTGATGTGCCAGGGATGGGTGATTACAGGAGAGGTAAGCTCCTCTTTCTCAGAGGAAAAGAGGAGGGGGAAAGTGGGGGGAGTATCTGTGTGAGGGGGTACTGCGAGGCGAGGGGGCCTGATGTTGGGATATAAAGTGAATAAACAAATAAATTTTTAAACAATAATGGCTTTTAAGTATCAGTCATCTAATTGCATGGAAGCCCGGGATTTCTAGGGAGAAAAAAAAGTTCTAAAAGTCTATGTAGTTTATGGGAATAAATTATCATCAGGATGTAAACCTTGCTACATCAGCATTTCACAAATGGATAAAAAGTAAAAATCTACAGCAATAAATCATGTCAAACCAAGGGCCATTAAGGATTTGAATTTAAATAAAAGAAGCAAATGTTAAAGAAAACCCAGCTTCTTAAGTTATAGTTTGTCCTTACTAATTGAGCTTCAAAATAATAATTTGTAACAACAGTTTGAGATTTGAGTCTATGAAGTTAAAAATATTATTATTTTATATTTACCTAAAATCATACAAAATACTTATAAGTGCATATGTAAATGTTGTGTGTGTGTGTGTGTGTGTGTGTGTGTGTGCACGTGTGTATGTCAAAGGAAGTTATGCCACTAGGGCTGACAATGCTGCCCACAAAAAACCCAGTACCAGGCATGCAAAAGCTCTGTTAGAATCGTTGGTCGAAGTAAGCTGAACGTCTCCCCAAACAATACACAGTATTGATGTAGCCAATGGTTGCCTCTCAGATGTTCAAGGTTAGTCCCTAGCTGAAGATACTACACATTTATATTATTGGAGCTGGTTATAACTTTCATAGTACCATAAAATATTATGTTGCCAAAATATGGAAGCAATTAATACTTCACAAAGCTGTGATATGGATGAACTACAGCAATGATCAGCATGGCAGGATAGCCAATAAGTGGCACTTACATGTTCACAGTAAGAAACCACTATCTAATTGGACTTATGGCCCATGGAACAGGATAAAAACCATGCTTGGAACTAGAAACTTAGCCAGCTTCTGGGACTAGTGAGGGCATAGATCCATCATTACAAACAACACTTTAAATCTTACCTTTATACTCACAGATAAGTGTAGCTATCACTCATCATCACGGAAGCGCCTCTGTACAGGAAATGGAAGCCATTACAGAAAATCACAACTTGAACAACTGCAGAGATTAACAGATCCTGGAGAGCCCAGCCTCAACGGATATGTCTTCATCACAGCTCCTGCATCTATGGCTGAAGGAACATTGAAGAACAGAGGGTGGAAAGAGTTATAAGAGCCAGAATACCAGGAAGTCTTCTCCGAAATAGTCTCTCATAGAAATGACTGAATAAACAAGATCGAAACAAAGGCAATATCAAACACATGGTATCATAGTTAGGATCACTATTGCTGTGATAAAAATACCATGGCCAAAGAAACTTAAGAAGGAAAGGGTTTATTCAGCTTATGCTTCCTTATCACAGCTCAATATAAAAGACAGGACAAGAACATAAACAGGGCAAGAACATGGAGGCAGGAGCTGATGCAACATCCATGGAAGAGTGCTGCTTACTAGCTTGCTCCCCATGGCTTGTTAAGCCTGCCATAGTATAGACCCAGGATCACTAGCACAGGGATGGTACCACCCAGAGTGGGATAGGTCTATCCCCATTGATCACTAATTGAGAAATGTTGGATGTTATGAAGGCATTTTCTCAATTGACGTTTCCTCCTTTCAAATAACTCTAGTTTGTGTATCGA
The DNA here is from genome assembly GCA_019843965.1 of Rhynchomys soricoides. Classification (NCBI taxonomy): domain Eukaryota; kingdom Metazoa; phylum Chordata; class Mammalia; order Rodentia; family Muridae; genus Rhynchomys; species Rhynchomys soricoides. Next base: position 4,844,110 of record JADRCH010000150.1, read on the forward strand.
GTAGACATGAGACGAGCCAGCACATATGGCATGAAGAATAGGGAATCAGCAACACCTGTGGACAGGAAATTATAGCTAATGACTGCTAGAAGAATTTATCTTTCCCAAGAAAGTTGTAGTCCCTTATTGGTTGTCCAATACAAAGTGATCAGCTCTAAAACCATATACACAGAAAACAACTGACTCATCAGGTTGTTTTCATATGTTTGTTTATGTACTCTGTTATGCTTGCAGAAAGGAGTATGTTGTCCCTTGAAAGGCTCCACCCATCAGCTGACTCAGACAGATTCAGACACCCACAGCCAAACACTGGGTGGAGTTTTACGACTCTTACAGAAGGATAAGAGGAAGGATTACAAGCCTCAAAGGAGATAGGAACTCAACTGGAAGACCAACAGAATCAACTAACCTGGACACTTGGGGCTCTCAGAGTCTGAACTACCAACCAAAAAACATACACCATCTGACCTAGGCCTGCCCAATCATATGTAGAAAATGTGCAGCTTGCCCTTCATGTGGGTACTGAACAACTGGAGCAGGGGCTTTCCTAACAGCTGTTGCCTGTATGTGGGATATGTTCTATTAGCTGGGCTGCCTTTTCTGGCCTAGGTGGAGGAGGAAGCGCCTAGCCTTGCAGAGACTTGAAGTGCCAGAGTGGGGGGATACCCTGAGGGGACCCCCACCTGCTCAGAGGCAAAGTGGAGGAGGGATGGGGAAGAATTGTGGGAAGAGGTGACCAGAAAGGGGTCAGTGAGTAGGATATAAAGTGAATAAGTAAAATTAAATTAAAATTTTAAAAAAGAGCTAGTCAGAAATTTACTCTTTCTCAGGGTTTCTTGGCCTTTTCTACATCTCTTTATACATCTGGGCTTATTTGCCCAGAATTTTTAAAATTAATTTTGCTAACAAATTTGAATATTTAGCTCTTCTTGTAATCAACCTGAGAAATATTACTATATCAAAAAATACTGTGTATTCACATATAGCCTACTACCATGTTTCCGGACTGTATTTCTTTCACTAACACACCTTATTCCTCAATGTGTGCATCTTGTACTATTTTGTTAAATTTGTTCCAGAGTGTACTATTCTTTTCAATTTAGGCAGAATGGTGAAGATTTTTTAATTTTATCTTCATATTATCCATTAAAATTTATATACAAACAATTTACTTGTATATGTTGGCCTAGCATTCTGCAATATTGATAAGTTCATTTACTGACAGTAGTGAATTAATGTTTTATTTTTAGTGGATTACTTAGTAATGACCTTAAAACTTCTTTCCAATAAAGCTGCAATTCATTTCTCTTCACATCCATGAGCCATTGTTAGAGCCAGTGCTGATTGGCATGAGGAAGATAGTTCCAGAATCTATGTAGAATAAATTATTATAACATAAAAATAACATCAAGAATTTTCATACACAAAAGAATTTGGAGTTCTATATTCTTATGAAAAAGCTAAACCAAGAAAGTTTTTGATTTAACAGTGAACAATCTACCTAATCAGGTGCCCCTATTTTCTATGTGAAGTATCCAATCTTTTGACATTGTTACATGATGTCACCTACAAATGTATTGGGCCACATACATAGCAGTCTACAGATACATGTGGTGCCACACATCTTATGTTGGGCGCTGCCCATGAAGAAATGTTTTCCTGACTTCAGGAAGCAGTTCACTTCCTAATCTTACAGTCACTTGAGTTTACAAAGGCTGTGTTTTAGATCTCAACATGGGAGCTTTGCAGATAGTTGGGTGGGTAAAGCACTTACTGTGTCAGCATAAGGCCCTAAGCTGAGATTCCCAAAACCCATGTACTGGGCAGGATCAGAACAATTTCCATATAAACTCAGCACTGTGAATGGAGTTGGGGGTGAAGACAAAAGAACGCTGGGGCATGCTGGCCAGCTACTTTAGCAGAAAAGCTAGATTCCAGACTCAGGGGGAGACCTTACTTCAAAAACTAAGGTTGAAGTCTTGTGAAATAGATCAGTGGGTAAAACACTTGCTGCACAAAAGCATAAACCCTGAGTTTAGATCCCCAATAACCATATAAAAAGCTGAGCATGGTTGTGAACATCTGTACCTCCAGCCATCATATGGCAGAGACAGGAGAATTCTTGAGGATCACTGGTCAGTCTGTCTGGCTAACATAGAGAACCCAAGATTCAGTGAGACCCATCTTCAAAAAGGTGGAAAGGTACTTGTGAATGACAAGCTGGTGTCAACCATCTGTCCACATGTCTGAGGGCACCCACACAAGCAAGCGCATGTATATGCCAGAGAGAGGAAGAGACAGATATAAAGATAGACCAACACAGAAAAAGACACATGTGCACACGTGTGTGTGTGTACTAACGTACAAGGTGACTGTGACAGTGGAGTTTAACATAAGAACTCAGTTAATGTGCTGCTGGCTATTATCTCCTTAACCATTTCATCCAACTGTGACTCAACTTACTCCATTTTATCACTCCTCTTTTGTAGATTCACAGATTAATGAACTCGTGCCAACCTGTTAGGACAGCTTTCATCAGCATCTTGCCTGTCTATTTTATTAGCAAATGAGAAAAGCATTTTGGAGAATGTTTTCTTTTATTTAAAAACTGAACAAAGAAGATTATGTCTGAAACAATCTTCATGAGCAGCAGTACAGGAATGTTCATCCATTGAAAGACTAAAACTTCAAAACCTAAGGCACTTGCAGTCCCTTCCATGGACCAAGTGAAGGACAGATTTAAGGGCTGAGAGGAAGAATGTCACCTGAGGGAAAACCTAACATAATTTAACTACTAGGAGAAAATACAGTCTGCCCTTCTGTTGCCTGGATTTGGGGAAAGATATTTGCTTAGATTTTTGAAGACAAAGACAATAGAAGTAAATAGATGAATTGTTTTGCATCAAACTAATCTCTACACTGCTAAGGAACCCAACAGCAAACCAAAGGGGAAATGAAGTGGAAGAGAGTATTTAAAAACTTGAGTCTGATAGGGACCTGATGACGCTCAAGAAGAATATGAAAAGTGACCAGTTTATTAGGAAAAATGCCAGTGTTTAAATTAGCAAACATCCATCAACAAACACATATGAATTTCTTTAGAAATGAGGCACATAAATGGCCAAATTGAATATGAAAAAACACTCAACCTTGTTAATTGTTACAGAAATGTAACTCAAATCTACAATAAAATAGCCCCCAAATTATTTTTTTAAAAAAAAAAAGGCTGTTGTTTCTTGAAATACTGATTGTTGTTTCTTGAAATACTGATGTGCATCAAGAGAAATGGGAACCCTCACATGCTGTTAGCTAGGATGTAGACTAGAATAAACATAGTCGGCAAGGTTTAGAGCTTCCTAATATACTTCAAAGTAGAAAGAACTACTCTACGATACAGCTAATGTATCACAAAACAAAAAATAAACCTTTCCTGTGTGAATAACAGATGACGGTACCCCTGATTCTGTCTCATGTGATGGCAGTCTCATGACTTACTCTGCTATCAAAAATCAAATTCGACTCTGGAGCTGGTAATCCTCGTGTTTAAAGAGGTTTATATGTTATGGCTTATAATCTGCTGAAATTCATTTTAGATTCTGTGTGCAACAATGAGCTACATAAAATTCACACCGACATATTGTACTAGGAACTTCAATTCCACCTGTGGGAACGATGACTCAAGACTTAAGCACCCCCTAAAACGTCTAGGAAACACAAAGCATGTGTTCTACCTTAGGAGACCTGGATAAGGTACAGGTAGAGTGCACAGGAGAGACTCAACAGCAAGAGTAAAGGTGGGTAGAAGGAACCCAGTATGAAACTGTGTCTCTCAGAACGGCCAGTGTCCTAATGTAAACTAAATAATGAGAATGGCAAAGTCTTATTAATGGAAGAAGAGAAGAGAAAGTTAAGAGATTGAAATAATCCCTTGACCACAAGAAAATGTATCTCTCTTTGAAAAAGGGAAAAGTTAAGGAGTTTGTAAGTTTTGTTTTGGGGGGGGTCTCCTCTCCTTTGAAAAAGAAATATTTTCTCACACCTCACCTAACCAAGAGAAATATGATCATCAGTGTATCAATCTTGTTCCTTTAAGACCTACCTGAAACTGAGCTGAGCTTCATCAGAAGCTCCTAGAGGGTGGGAGGGCCTTCAGTCTGTTAGACTGCAAAGGTGGTCCGTGCTAGTCCAGGGAACTGCTTTGTCTCCTAATACTCTGTCCCTTGAAAGGTAGAGAATGTGACAGAGTTAAAATGAAATGCCTCAAAATGTCCCAGGTGAGGAGAGCTCAGCTCTGGAGTGCACAGACTTCCTGAGTTTAGATCTGAGCGATGGGCTCTGGGCCAGGCTCCAAAGCTAGACACAGCCTCTGAAGAGAGCCAGAGACAATCCTTTCCTTACCATCTGGCCCACCAGCCAGAGCAGTGAGAGAGGAGCTAGCTGTCCTGAAAGGGATGCATTGCGGCCAAGGAAGACATACAGACCAAATGACCAGCGTGAATGCAGACTCTAGTGGGACTCCATAGGTAGGAAGTTGCTGTGCCGGAAGCCAGGATTCACTTCTGGCTGAGAGTCACACCTAATGGATCTGCCCCTGCCCATGGATCCAGGCTTATTGAGAGGACTGAAGCTGGAATCCTCTTGTGTAGCATCTCCTGCCTGTGGGTCCTCAAATCACAAAGCTTCCAGATGCTTAAGGAAATCATTTATTATCCAAGTTCTGCTCCACTGAAGAAGCAACAGTGGCACAATTACACTGTGCCTTGTGTGCTTATGGGGAACCTTCAGCAATGTTACAGTCAGCTATGTGGGGACAAAAAAACCCGCTCGGCAGAGTAACTGTGACTCATATTGGTACACAGGACCTCCTCAGCAGGATAACTGTCCCATACGGGTACACAGAATCCCCTCAGCAGGGTAACTGTGCCTCATGGGTATACTGGACCCCCCTTGGCAGGGTAACTGTGCCCCACATGGGTACACAGGAGCCCCTCAGCATGTTAACGCTGACCCATGTGGATACACAGAACCTCCTGAGAGTGAGGAGTCTCACCCTCACTGTCTAAATCCACATCCCATCACGAGGCCGCCATTTTTGTCTAGGACCACGAGAAAAAGAAAAGAAAATCTTACAGGTCAGAAGGAAGGAATCCACCATCTTTCTCTGGAATTATTTTAATTCTGAGAACAAAAACAATACTCTGCATCTAAATCATATCTCTTGGCTGTCCACAAAGGGAAAAGAGCCTCATGTCTCCTGGCATTAATGAAGCCTTCTTGTCCATCTTTCTGCAGTCACTGAGTGTTGCTTGGCTGTTTTTCTCTACCAATGTTCAAGAAACAAGCAAAACAGTTGTGTGGTTTGACTGTCAAAGCCACTAGGATCTTCCTTGTAGGTACCGCTGTGGGGAGGGGGCGGGGCGGTGGAGATCCTGGTCTTCCTCTGGGAAAGATGGGAGGGAAGGGTGGTCTGGAACTGATCAGGAAGGTTGTGATCTTCTCTCTAGCCCTGGGAGGTGGGAATACAGCAGGGCTAATTCCCGTAAGGGCAGAGAGAATTATGACTGGGATGTGAGGGGAAGAAGACACCCTTGAGAGCTAGTGGGTGCCCGCCCGGCTGCATAGTATCCTTTTACTTGAGTAGAATCTTTCTGGGAGTTGCATACGAATACTGTTTCTTAAGCAATCTATGTCAGCAGTCCTTACTATCCTGTTACCCAGACATGTGTTTGGGATTATTGTTTGATTCCTCACGGATAGGACAAATTGTTCTTTGCCGATTAGATACTTAAAACACATTTGTTTTACCTGAGTCACATCTTCATGGAAACTTTCCCGGGAATAAATCTGCAAGAGCCCGTGACTGGCATTGATCATAGTTATTAAGCATAATGAAATCCAAACCGACCCGAGTTCATCTCCTCTTTTAGCCTCTAGGGCCCCAGTTTCTATGCTGAGGATTGTGAACGCTGATTTTTAATAGTGACTGTTAGCATCCGTAGGAGGTTCCAGTTAGGGGAAGTCAGTTGAGTAGATTTCAAAGCCATTTTCAGTTCAATTGGTCAGTTTATGCTCCATTTAAAATAAAAATCTCTTCAAAACCACTTAACATTTAAAGTAAATCTTTAAAGATTTGACTTTCAAAGAAGGAAAATGGCCAGTGGTCGATTTAATAAAATTATTGTCATTGTAAAACAGATTGTTAAAGAATTAAGGCTTCGTTATTGAGGTGTAATCCTATAAAAGAATGAAACGCAAAGCTCTGAGCCAGGCCAACATTTACCATGGACTGACATTTTACTACTGTACTGCAGCAGCAAGGCTGCTAACTAACTCGGGCTGGATGACTGCTGAGAAGGGCTGCCCTTTTGTGACTCTTGGAAGAAGTGAGTCCAAAAAGATACAAATTAAAAGGCAAAAATACAGACTTTTCTCCATTTTTACATTACTCTAGCATTATCATTGAAGATGGAAAGGAGAAAACAAATTCTTTTTTGTATTGAACATGATCCATGTTTACCTTTTTGCAGGGATTCCAGAAGGTTCCTGCCCTGGCCTCGAATACTGAAGATGAGAATTGGAACTGCCTCAAAATTGATTTAGTTCCTCATTTGCATGTATTAGAGATAATCGACAAAAATTGCTCTAATTGCAAGGGTTAGATTGGAGGATAGTGTTAATTAAGAATATGATGGTTGATGATCTTTTGCCTGTCACTTGGGAGACTGAGACTGAGACCAGAAAATGCACCAAAATTCCCAGACCATCCAGAGCTGTAGGATGAGTTTGCCTCACAAGGAAAAATAGAGAAGGCGGCTCATTTGGCAAAGCACTTGGTATCCAAGCACAGGGACCTGGGATTGTATCCCTGGCGCTAACATAAACAAACACACAAAAATGCTGTGCATGCTGCAACACATGTCTGTGATCCCAGTTCTGGGGAGTCAGGGACAGAAGGCTCCCTGGGGCTTGCTGGCCATCTAATCTAGCAGATTCAATGAGCTTCAGGTTCAGTGCAAGATCATGTCTCTAAAATTAGGGGGGAAATCAGCTGAGGAGCACACCTATATCACCACATATACAAACACACACTCCTATGCACATGTATACAAATATAAGGAGTACCGGGGACCCAATAATACAGTGGTAACAAATATCGCTTGGTAATTCTTCCCAGATGCCAGGAACTAAGTCAAACACTTTATTCTCAGTATGAATCACCTTACTCTCGTGTAGCAAATTGCAAACACCATAAATTCTCCTCAGGCTTAAGTGCATACTCCTTACAAGGCAGAACCCTGTTTCCCTATGGGGTAGAGTCCATTTCTCTACCTTCAATCCAGACTTTACTATGAAGTTCCAAAGGGGAGATCTGGAAAGGGTGAAACATTTGAAAGGTAAATAAAGTATGAAAAATAAAAAGTAAAAAAAATTTAAAAAAATTAAAAAAAGAGATGTATTTGCTTTAGCCATGGGACACCACAAATAAGATTCAAATTGAACAGGAATTTGATCACTTTAGCTGCCTTGAGATTATCATAGGAAGAACAACAGGCTATCCTGGTGAATAGGGAAAGTGCTTTGACATTGTAGAGAAGGCATCAGGACATGTTCAAGTAAGGGGGAGAGCAGAGCTCCTTAGACATGCTAACTTCCAGCTATACAAATAAAATTACCCTAAATAGTCACTCATGCAAGGCTTCTCCAGAAAACAAACAAACAAAGAACTTCAAAGATGGTCTGCAGCATTATAAGAAATAACAAATGCTATTATTACCTAAAGGGACCGAGTTGGGAGTGGTTTGTTATACAGCAGACCCTTACTAGCAAACCTCATGGTAACCTCAGGATTTGGTAACAGTATTAGCCTTTTGCCCCTATAGCATTACAAAGGCCCAAAATAATTTACTTTAACAAAAAAAAAAAAAAAAAAAAAAAAAGACTTATTTTGAGTCAGTTTTGGTTCTGGTGCATGACTAAATCTGTCTGGTTGCTTTTGACAATATAACACATCACAGCAGGAACGAGTGGCAGAGAAAATTCACAACTCACAGGAAGGAACAAAGGAAAACTAAGAGATCAGAGTTCCTCATTCCTTCAAGGCAAACCTCCAAAAACCTAAAGATGTTCTAGGTCCTAACCCCTTAAATCTTCCACCAATAGTACCCCCCATGAAGAACACAACTTTGTGCTTCCATATGTGGTGTGCACCTGTGTGTATATGTAGCAGTGTATTCCTACATGCATGCACATGGAAGCCAGAGAGTATCATGTGTCTTCCCTGATCCCTTTCTGCCTAATTCCTCTGAGATGGGGTATTTTGATGAACCTAGAACTTATTGTTACTTCTGAGAGCCAGAAGGGCCAGCAATTCCTTTTCTGTCACCCTGTCACCAGTGTTGGGACTGTGGGCACATGTGATTCTACCCACCTTTTCATTCTTAAGCTGAGGCTCTGGAGCCAAATTCCTTACATTTCTGCAGAAGCACTCTTAACCAGTGAGCAGTCCCTCCCACCCAAGAGCAGAGCTTTATTTTCCACATGGGGCCTTTGGGTAAATTTTGAAATTCAAACTATAGCAGACCTTATATTGCAATTTTAGGGCAATTGTGAGACATGTAAACATTAAGTAACTTGCCTACGGTTGTAAAGCTAACAGTTGAGAGAGACAACATTTAGAATCCCTGCTCTACATTGGTGCAGATTCTTTTGTCATTTAGTTTGTTTAGATACAAAACTTGGAAGTGTCTTTCATCTAAGGAACTAAGACTTGGCTTTTACTATAAAGGAGAATGGAAGTGGATAAGATATACAAGTAAAAGAAATCCTGAAAAAAAAAATATGTATGGGGCTTTTCACCAATGAATATACAAGTTAAAAGGAATGACAACTGTATCACGGTAATCATCGAAACTCACAGTCCATAAGTCAACAAGCCCCAGTTGCAGGAGCTTCTAGGTGGCCTACCACTGTCTCGTAGATGTACTATCATGTACTTTCGACATTTCCCATAAATGTATTTACTATATACCTCCAAGAAGTATTATCAAAATATCTCCCAATTCTTCTGTCTCTGTCTTCCTTACTTTGTGGCAGAAGGCAAGAAGGATTTATTGCCATATCCTGATCCCTAAGCCTGAAATGTTTGAGACCCACAGTAACCAAGCATCTAGTAAAAGTTCCCCCCAAACATCCCAACCTGATGGAACAGGAAGCAAGAAGTCCCATGATCATTAAAAAGATAGCATGGGGGATGGCGTGGAGCCTAGGCACCACACAGAGCACAGGGCCAGGTTGTAAAGGCAGAAGGAGCAAACCTTGATTTATTGAGCTGTAATTCCACTGAGGGTTTCTAGTGACTCCAGTTTCACACTTGTGGTTATAGTATTCCCAGAACCCCTCAGTGGAGTGATTTCCTGAAGTGCACAGCTGCCTCTTATTTATTTTATTAACTTTACATAAGAAGCATGGGAGTGCAGCTTTTACACTATTTGATGATGATCATTCTTGTCTTTTCATGTTTGAGAGAGAAGGCAAAGGGGGGAAGTGTAAAGCCCAGTGAACAGTGTATAAAAATTTTTGCTTGGTGTTATAATTTTGCAATGAAGTTTATTCGGACTCAATATATCATAATTGATTATATTTCAGAAACATGTCAAAACCACAGTTGTGGACCTCAGAGGACAACTGTTTAAAGTGCAAACACTGAATGTAAAAGATGGATCTTCCTGGACTTCTTGAAGTGTACCATTCTTGTTATTAAGGAGACAAAGTTGAGCTAATTTGTTAAAGAACCTCCTATGGTTCCTTTCTAAATTTGTCTTTCAAGCTTCTGGATGACATCAGAAAATATCACTCAAAGTGGCCATCATTATCTGAAAAACATCACTGGAGAGACTTTCAAGTCTAAGCTCTGAGAACCTGAGTCTGATCCCATAGTTAGGAGCTAATTACAACAGTAGCGTGGAGAAGAGACAATTTGTTGCAAACAAAAATTAACATTAGAATATTATTTATTTACTAAATTAACAGTGTCTTTGTGGTTTGGGCATGCTTTGACCATTCCTAAAGAGATTCTCTTGCAGAACTGTTTTGACCATTCAGTACTGTTATAAAATAACAAATAAGCCAAGACTTAGTGTTAATGTCGCTGCAATTTCTTACTCTACTAAGCAAGGGAATGACCAGAAATTCCTCAGAAAGCCCAGCATACGGAGTTTATAGCACTTCAATTATGTCAACATTTATTAGTTAAATAGAAATCACAAATCTTCCTTAAGGAAGTGATCCTAGATGCCTGCAATTAATATTTCTCAACCCCTCCGAAGATACTCTAACTTAATTTCCAGTGTCTCTACTTTCAAGGGCTAAAAACTCACAAATTATGTCATTAGAAACAGCAATGGCTAACCAGGGTTTTGTTGTAATGTATTTTTGTTAGCCGAGACTAATTAGAGCCAAATGAGTAGAACGATATGGTAAGGATACACAGAGAGATTCCGAGTCTTTAAGAACTGAAATAAATGAGGGCAATCAGCAGTGTATACAGACCATACTGCGTTCAATTAATATAAATAGCATAGCAGTCAGCTGCAAAGCTCCATGGAGGATGATGGGTTCTGAGGGACAGCAGATGTCTGTAGTGCTGGGGAAATACAAACAGCATGCCAGACCGGAGCAGATCAAATAGCAAAAGCAGGGATTCAGAAGCTCAAACGGGGGTGGGGTGGGGAGCTGGCACATTTTTCTGGTACAGTTTTATAGACTGTGGTCTGGTCTAAGTTATCGATTCATGTGGGTTGGCTGGTAAGAGATGGGCAGCACAGATTCTCCTTCTGGAGAGGAACAGCAGCTAGATGAGATACACTGTTGATGGGTCTTAGCCAGAACAACAATTGTTTTGACCCACACGGTCGAACGTAAGGCAGAAGAGTTGTTTTAACCATGGATCGGTTTTTACAGGAAATGTTGATATAACGGTGCTGAGGCAGATCCCGTGGTGTGCTGACACTGAGTTCTTAAAGGGTAAAGTCTGCATCCTAATGTTCGTTTGCAATGGTAACTGTATGAAAGATGCTCTTTTAAAGGTAAGCGGTTTTGATCAAATGCTCCTTTTTTGAAAGTGAAATGATATTAAAACTCATAATTTGGAGTTGTTTCAAGCACAGTAAGTCTAAACCGAACACCCTTCTGTGGGAATTATAGTTCTTTCTGCCACTTGATTCTGATATATGGATGTCCACCTTGTCGTTATTAAGCACACATGTGTTAAATGTGTTCTTTTATAATAGCCACTGAAACAAAATGATAGAATTTCAAAAATCTTCATGTTTTACTCATAAAGGAATCATTGTATAAAGACTCTCCTATTCATGTTCCACTGTGTGACATCTTACTCTGCTGTGATTAAATATCAGCCTCTCTGAGTTTCAGTTTACTCCCCTTAAGATGAGGGACTAGCTTAGATATCCTTAGGGTTTTTCCATATCTCTGAGTCTGTGTAAACTGAGCACCAGTCAAACTGCAAGAAACCACTAATAATTCAAGCAGAGTGGCCTTTTATTATAACCCAGATAGCTAAAAAGATTTCTGAGTCTTCTGAAGTTCAAACCATGAGTCATTACAGGAAGTCAAGTAGGAATCATTAAGCAAACCAAATGGTGCGCAACTATTATAGGGAAAAAAAGACAAAATACAGGCAAGACAAAAACATAAACCATCCATAATCTTGACACCCAGACAGTCTCACCCTTAAGATGTTAACTGGCAGAAGAGAAGACAAAGAAGTAGAAGGGTAATGGGGAAATGGTGGGCATGGGCACAGATGGCATGGATGGAAAGCAGGAGCAGATGTGGATGGAGATACGGTAACTGCAGGCAGTGATGCAAGGAGATTCACATTTGGTATATCACTCTCATTTTTAAACTTAATATTTTAGGCAATTGTATTTTTAAAGCATCACAATTATTTCGACACTCCATCTATGCGTATTAATATATAATGATTTTCCAAATGTCATAAAATCTGATAGCTATTTTTTTAAAGGTACTATTATTTGCATGTGGGCATGGTGTGAGTTGAGATGGTGTGTCATTTGGAGGTCAGAGGGCAACTTTGAACTATCAGGTCTCTCCTTCCATCTTTTAGATGCAGTGTTTCTCTTAGTGTTTCTGTCACTGGGCTGCATGCTCGGGATAGATGGCCTGTACATTTCTGAGCAATTCTCTCATCTCACCACAGAAGAGCTAAGATTACAAATGTATACCACCACAGCATTTGTATATGGGTTCTGGAGACTGAACTCAGATCATAAGGCTTGCACAGTAAGTGCTTTTCTTCATTAAGCCATCTCAACAACCCCCAGAGCTATATTTTATGTATCTATAATTAAGTAAAGTTATCAGAAATGAAGAGTAGAATATTAATTCAGTACAAAATGTTAAGACTTTTATATTTTAGGAATGGTTTCTCTGTGTAGTCCTGGCTCACCTAGACTCACTATATAGAACCAGGCTGGCCTCTAACCCAGAGATCTGCATGCCTTCATCTTTCCAGTCCTAAGATTAAAGTAAGGCACCACCATATCTAATTTGAAGACTTTTAACAACCAAACTGTCAAGCATACCTTAGCAAATGTTTTCCTATGGACCTAAAGCACAATGAAAATAGAAGAGAAAGGGGATTTGGGGAAAGTCTGGTTCTGCATTAGCCTTTTTAGGAGTAAAATTATATATGTATACTGATCAGAGATGCAGATTGGCCTGACTGAGGAGTGAAGACTCAAAAATATTTGTGAAGAGTCTGGGTATAAGTCAACAGCAACTATCCTCATGGAAGTCATTGATATACAGTCTAGATGAATGACAGGCAAGACAAACTGAACACACCAATGGACACCAATCCCCAGGTGTTCTTAAGAGCTCTCCATTTCCCCCACAACTGTAAGCACCAGTGACTTCAGGAGCAAGCACTCTGCAAGAGATCTTTGAGGTACTAACTGCACATCACCACACCCTTGGTTTTACAGGTTCAATTCCTACTGTATGATCTACAGCTTCTCAAACTGTTTGCTGGCTTTTATGCTTCTAATTGTTGGAAATCAAACATGGAGACATCTTCATAACAGCAGGTTATTAATAATGATAATGTGGCAAAGAGGGGATTTAAACATATAGAGCCTGCTCCCTCTAGCTGAGGTTTTAGCAAGTCTTTCATCCTGCTAGGCAAAAAGGATCTCTCCTTTATTTTGTGACACTAGCAGGTGTTCTTATGCATCACTGAACCATACGTTGAAGATAGGAAATAAGAGGAATCCTCATCCTTCTCTTTTTTTCTGCCCTTCAAAAAATTACCTAAGTCCTAGATCCTATTTCTTTTGAGGCAAATCCCAAGCAACCAATATTCTTTATTCAAGCATCTGAGCCTTGAGTAAAGCCTTGTCCTGTGAGTAGAGCAAGAAACCTTGCAGTCGCTAGACTGCCCAGGCAGCTGCAGGGAAACATGCCATCACTATTCACAGGAAGACGTATGTAATTTGGAAGTATATTCACGCAGGCCACAGGATCTGTCTGGGAAAAGATTCAAGGATGCCTTTTCCCTAAAATCCCAGCATAGAAGCAGCATTTTATAGCAAGTCACTCTGAAAAGGGTAAAAAAGAACATAGATAGAAAACCGGCTTACATACAATGTACTGACAATGAAAGACATGAGACCAATCACTGTGTGTGCTATTCACGGCAGGGAGGGGTTAAGGAGGTGCACTAGCTGTGATGAAGTGGATTGGATTATTTTAAGAACTTTGTTTCTCCAGCACAGAAATCACCAGCTCCAGAATGGAGAGGCTACTGATCCTGAGAGGGTTGGGAGCCTTGGGGAAGTCAAAGTGAGCAAAGGAAACTACAGTGACCACACATTCCAAAATAGATGCAAAATGGCTATGAATCACAGATACATCTACAAAGGCCATGTAGTAGATTCCTGTCCTTTAGCCTAAGCAACTATAGAAAGTTTTCTCATTAATTGGGGATGAAAACTTCAGGTCTTCATTATAGGATGCAGGCTGTGCACTGTTGTAGACTTCAAATCTATACTTCTGTTTTTATCTTCATGATAATTCTAAATGCAGACTTACACTAAAAGTAAAGAAGCCGGGAATTGGCTACTAGGAGCTCCTTACATAAAAGAGACCATTCAGGGTTTCTGGGGCATGATTTGGATGTATTCTAAGAACTAACCCAAAGATCCTTCATGTCACTTATCATTTTTCTCTATAAAAGCAAACAGAAATGCAACCTGCCTCAAAGAAGTCCACAGGTAGACTCAAGGCAATAGCAAAGTACCATGTTGAACTGAGGACATGGTCCAATTGGTGAACTGCTTGCCTTCAAGGACCTGAGTGTAATTCCCTGCATCCATGTAAAAAGCCAGTTGTGGGAGCTTGTGATTCTAGTGCTGAAGTGATGGAGACAAACAGATCCACGGGCTGAATGGCCAGGCAGCCTAACCTTCTTAGCTAACCCCAGGGCATCAAGAGACTCCAAAGCAACATGGATGACACTTGAAGAGCATCATCAAAGGTTGTCCTCTGACCTTCCATGTACAGAGAGAGAGAGGGGGGGAGAGAGAGAGAGAGAGAGAGAGAGAGAGAGAGAGAGAGAACCCAAATGTCTTCCCCTATCTCTTCCCAGTGGCCAAAAATGACCACTGAAGTTCTAGAAGATGGCATATCGAGGTATTCAAAGACGGAAAAGGTCCTTCTTGCTTTTCATGACTCATATGACCATCTCCCTGAAACTGCCTGGACCAGTTTAGAACTACAGAAATCATAAAGTAGGTTTAATATAGACTATTTAACATAGAAGATATTAACTATAATAAAAATAGTCATAAGATACAGATAAGCAAAGGAATCCAGATGTGGTTGGAAAGATTTTTTTTCCAGAGACTGAATAGCAAATATTTGTGTTTAAGTTTAAGTCCCTTCTGATCCACACTGATTTGGAGTTGATGGGAAAAGCTAGTTCAACCCCTGCTGATTCAGTGTCAGGCCAAGGCCTTCAGGTGTATGGGTGGTCAGTAGAAGCTGCTGCAGGCACTGTTCTGTGCAATCCCACCACCTTCTCCCCTGCCACACAGGCAGCTGTCCAGGCCAAGGCTGCACAGTCAAAGGCAGATCCTGCTCTGGGGTTATGACTAAGACAGGTTCCATCTCCTGTCTCCACAGTTACCCTGCAGATCCTCAGTTTTGGCTGCCTTAGCATGAAGCCTCCTTCTCCAGCAATGACTTTCCAGCGCCCTCTACTGAGGAACTTAAACATCAACCTCAACAGTCAAGAACTGTACAGGAACGCTGGCTTGATCCGTGATCCAGAGGAGCTTCTCTCATTTATCATTGGCTCGGAGAGTATGATATACACAAGCTTAAGACAATAACAAATGTATCCTAGGTACATACCCAAAAGAATATGCTAGCATAGTGTAGAGATGCTGGCACACCCATGTTTATAGCAACACCATTTACAATAGTCAAAGCACGCAACCCACCCTAGATTCCTATAAATTAGCAGATAATGAGAACTGTGACACACACATGCACACACACACACACACACACACAGTGGAGTTTTATTTCAACCAGAAAAGGGTATAAGGTGCCATCTGCAGGAAAGTGGATGTAAAAGGAGAACTTTGTGCTGGCTGACATAAGCCACACTCAGAAACACAAATATGTTGTCTCAGCCCTGAAGATGTGTACCTACATACCTGCCCTCATCTTCATCTCCACTCCTCTGCTTTCTTCACAGGATAAATTCACATTTTCACACACACACACACACACACACATACACACAATCATATCTTATCTCTTATGCAAAGTGAGTTTCATCAGCAGTGTATATTTGATAGTAAGAATGCAGAGGATCACAAATGTTATTCTGGAGACCATGCCTATTTAATATGAGACATTTGAAGACATTACTTGGTGAGTAGTTTCTTCGCCTATGTAAAAAGTAAAAGTTTAGAAACTCAACATTGAGCTCTTTGTATAATTTCATTTAAAGATATCTTAATTTCATGTATAATATCTTTCACTTAGACAAAATCAACTTTATATTTTAAAAAACCCAAGTTTCTATTCCTGCTAATGACTTATTTCCTGCCAACTTAGTAGTCTAACATATAGTGCTTCTCCTGCTGGGAGTCATCCATTCAGAGGATGCCACAAAGTTCCCAGCTGAGAGTCGTATTTCTAGGTCACATGTAACAAAGTTTTGGTAGCAGTCCAGTGCTCTTTCCTTGAAGGTTGACATGGGATAATATTGCTGAGGAATATCTGAAACCTGCCAAGGCCTTCCTGAACCAAACCACACCAATAGTATACAGAGCTTTTAGGGATCCTGCCTGCCATAAAGAGAAAGGGTTGTGTTTGTGATGGATTTGGCTATGAACTTCGTGTTGGCCATTTGTAAGACTGCAAAGCTCAATGCTTACATTGTATCTGGATGTAGAATACAATGGAACTCAGAGACTGTATATTAGAGCCCATGTGAAGTGTTAAGGAATTCTAAAATTGACTCAGCTCAGTGTATCACTTATCCTGCAATGGCAGAGGGTGAGGGTTAGACTTCAGCTAGGTAGGGAAGAAGTTTGTTGTTTATCTCTCTCAGCAACCACACCCTTTGCCTCTGGTGAGCACACCTTCTCTACCATCCTTAGCTTGGAAAATACCTCCAGGTCCCTTTTTCCTCCCTCCAAACAAAGACTCCACCATATATATCCTTGCTTACTTGGATGCTGAAAAGACCCCAAACACATGTGTGTGAGAAACACAGAAAATGCCTAAAAGCACAGGGCACTCTGGAGCCCAAGTGCTTCGACTGCGCATTCTCTGCATTAGCTGCACAACCCTAACCATATTATTTAATTTCATTATGCTTCAATATTCTTTCCTGGAAAATGCAGATAAAATAATTATACAAACCTGTTCTGGTTAAATGACACAAAACACATGAAGCCTTTCTATAGTGTAATGATTGAAGCAGAAGTTTACCTGGTACCAAAAATACAACAGTTTTCAACGTTGGAATAAAGAACAATGTTTTTGTGATACAAAAAAAAAAAACCTCTTAAAGAGGCCATGCATTTGAATGAAGAGCATTTTGAGGAATGAAAGGGATGGGAGAAAAATTACAACTATATTACACTTTCAAAAATAAAATTTAAAAATGTTTTTAATAATTTGAGTATAAATAATTGATAATACAAAAATCTTTACTAACTTTGACTGGTAAATCAAATAGACAACAAAGTAAAAACTAAGTTGTATATTAAGCCAATTTTATTTTGTACAGTCATGTACTGGACAGCAGCATTTTCCAGACTGATATATGCTAATAGTCCTATAGGATTGTGCTGGAGCTGCCAACTGTCACCATGCATGTAGACCCCTACATCGTGACACATTGAATTCCTCGCATGGTGGTGGTGATGCTGGTGTACACAATCTCACTCTGCTGTAGTTTGTATAAAAGTTTTGTGTTACCGCTGTTTGCAGTACATAAAACTTGCTATAACTATGTTACTAGTTCATGTGTTTACAGTTCCATGCTTCTATCAATATTTAGGGAAATATGCCCTTTACTTATGAACAACATTTCAATAACAGCACTATGTCATGTTAAGCCACAACCACAGACATTTCATGTTTACTTTCCATTACTGGCATTTTCTCTCATGCTGAGTGTAATTTTGTGCTGTTTTGTTTGTGACCTTTCTAGGAGCTACAGGAGATATTATATATGTATGCAACCCTATGGCCTCAGTGTGTCTCAGTGGCCTCAGACATTTTGACATCAAAGTCTGTGTAATAGCTACACTGTTATGGTCTGAGTGTAAAGTGTCCCCCATGGACGCATGTGCTAAAAGTGGGCCTCAGCTGGTGACAGTATTTGGGCAAATCTTGGAACATCATGAGGTAATTTCTAGTGGGGAGAAGCAGGTCATTGAGAGAATCACTTTAAAGACTATGCCACATCCAAAGTCTATTCTCACACTGTCCTTCTTTCCCACCATAAAATAAGGATCCTCTGCCATACTGTGCCCACCACCAAGAGGTGCCTTTTGCCACGGCCCGATGCTCAATAGAATCAGGGATCACTGAATCAAACCTCTGAACCATGAGCAGAAACAACTAACTTCTCCTTATGTCTTGTCTCCTTTGGTATTTGTCACAGCTATTTAAAGTAACTAACACACTCTATGATGGTCACACAGTGATAATAGCTGGCCCATCATGAATTTTCAGAAGGTGTCCCTGTCACTACACTACCTGTGGCATAGTCATGTGTCTGGTTTTAAGCGCACATATGTGACATTTTTAAGGGAAATCAAATTACTGACTTTTGTGAATCTTAATGAACAACTACTGTGAGGTTATTCTTAGGTGCTAGCAGGGAAGGTCCTGATTACACAGATGTAGAACAGCCATTTGTCTGTGGATCATGTTGTGGATCATGTACTGTAGCAGAGTACAGTGCTGTCTCTATGCTCCAGTAACCGAAGCTTCAGTAGGTTCAAGATAGCCATGCAACTCAAAGGGGCTGTATGTCCTAACTTCATCTTGGCCACTCAGCCAGGTTTCTTAGTTCTTCCACACACTGCATCTCCAGAGGCTTCAGTGCTCACAACAGATTTAACTCAGTCTATCCCCTGCACAGGGACAGCTGTCCAGGTGCACCTCTCCATATAGTAGCCAAGGGATCCCTAAAGTGTGACCTTCTCCATCCTTCTGCATTCTCGGATGTTTGCCCAATGATTCAGACTCCAGGAGCCAAGGCCAAGCAGACCAGGTAGAAGCCAAAGGACTTTTATGGCTCATTCTCAGAAACCCCGAGCATCACTTCTGCCACATTCTATTGACTGGCAATGCACTGAGTCCAATCCAGAATCAATGGGAGAACAGCGAAAAGCCACATCTCAGTGGAAGAAGTAGAAAACAATTTGGATCCTTTAATCTACCTCCAAAATCAGCAAGGTGACTTTAGATGCCTTCCAAGCTACTGTCTATGACTTCCTGAGAGCTGTCTACCCAGACTATCTGGAACTGCTCCTTAAAGACCTTTCCTTTTGATTTAGAGATCATTAGTGCACTAAAATTCTTTATAATAATGATGATAATAATAATAATAATAATGAGGAGGAGGAGAAGAAAAAGATGATGATGATGACAAAGGAGAAGAAGATGATGATGATGATGATGACAAAGGAGAAGAAGAAGATGATGATGATGATGATGACAAAGGAGGAGGAGGAAGAGGAGGAGGAGGAGGAAGAGGAGGAGGAAGAGGAGGAAGAAGAGGAGGAGGAGGAAGAGGAGGAAGAAGAGGAAGAGGAGGAGGAGGAGGAGGAGAAGGAGGAGGAGGAGGAGGAGGAGCTTCTCTGTGCTGGAAAATACAATGGGAAAAGCTTCTCCTTTTTTTTCCTCCCCATGAGTTGTTTTAGGAAATTGAACATCTTTATAAAACCTCCTCTACTTAGGCCTCACTTCAGATTTCTTGTCTCCCTGGAAGTCTCTTCATAGTCTTCTCTCCATCCTTCTTTTCTTCTATTCATGTCTCCTTTTTGTCATTGCCACCATACCCTGCCCCACAACCACGCCAATTGTGACTTCTTCCTGAATGAGTACATGCACACAGTATCTTTATTTCTACACTACTCAGCTGGCAAAATCCAGAATAGGACCTGATTTCCTGAAGAGGGGTCCTACTTGTTCACCAATGCCCATTGCCATTCAAACCTGTTCTTTAAAGTATGCCCTTGTGGTTTGAATGAGAAATGTCTCCCACAGGCTCATGTATCTTAACACTTGATCCTCGATTAGTGGCACTGCTTAGGGAGCTTATGGGACCCCTGAGAGATGCAGCCTTGATGGAGGAAATATGTCACTGATGGGTGGATTTAATCCCTAAATTTTGTTATTGTCATTATCTCCTACATAGTGATTGTCTTAGTCTATTCCTGCACAAACATCATGACCAAGAAGCAAGTTAGGGAGGAAAGGGCTTATTCAGCTTACTCTTCCATGTTACTGTTCATCACTAAAGGAAGTCAGGACTGGAACTCAAGCAGGTCAGGAAGCAGGAGCTGATGCAGAGGCCATGGAGGGATGTTACTTACTGGCTTGCTTCCCCTGGCTTGCTCAGCTTGCTCTCTTATAGAACCCAAGACTACCAGCCCAGGGATGGTACCACCAACAATGGGCCTTCCCTCCTTGATCACTAATTGAGAAAATGCCTTACAGCTGGATCTCACAAAGGAACTTCCTTACCTGAAGCTCCTTTCTCTGTGATAACTCCAGCTTGTGTCAAGTTGACACACAAAATTAGCCAATACAGTGACTGAAACATAGCTGATGCTCAATAAGATTTTAACAGGTTAATGAGTGATTTTTCTACATTATATTCTATAATTTATAAGTGTACTATATTCTGGATATATTTTTTAGTATAAAAGTATAAATGGCAGAACAAAACAAGTATTTTTATATGAGACTAAATATTTCACTTATCTCAGTGTCTACACTATGTCAAAATATCAGTTACTTTTTACATTTCAAATGAAGTTTAACTACAATTTGCCCAACTTGAATAGTTTAAGTCACAATTAATAAAACCCAATTGATAACATTAATATTAATAATATACATGAATTCATATATACATACATACACATGAGACCTATGATGAGCTGGAGAGTAAAGCCAGTAGTTACAAGTGCCTGCTTCTCTTTCAGAGGATACAAGATCAGTTCTCACAATAAGTGTCTCACAATAATCTGTAACTCCAGGGCTTCAGGGCATCAGAATTCCTCTGCTGGCCACCATTGGCCACACACACACACACACACACACACACACACACACACACACACTGCAGGAAGGGAAGAGAGACAAATTCAGAGAGAAAATAAATCATTTTAAAAAGGAACTATGACCTAGGAAGGTAAAAGGCAAAAATCATCTCTTTGGGAATAAAGAGGGGAAGTAAAGGTTTCCTTCCACTTGATATAATTGCTGTTGCTAACTGATTATATAATTTGATTTGGGCATTAAGACTACAGAAGAGGACTCATAAATGATGACCAGGCTGACTTCGTAAGAACCACCATTACTGTTAAAATTTAAAAACAAAGGGGGTTTTGAATGTTAACTTGGGGTAGAGCCCTCGCCCTCTCATCACACATAGTAAAATTTAAAAACAATAATAAAACTAATGCTTATACGATATTCCTCAGCAATAACACATTTAATATTATTTTTGAATATGGAATAGCTATATGAATGTGCATTATTATTATAAAATATTATGCTAATCTAACAATCCAATTTTTCTTGTTTAGTTTCTTTTGCCTTCCTGTTGCCACAACAAATACCTTGTGAGGAAACAGAAACGCAGCTTTACTCAGTTTCAGCCCCAAATCTTCAGCTCAGTTGTTCAAGCATTGTTAGAGCTTTTCATGGATATGGCTAAATCTAAAGACAGATTTGCTCATTTTCTTTTAATAATTCAATTTTGTGTTTTCTCTCAGAATGGAACAGCCACTAAATTTCCAAAAGACGTATTCATGAAACCAAATCCGTATTTGTTCACTTGAATGTTTCTTATATGGAATTCCATTAAATTATAGTGGCTTTTTTATATAACTAAACATAGTATTCTCCAATTCTTTTGCAACAACAAAAATGAACTACGAAAGATTTTTTAATAACATTCATCAGAACCGGGTGTACACTGGGGAAGTGGTACATAAATAACATTTTGCTAATAAAATCATAGAAAAGGTCCAATAATTTTATTAAAAGACATTTTATTAAGAAAGCAATGTGTTCTAGTTCACTGTTTTTCTCTTAAACTATACAACATCACAGCAATCCAGAACTTTATCATTATATTCCTCTCCCTGAAACTATCTTAGAAAAATGAATAATTTTATCTCACTACAATGTTAAACAAAATCCATGTAATTTATTAACATTATGAGAATGGTTGTCTAAAATATTGGTAAAACCATTGTCTTCAAATCTGTCAAAAGTGTCTGCATGTTCATTTTTCAAATTATGATCCTGAATTTTGAAGATTCAGGAACAAGAGACTCTTGAGTTTATGGCCAGCATGAACTTTATAGTGAGAGGCAATGGAAAAACAATGAAAACTATCATCGTGACATTTATACTAGTTCCAGAGTCAGAACTGACAAATCAGGAAGCCTATCTGGGTCTGACCTAGACCCTCTGCAGATATGTTATGGTTGTGTAGCTCAGTACTTTTGTGGGACTCCTAAAAGTGGGAGTGGGGTTGTCTTTGACTCTTGTCTGCTTTTGGGAGCTGCACTAAGGGCCATGTCTGGATCTGTGGCTATGCAGTGGCAGGGGTCCAACTTGATGTCAGTGGCTCATATTACCACTGTGTAACATGGGTTTACTGTGGGAAGCCGCCCGAGTCGCACCCACATTCGCCATTACAAGATGGCGCCTACATTCGGCCGAGGACAAGTTGTAAACAGGCTAGTGCGCATGCACCTGGTAATTTTCCACCTCAGAGTCTCAGCCTCTCTCGTGGCAGCATCTGGCCTGATGTGCGGGGAGCCAATGGGAAGCTCTACGTCCCAGGCAAGCGCTGTGACCTATATAAGGGACAGGTGTTCTATTGTTCAGGGTCTCCACTCGTGGCAAGCTTATGCTCTCCCTCTCAAGATGCATTAAAGCTTTACTGCAGAAGGATCCTATGTGTGCCGCGTCGTTCTTGCTGGCGAGACGGTAGCGCAGGACATCTGGTGCTGATACCCGGGAACTTTGTCATCATCAAGCACCTTTGGAGACCCCCTGGAAACAGGGAGGATTCAGAACTGCAGGGAGGTAGGTTCGGAAAGCCATGTTGACCCTGGGTCTTGATTTGGGATTGCCCCCTTTTTGGTCTAACACTGTTGAAGTCTTGCTAATTGTGTTAAGTGCCCTCATTTTGGTTTTACTGTCTTTGTATTGCTGCGAACAAGGTGAGGCCTGTGTAGATGCTGTAAGGGAGGGGCAAATCACCCCTGAAAGGGTCCAGGATACCATGTCAGAATCCGAACGGAGTGAGAGGATGGGTACCCAAAAAGAAAGAGATCTCAGCAAGGAAAAAGGATCTCCTGGTAAGTCTAAGGACGAGGGAGAGATTAAAGACAAAATGGGAAACTGTCCCCCCGACAAGGCTGTGGGCAGAAAAACGATTCTCATACCCAAGAAAAAAGTAAAAAGAAGGGGGGAGAGCCTCTACCCAGTTCAAGACCTTGAGGCTCTTCAATTGGAAACTTCAGACACTGACCCCCTTAGCTCTAGTGAGGAGTCAGAGCTAGAAGAGGAAGCGGCATGGTATGAGGAAGATTGGCCGCCCTGCAATGGGCAGATGAAGCGGCCGCCTTCTTTGGCCCCTACACGGACTGTGCCTTCCGCTCTTCCCCCTTATGAGATGTGCCCCAACTCCTTTTCTTTTCTCTCTGACAAGGTTAGGAGAAAGGTACAAGCCGCTTTTCCAGTTTTCGAGGTAGATGGTGGAGGGCGAGTTCATGCCCCTGTAGAGTACAGCCAAATTAAAGACCTGGCTGAAGCGGTCCGAAAGTATGGGGTAAATGCTAATTTTACTATAGTAATGTTAGAGAGATTTGCCGGGGCGTCCATGACTCCTGCCGATTGGCAGATGCTGGCCAAGGCTGCGCTCCCTACAATGGGCCAATATATGGAGTGGAAGGCATTATGGCATGAAGCTGCACAAGCTCAAGCCAGAGCCAATGCTACGGCACCGACCCCTGGACAGAGAGATTGGACCTTTGATATGTTAACTGGCCAAGGTCCTTTTGCGGCGGATCAGACCGTATTCAGGCAGAAAAGAGACTTTGGTATCTCTGCCATTATCATAGGTGTGGTGGCAGCGGCTGCGGTTACAGGGGCCGTCACTGCGTCGGCCCTTGCGCTCTCTGGAACGATGCAGACCGCCAATACCATTAATGAGTTGTCTGCAGCTGCCACCTTAGCTCTAGACAGACAGGTATCCGCCAAT
Source organism: Rhynchomys soricoides (assembly GCA_019843965.1). NCBI lineage: Eukaryota > Metazoa > Chordata > Mammalia > Rodentia > Muridae > Rhynchomys > Rhynchomys soricoides. The sequence goes on from JADRCH010000150.1 coordinate 4,868,201, forward strand.
ACTCAAGTCCAGGGGGACCTAATGCTGGTTAACCAGCGCATTGATCTTATTCAAGAACAACTGGATGTCCTTTGACAGCTAGCCCAATTGGGCTGTGAACAAAAGTTGCCAGGACTCTGTGTTACTTCGATACAATATGACAGATTTACAAAAGCAGCTAACCTGTCTAAAAGTCTTTCACAGTATATGTTACAGAATTGGACCCTTAAATTTGATGAAACCTTGCGAGAACTGCGGACAGCAATTATTCAGATCAACTCCACCCGTCTTGACCTGTCCTTGACAGAGGGCCTCTCTTCATGGATTTCCTCGGCAATTTCTTATTTCAAGGAATGGGTGGGGGTGGGATTGTTTGGAGCAGTGCTTTGCTGTGGGTTGGTGTTGCTCCTATGGCTCATCTGCAAACTCAGGGCCCAGACTAAAAGAGACAAGGTGGTCATTGCGTAGGCGCTTGTTGCCTTAGAACAAGGAGCCTCGGCTGGTGTTTGGCTAATAGCAGTAGGTCGCCAGCCAGCCAGTTCTTGCACACCCGCGAGTCTAGTCTCATTGCACTGGGTAGAGTGTTTGGTCTGAGCAGCTCTTGAGGGATGTCGAGCAAAGCATCGCACAAGGCGGTCATCATTGTGGGCCACCTTGGGAGATATGTCATCTACATGAGGGTTGAGTGCCCTAGTTTCCCTCCCTCTAAAAAACGGCACTGGGCGGGTCAGGAAGACCTCGGGCGCGCATGAGCTTAGGGGTCGTCTCCTGTACAAGGCCCAACCTTTTGGTCAGGAGATTTGACCTCTGTCTCTGCCCTCTTAAGAGCGTCCTATTTTGCTTACAGAAATAAAAAGGGGGAGATGTGGGAAGCCGCCCGAGTCGCACCCACATTCGCCATTACAAGATGGCGCCTACATTCGGCCGAGGACAAGTTGTAAACAGGCTAGTGCGCATGCACCTGGTAATTTTCCACCTCAGAGTCTCAGCCTCTCTCGTGGCAACATCTGGCCTGATGTGCGGGGAGCCAATGGGAAGCTCCACGTCCCAGGCAAGCGCTGTGACCTATATAAGGGACGGGTGTTCTATTGTTCAGGGTCTCCACTCGTGGCAAGCTTATGCTCTCCCTCTCAAGATGCATTAAAGCTTTACTGCAGAAGGATCCTATGTGTGCCGCGTCGTTCTTGCTGGCGAGACGGTAGCGCGGGACAGTTTACCCCTGGTTGCAGCAGCCACGAGGCTCCATATGGATGCCCAGAAGATGTGCAGAACTGCCCCTGCCCTGCCGCTCACTGGCTATGGCTCTGGAGAACTGGCTTCATCTCTCCTTGGTGGCTGTACTGAGGAGACCAGGCCCTACACTTCACCTGGACAGCACTGGTTGTGCGGGAGCAAGGGTGAGTCAGCCCCAAGAGTGACAGTGCAGGAAAGCTGGCTCTGCCATGTGTTTGCTGTGTGGTGGCATGCCTGAAGGGACGGTGCTCTTCTCCTCTTGAAGATCCCCCCTCCTGCCACCCGAGGCAGCCAGGAGAGCTCACCCTGAGAGCTCGCCCTGTCATATTTTGGCTGCAGCACTGAGGAGAGCAGGCCATGCCCCTCACCTGGGTAGCACAGTAAAGCTGGCCCTGGTAGAGGTAAGGTGGCCTGAGGACAAGCAAGGAAGAGCTGGCTCTGCTGCTCTGCTGTAACATGCGGGAGGGGATGTACCCTCTCCGTCCCCCCTCACACTTGCAGAAGTGAGAGAACTAGTCCTGAGGTCATAATAACAGAAGAGCTAGCACCTCCCCTCACTGGTTATAGAGTGGGTCCTACATCTCACTTGGGCAACACAGTGGAACTGACCCTGATGGCAAAGGCACAGGTGTGCTAGCCCCAAGGATATGACAGCAGGAGAGCTGGCCCAGGCCTTTTGCTGATTAACATTTGGGAAAACTGGCCCCCCTGTTGTTTGACTAGGTAGCATAGTAGGTCTGACTCTTCAGGCATGGGTGCAGGTGAGCTGGGCCCTCATCCTGCAGATGGTGGCATTAGGTATCCTAGCTGGAGCAGTACTGGAGAGCTCTCCCTGGAGGTGCCCATAAGCTGACCAGCTGAGCTACCACTCAGCACAGAACTGGAAATGAATTAGCCCACCTCAAAATCTATATCATCTATATCAGGGCTGGGAAGAGCCACCCCTGATGAACCAAAGCTGCAGGAACACCATGACACAGAGCAACAACAAGATAACCAGGAGACCGGCTGAGGATCTGTCACAGAAGCCTGAGGTCTCAAATCAGACCAATGACTCACTGCAATGAACATTTGCAAGTGAAGATGTATGGACAGAGGAGTACACTGTGAAACACACTGGGATGTACTATAGTCTCCATGATGAGATGTTTTCCTATGCTTTGTTTTATTGTTGCTTGGGTGTGTGGGGATGTTACAAGGGCAAAGGGTAGATGTGAGGGGTTGGGACTGAGGTACATGATGTGAATCATAAAAAGTTAAAATAAGGTAAGAAGAAAGTGATCCTGAATCAAACAAGATTGAAGGCAGGGACCTACACCTGAGGCTGTCCTCTGATCTCTATTCTCATGGTGTGCAAGTCGGTATCCATACACAGACAAATATAAAACACACATACACACACACACACACACACACACACACACACACGGGCAGTGGTGGTGCATGCCTTTAATCCCAGCACTTGGGAGGCAAAGACATGTGCATTTCTGAGTTCGAGGCCAGCCAGGGTTATATAGAGAAACCCTGTCTCAAAAAAACAAAAACAAAACAAAAAAACACACACACACTTTAAAAGTTTGTATATTTTTATTCTGCCATTTGTGTTTTTAAACCAAATCTTAATGAGATAGCAATATGCACACAGTTCCCTTAGAAAAGGACTTTCTTTTTCACTTTATTACCATATTACAGTATACTCAACAGCCACACTGTCCTGTTACTGATTTTGCACCCAGGAGATACAAAGTCTAAACCTTTAACCCCAAAGCTCTCTGTACCACCCTCAGAAACTGCGAATATGATGTCAATGCTGCAGAGATGTTGTGCCACATAGCCGAGTTTAACTGATGATGGGAACATTACCCAGGGAAACTTGATGACTCCTTAAGTCCTGAGAGGCAGACAGCCTCCCAGCAGATGGCAGGAGATGTCAGGGAGATCCCATGCCAGAGAAGAACTCAGGGATGTACCATGATTGTTTTGAGGATGGAGCATAATGCAGAATACAGACGAGCTTCTGGACATAAGAAGGGCCAACTATTAATGACCAGAAAAGAAATGGCTGCCTCTCTGACATGTGCAAGGAACTATGTTCTACCAAAACTGAGAGTCACTGAGCATGGCGCAGCTGCTGTGGAAGCGGTCAGCCAAGGTCTTGCAACTCAACCTTGGCAGATCCTGAGCAGACAGTCCCGCTCTGCCATCCAGATCTCTGACTTCCAGAAACATGAGACTTTTCAAAATGGATTTTTAAGTGCTAATTTGTGATGATTTGTGAGCCAGAAACAGAAATCTAAGACAACAGAGAACATTCCTGGCACTCATGAAGCCAGTGAACTAACAGGTCTCATAGAAATTATTGAGGAACAGGCACTGTAACCCGAAACACTGATGGACATGCATGTTAACAAACTATCAGTGCTGTAAATCATCCTTTAAATTATTTATTTCTTCATTACTTTTACAGTTTGTTTTTTTTAAAAAAAAAAAAAACATTATTTTTTTGTTTTGGTTTGTTTTGGTTTGTTTTGGTTTGGTTTAAGATTGGGGTTTTTGTTGTTGCTCTTCCTGTTGTTTGTTGCTGGTGTGTGTCTGTGTGTGTCTCTGTGTGTCTCTGTGTGTCTGTGTGTGCATGTATGCCCCATGTTTTTGACACCTGAGGAAACCACGTTTTTGGACACACACACCAGCAATAAACAACAAGAATGGCAACAACAAAACCCAAATCTTTAAAAAAAAAAAAAGGTATTGTTTCTTCAAATATCGTACAAGTATTTGTTAGAAATAATGAAGAAATAAATCATTTAAGGGATGATTTATAGCATCTATAGTTTCGTAAACATGCATGTCAGTCAGTGTTTTGGATTACAGTGCCTGGTCCTCAGTAATTTCTATGAGGCCTGTTAGTTCACTGGCTTCATGAGTGCCAGGAATGTTCTTTGTTGTTGAAACTACAGGCATGACACACCACATATGGCTTATGCAGTGCCAAGGACTAAACAGCTCAGTGCATCCTAGGCAGGCAATCTACCAAGATACATCCCCAGCTGAAAGAGTGGGAAAGACAGACAGATAGATGGATCAATGGACAGACAAACAAACAAAATGATTTATAAAAATTCTCATTATTTTCTAGTAAAGAATTAATTTATTAATAATATGTCCAAAGATTAATTTGAAGTTACTAGATTCTGAAGGAGATTCATATCCACCCAGACTCATATTTAAAATCATTGTTAAAATCTGATAACGATGCTTTCAGGGCATGGTGGCACTCATTTTTAATCCCAGAACTAGGAAGGCAGAGGCAGGCAGATCTCTGTGAGTTCAAGGTCAGCCTGGTCTATAAAGCTCGAGCTAGAATAGCCAAGGCTATCCAAAGAAACCCTTTCTCAAAAAACAAAACCAACTGATGAACAAAAACAAAACAATGATTGTCAGTAGCAGCACACAGTCTTCTTCTAAAATGCACCATTCATTTCCAAAATACTATTTTTGCCTACAACGTCCACCACTCAGTGCTTTCAGTTTTCTCTCCTTCCTCCTGGGTGACACTGTAACTCATTAAAGCGATGATTTCTCAAAATTCCACTACCAACCCACTCACCCAGCCATTTCCCTATTCCCTGTGATTATCCATACCTGAAGGCCTCTCTCAATTCCCTAGCATTTCTTTTAAACATTTTGACAACAACCTGTATATTAAAGTAGGTTAATAAATAAATTTTCATATCAATGACTCGATGATCAGAATCGAAAGAAATTTAAAACAGGCTTAAAATTAAGCATGGTGGCACATGAACATCATCCCAGCACTGGACAGGCAGAGCAGGAAGAGTGTAATTTCAAGGCCAGACATGGCTACTGAGGGAGTTCCAGGCTAGTCTACATGGAGAGACCCTGTCCAAAGACAAGCAGACAAGCAAGCAAATGCTTTTATATGGAAGATGGACAGGAAAAGAAGAATTTTGCCTAAATATTTTTACATACAATATATTTTAACCATACTTTTTGTCCCTCACCAGACTCCTCCCATACACCCTCCAGCTCCTTACTTATTTTTAAAGAAGATTCAAGTTAGATGACTTGGTAGAAAAAAAGGCCTATAAGCAATAATAACCAAAAAATACACAAAAAGATGAGTTTATTTTGACTATATTGAGGTGCTTATTTCAACACAAAATGGAAAGACACCAAAAGATTTGGAAGACAATGTTATATTATAAAGTTTCACAAAATCCCCTCCTCTCCTGTATCATGAATTTGTTAACCCTTTTTTGTCAAATAAATTGGTTTTCTTTGCACCTTAAAACTTGTTTTCATTTGTATGTAATGTGACTTTTCCTAATGTGAACATAAGCCCATACTTCTCTTTATGAAACCCTCTATTATGTTTCTTTTAGTAATTCAGGGAGTAAAAACTACTTTAGGGAATATTCTTCCAAGCTTTATAGCTGGTTTACTATTATGACCAAGCAAGGAAATTTCACTTCCAAGAGTAACCACAAACCCAGCTACTTTCCTCTGTAAACTATTGTTCCAACATATTTCAGCCTGAAATTTTCCAGCTGTGCTGAGGGCTTCTCCCAGACACATGGAAACTATTTCTTGGGGCTTATTTTTAATTATAGCCTTTTAGTCTCCTTTGGTTCTTTAGATATTTCTTCTCCCAAGGTTACATGATGCTCTAGAGACATAACATTTGTGACACTACCACTGCATGATCGTCTACCGATGAACATCACAGGACACATGGAAGCTTTACCGCAGAATGTGGGTTTGTTTTTTGTAGTTTCTTCGGAAGGATGTCCACACTACTGACAATGCATGTGCTTTGAACTTGTTGCATGGTATTCATCCAGTTAGAGGTCTACAAATACCACACAACTAGGATCCCACAAAATGTCATGCTAAGCAAGATCCACACCATTAATAACAAGCATGGAAGGGGGCATCACACATCCTTGAAGCAGGAAGCCCAACTAAAGAACACTGTGTAACTTGCCCATCATGAGAAGTGACTCTAAGTGACCAAAGCAGCTTACTAGCAAATGCTTTTGAGTAAATGTTCCAACAAAAGTCATGTTCATTTTCCAGAAATGGACAAAAAATAAAGCAAAATGCCCAGTAAGGGTAGATATAAATGTTCTGAGCTGACTTTGAGAAAGTTGTGCTAGAGATATTCATAATTCTGCCTCAACTTATTAGAATCTCAAGAATCTGACCAAGGGAAATCCAGAATGTGTGTATCCAAAAAGAGATGTAAATGGCCCAAGACATAATCTATTCAAGCAGCACTTGGGACCCACCACACTTCTTAGAGAAAATTCCCAAGCTAACCAAGAAGAACGGAATGACTGCTAAGCTCTAGATACCACAGTGAAGGGTTCTCACATGACTTTTGTCTCTTCTGTTTGGAGAACTTTTAGTCAAAAAGAGCCCATATTCTACTATCACCATAACTTTTCCTTTAAATGATAAAGAAAATGATAGAGGCCTGGGAAGATGGCTCAGTAGGTTAAGCACCTTCATGCAAACATGAGCACTGCACTTTGAATCTCCAGATCTTATACAATGCCAGATGAAGTCACCTACATCTGAAATCTCAGTGCTCCTGAAATGAGATGGAAGGCAGAGACTGGATAATATCCAAAATCATAAAGGTCAGCTAGCCCAGTATATGACTTTTCAAACCACAGAGAGAACTTGTCTCTAAAAGGTGTAAGAGTAACACCTGAAAGTACATTCTGACTACCACTGAACAGAAACTGCCACACTCACATGGGCACACATGTCAACACATGCAATGGGAAATAAAGGTGCAGTGAAGATGATCAATAATATAAAAAGTGAATTAATTTCAATATTATGCATATAAAATAGCTAATATAACTGACTTTCTGCAGACATGAATCTAAACTCAGTGGTGGAAAATGATTTTTAAATGAGGATTGAGTAAGACATGAATGAAGATATTTTATTTTATTTAGGTTGTGTTTTAATTCTGGTTCCCACACTTCTTTGACTAAGCCATGTGGTAATAACAAATTTATCACATTATTACCACAATTTTTTGGTTTAGAAGTTCTTCTTTCCGGAGCAACACATCATAAACAGAGATTCTCAATGAGTCTGTCCAGAAGCAATGTTCCATGGCAGCCCCCGAAATACACAGTCTTAAACCCCAGCCAGTCTGATGATTCATGGTCTCAGAGGTGGGCCTTGGCAATCTGTTTTAACAAAGTTGCAGGCAATTCTAGCAAAGACAGAAGTGTGAGGTCCAGCACAGTCCTTCTCAGAATGTGTGCTACCTGTACAGCATTTTAAACTTGTGGTACTTCCCACACACACATCTGTGTGATTATCTCTTGCAAAAAAAAAAAAAAAAAAAAAAGCCACAAGTGGCATTCTGATGGAATAATGCACTGGTTCATCCTTGTCAACTTGATGCAAACTTCAGCCACTAAGGAAGAAGGAACCTCAGCTGACTGGCCGGCTAGCATCGCTATGAAGCATTTTCTTAATTGCTTAGTAATTATGGGGGTCCTAGCCCACTGTGGGTGGTACCATCCGTAAGCAGGTGAGCCTGGAGTGTGTAAGAAAGATAGTTTAAGAAGTTCATAATCAGTGTTCTTCCTTCTCCTTTGCTTCAGTTCCTGCCTCCAGGGTTTTCCCTTGAGTTCCTGCCCCTGCTTCCCTCAATGATGGGTTATGACCTGGGAGTTGTAAGATGAAATAAACCCTTTCTTTTTCAGGTTACTTTTGCACAGTTTTTTTCATCAGCATCCAAACAAGCAAACTATGACAACTGGTGGATTCAGTTGTTTAGCAAAGAACTTCCTTCTTTTCTTTCCTGTTTGGTAAACTTAAAGTTAGATTGTGATGATTTTTCTCACCTGGGGATAATTTTATCCCCCAGAGGACATTTGAAAATTTCTAGAACTTTCTTAATTAGCACAAGTGGAGAGTAGACACTACTGGCCTCTAGCAAGCCAAGACCTAAGAAAACTAACATTAGACAGTGTCTCAAAACCAAGCTGCTAAACACCCACATAACAAAGATTCCTTCAGCCATAAATATCAGCAGACCTGGGGGTGAGAAATATTGATTTTTGAATGAACAATTCAAAACTTCAATAAATATTTCTTAAATAATGATCCCTGAATGATCTATACACTCTGGTTTAAAAAAAAAATTACAATCTGAGTCAATTAGATAAATTATTCTGTGAAGAATAATGAGACTGGCGTTTAAGGCTTTGCAAACTGTATGGTTTCTGTATACTAGGTATGGTAGCTAAAGCCTGTAATCCTAATGCTCAGGAGGCTGAGGTTGGAAGCTGGCCAGAAAGTCAAGCTCAACCTGGGTTACATAATGAGTTCTATGTAAGCCTAGTCTATGGTGTCTCAAGTGACAAGCGGACAAAACATATGGCCTCCATGCCACAGTCAGCTCTGGACTGTTGAATCACAAGAGCAGTGCAGTATGTAAATGAGCATCTATGTATCCCAATAAAACATTACTTACAAAAATTAACAGCCAGTTAATTTGGAATTTAGCATGTGGATCACAGTTTAGGAATCTCTGGAAAGGAAGTTTAAATCCTGACTGGGTAAGAGGGCTGGCAGGGTGGCACATCAGGAAAGGCACTTGCAGGAACATATGGTGGCCTGAATTTGATCCCTTAGACACACACACACAATGAATGAATGAATGAATGAATGAATGATGGGTAGATGGATGAATAAATGGATGGGTGAATGAATGAATAAAAATACATCATTAAGAAATTATGGTCAGAAAAGATGTCAGAGCGGAAGAACTTTTTTTTTAAATTTTTTTTATTTAATACTTTATTTACATTTCAAATGTTTTCCCCTTTCCAGGTCTCCCATTTGGAAACCCCTATCCCATCTCCACTCCTCTGCCTCTATGAAGCTACTCCCCCACCAACCCACACACGCCCAACTTCCGTCCCTGGCATTCCCCTATACTGGGGCATCTAACACTCTCAGACCCAAGGGCCTCTCCTCCCACTGATGGTCAACTAGGCCCTGCTTAGCTACATATGTGGTCAGCACGATGGGTCCCTCCATATGCATTCTTTGTTTGGTGGTCCAGTCTCTGGGAACACAGGGTGGCCTGACCAGTTGACATTGTTGCTCCCTCCCAATGGGGCCTCAAACTCCCTCAGTTCCTTCAGTCTCTTCTCCAACTCATCCATCTGGGACCCCACGCTCAGCCCAAAAGTTACTGTGAATTGAATCATGGGTGTTCCAAACTTTTAGGCTAATATTCATGTATCAGTAAGTACATACCGTGTTTGTTCTTTGGTGACTGAGTTACCTACTCAGGATGATATTTTCAAATTCCAGCCATTTGCCTGCGAATTTCATGAAGTCATTGTTTGTAATACCTGAGTAATATTCCACTGTGTAAATGTACCATATTTTCTGTATCTATTCCTCTGTTGAGGGACATCTGGGTTGTTTCCAGCTTCTGGCTGTTATAAATATGGCTGCTATGAACATAGTGGAACATGTGTCCTTATTAGATGTTGGAGCATCTTCTGGGTATATGCCCAGGAGTGGAATAGCTGGGTCCTCAGGTAGTATTATGTCCAACTTTCTGAGGGTCTACCAAACTGATTTCCAGAGTGGTTGTACCAGCTTGCATCCCCACCAGAAATAGAGGAGGGTTCTTCTTTCTCTACATCCTCATCAACATCTGCTGTCACCTGAGTTCTTGTTCTTAGCCATTCTGACTGGTGTGAGGTGGAATCTCAGGGTTGTTTTGATTTGCATTTCCCTGATGACTAAGGATGTTGAACATTTCTTTAGGTGCTTCTCAGCCCTACGAGTTTCCTCAGTTGAGAATTCTCTGTTTAGCTCTCTTCCTCATTTTTTGATAGGGTTATTTGGTTCTCTGCACTCTAAATTCTTGAGTTCCTTGTGTATATTGGCTATTAGCCTTCTATTGGATGTAGGATTGGTAAAGATCTTTTCCCAATCTGTTGGATGCCTTTTTGTGCTATTGACAGTGTCCTTTGCCTTACAGAAGGTTTGCAATTTTGTGAGGTCCCTTTTGTTGATTCTTGATCTCAGGGCATAAGCCATTGGTATTCTGTTCAGGAACTTGTTCCCTGTGCCCATGTGTTCAAGAATTTTCCCCACTTTCTCATCTGTTAGAGTCAATGCATCTGGTTTTATGTGGAGGTCCTTGATCCACTTGGACTTGAGCTTTGTAAAGGGAGATAGGAATAGATCAGTTCCCATTCTTGTATATGTTGACCACCAGTTGAGCCAGCACCATTTGTTGAAAATGCTGTCTTGTTTCCACTGGATGGTTTTTGCTTCTTTGTCAGAGATCAAGTGACAATAGGTATGTGGATTCATTTCTGGGTCTTCAATTTTATTCCATTGATCTACCTGCCTGTCTGTACTGATACTATACAATTTTTATCACTACTGCTTGAGGTCAGAGAGGCTGATTCCCCCAGAAGTTCTTTTATTGTTGAGAATATTTATTGCTATCCTGGGTTTTTATTATTCTAAATGAATTTGAGAATTGCTCTTTCTCAGTCTATGAAGAATTGAGTTGGAATTTTGATGGGGATTGCATTGAATCTGTAAATTGCTTTTGGGAAGACAGCCATTTTTACTATATTAATCCTGTCAATCCATGAGCATGGGAGGTCTTTCCATCTTCTGAGGTCTTCTTTGATTTCTTTCTTCACAGACTTGAAGTTCCTTTCATACAGATCTTTCACTTATTTGGTTAGAGTCACACCAAGATACTTTATATTGTTTGTGACTATTGTGAAGGGTGTCATTCCCCTAATTTCTTTCTCAGCCTGTTTATCCTATGAGAATAGGAAGGCTACTGATTCGCTTGAATTAATTTTATATCCGGCCACTTTGGTGAAGGTGTTTATCAGCTGTAGCAGTTCTCTGGTGGAGTTTTTCGGGTCCCTTAAGTATACCATCATGTCATCTGCAAATAGTGATATTTTGATTTCTTCCTTTCCAATTTGTATCCCTTTAACCTCCTTTTGTTGTCTAATTGCTCTAGCTAGAACTTCCAGTTCTATATTGAATAGATAAGGAGAGAGTTGACAGCCTTGTCTCATCCCTGATTTTAGTGGGAATGCTTGAAGTTTCTCTCTGTTTAGTTTGATGTTGGCCACTGGTTTGCTGTATATTGCTTTTACTATGTTTAAGGTATGGGCCTTGAATTCCTGATCAATCCAAGACTTTTATCTGAAGGGATGTTGAATTTTGTCAAATGATTTTTCAGCACCTAATGAAATAACCATGTGTTTTTTTTCTTTGAGTTAGTTTATGTAATGGAGTACATTGGTGGATTTCCTGGTATTGAACAATCCCTGCATCCCTGGGATGAAGCCTACTTACCCATGGTGAATGATCATTTTGATGTGTTCTTGGATTCAGTTTTCGAGAATTTTATTGAGTACTTTTGCACCAATATTAATAAGGGAAACTGATCTGTAGTTTTCTTTCTTTGTGAGGTTTGGGTATCAGTGTAATTGTGACCTCATAGAATTAATTGGGTAGTGTTCCTTCTGTTTCTATTTTGTGGAATAGATTGAAGAGTACTGGTATTAGGTCTTCTTTGAAGGTCCAAGAGAATTCTGCACTAAACCCATCTGGTCCTCCTGGGCTCTTTTTGGTTGGGAGACTTTTAATGACTGCTTCTATTTCTTTAGGGGTTATGAGACTGTTTAGATGGTTTATCTGATTCTGACTTAACTTTGGTATTTGGTATCTGTCTAGAAAATTGTCCATTTCAGGGAAGACAAGAGTGGGTGGGTGGGTGGGTGGGATAACACCCCCATAGTGGAAGGGGGAGGGGGAGGAAATGGGGAGGTTCCAATGGGGAGATCTGGAAAGGGGGAAACATTTGAAATGTAAATAAAGTATGAAAAATAAATAAATAAATAAATAAATAAATAAGAAAGAAAATTGTCCATTTCATCCAGATTTTCCAATTTTGTTTCATATAGACTTTTGTAGTAGGATCTGATGATTATTTTAATTTCCTCAGAATCTGTTGTTATATCTCCCTTTTCATTTCTAAGTTTGTTAATTTCGATACTATCTCTGTGCCCTCTGGTTAGTCTGGCTAAGGGTTTATCTATCTTTTTTATTTTCTCAAAGAACCAGCTCCCGGGTTTTTTGATTCTTTGTATAGTTCTTTTAGTTTCTACTTGGTTGATTTCAACCCTGAGTTTGATTATTTCTTGCCTTGTACTTCTCTTGGGTGTATTAGCTTCATTTTGTTCTAGAGCTTTCAGATGTGTTGTTAAGCTGCTAGTATATGCTTTCTCCAGTTTCTTTTTGGAGACACTCAGAGCTATGAGTTTTCTTCTTAACACTGCTTTCATTGTGTCCCATAGGTTTGGGTATGTTGTACTTTAATTTTCATTAAATTCTAGGAAGTCTTTGATTTCTTTCTTTCTTTCTTCCTTTACCAAGTTATCATTGAGTAGAGTATTGTTCAGCTTCCATGTATATGTGGGCTTTCTGTTGTTTTGGTTGCCATTGAAGATCAGCCTTAATCCATAGTGATCTGATAGGAGACATGGGATATTTCCATCTTCTTATATCTGTTGAGATTTGTTTTGTGACTAATTATATGGTCAATTTTGGAGAATGTATATTCTTTTGATTTAGGATGAGATGTTCTATAGATATCTGTTAAATCCATTTGGTCCATAACTTTTGTTAGTTTCACTGTGTCTCTGTTTAGTTTGTGTTTCTAAGATCTGTCCATGGATGATAGTGGGGTGTTGAAGTCTCCCACTATTATTGTGTGAGGTGCAATGTATGCCTTGAGCTTTAGTAAAATTTCTTTTATGAATGTTGGTGCCCTTGCATTTGGAGCATAGTTGTTCAGAACTGAGAGTTCTTCTTGGTATAGTTTTCTTTTGATGAGTATGAAGTGTCCTTCCTTATTTTTTTTTTTTATGACTTCTGGTTGAATGTTGATTTTATCCAATATTAGAATGGCTACTCCTGCCTGTTTCTTGGGACCATTTGCCTGGAAAATTGTTTCCCAGCCCTTTACTCTGTGGTAGTGTTTGTCTTTGTCCCTGAGGTGCATTTCCTGTATGCAGCAAAATGCTGGGTCCTATTTATGAATCCAGTCTGTCAGTCTATGTCTTTTTATTGGGGAATTGAGTCCATTGATGTTAAGAGATATTAAGGAATAGTGGTTGTTGCTTCCTGTTACTTTCGATGTTATTTTTATGTTTGTGTGGCTATCTTCTTTTGAGTTTGTTGAAAGATTACTTTCTTGCTTTTTCCAGGGTGTAGTTTCCCTCCTTGTGTTGGTGTTTTCCAATCTTTTGTAAGGTTTGTAACCTTTTGTTCTATTACCTTTTGTAAGGCTGGGTTTGTGGAAAGATATTGTGTAAATTTGGTTTTGTCATGGAATATCTTGGTTTGATCATCTATGATTATTGAGAGTTTTGCTGGGTATAGCAGCCTGGGCTGGCATTTGTGTTCTCTTAGAGTCTGTATGAGATCTGCTCAGGATCTTCTAGCTCTCATAGTCTCTGGTGAGAAGTCTGGTGTAATTCTGATAGGTCTGCCTTTATATGTTACTTGTCCTTTTTCCCTTATTGCTTTTAATATTCTTTCCTTATTTTGTGTATTTGGTGTTTTGACTATAATGTGACAGGAAGAATTTCCTTTCTGATCCAGTCTATTTGGAGTTCTGTAGGCTTCGTGAATGTTTATGATTTTGTTGAAGATATTTACTGGCTCCTTAAGTTGGGAATCTTTACTCTCTTCTATACCTATTATCCTTAGGTTTGGTCTTCTCATTGTGTCCTGGATTTCCTGGATGTTTTGGGTTAGGAGCTTTTTGCATTTTGTGTTTTCTTTGACTGTTGTGTCAATGTTTTCTATGGTATCTTCTGCACCTGAGATTCTCTCTTCTATCTTGTATTCTGTTGGTGATGCTTGCATCTATGACTCCTGATCTCTTTCCTAGGGTTTCTATCTCCAGGGTTGTCTCACTTTGTGATTTCTTTATTTTTTCTATTTCCATTTTTAGATCCCAGATGGTTTTGTTCAATTCCTTCACTTGTTTGGTTGTGTTTTTTGGTTTTTTGTTTTGTTTTGTTTTTTATTTCCTCTTTAAGGGCTTTTAGCTGTTTACCTGTGTTCTCTTGTATTTCTTTAAGGGAGTTATTTATTTCCTTCTTAAAGTCTTCTATCATCATCATGTGAAGTGATTTTAAATCTGATTCTTCCTTTACTGGTGTGTTGGGGTATCCAGAGCTCGATGTGGTGGGAGAAATGAGTGCTGATGATGCCAAATAGCCTTGGTTTCTGTTCCTTATATTCTTGCCCTTGCCTTTCGCCATCTGGTTATCTCTGATGTTAGCTGGTCTTGCTCTCTCTGACTGTGGCTTGTCCCTCCTGCAAGCCTTTTTGTCAGTACTCCTTGGAGACCAGTTCTCTCTGAGAGGAATTTGGGTTTGTACAGCTGGGGTACAGGGTCAGCTCTGGGGTCCAGACAGAAACCAGGAGGATCCCAACTCCAGCTGTTCCTTGGTTGCTGTGCCCTGATGGTTCTGCGAGGGTCCCTCTTGATTGAGGAATTTGAACAGAAGTGGTGGTCTTCCTGTGCTTAAAGGTGTGTTGGCACTCCTGGGAGACCAACTCTCTCCTGGCACTGAGTATGGCTCCCTGTGTCACAGGATCAGTTCCCCCAGCCTCAGAAGTAAAACAGAAGGCCACTCCTCAGTCCCTGTGTCCTTGAGGATTCTGGACGGGTCTCTCTGAGCAGAGGTGCTGACCTTACCCTTGATCATAGGCTTGTCCATACTCCTGTGAGGGTAGCTCTTTCCCTCCACTATTTGGGTATGGAGCTGTGTAGCACCGACCTGAAGTGTAAACTGGAAGGTTCCTGTCCCAGGCTGTTCCTCTGTCCCAGTGTTCTTCAGATTCTGGGCAGGTCCCGCTGAGCAGTGGCACCCGTCTTACCTCCACTCACCAGCTTGTCCACACTCCCTGAATGCTAGCCTTCTCCCTGCACTATTTGGTTATGGAGCTCTGGGACTGGGGTCCCAGGCCTGAGAAGGTGACTGGAAGGCTGCTCTCCCAGGCTGGTTGTATGTCCCTGTGTCCTGGAGGTTCCTGGCAGGTCCCTCTAAACAGAGGTACTGGCCTTACCAGCTGATCACAGACTTGTCCTCACTCTTGGGAGTAGCTCTTTGCCTGCGGTATTTGGGTATGGAGTCGAGTGGCACTGACCTTAGGCTTAAACCCGTAGAAGAACTTTTTAAGTTGAGACTTGAATGGTGGAGAAAAAAGAACACGAACACTAGTAGGGACTATCCCTCAACTCACTATTACAGCATCGATGTGCCATTGATAGGACAATAGCAGGATCCATTCGGAAGGTGAGAGTGGAAAAGAATACAAGTGCCCCAAAGATACTAGAAAACATGCCTTAGAAAATGACATTTAAACTCATGAGTCATCTGAAACCTTCCGAAGATATCAGATAAAGGAATGTCCTGTTGCTAGCAGTGATTCAGAATCCAACAACAGGAAGAATTTACTCTTAAGAAAAGAAAAAGCCGGTGGGATAGTTCAGCAGCTAAAGCCATTTCATGCCCAGCCTAGCAGCCATGTTCCATCCCAGGTCCTATGGTAAAAGGAGAGAACCAACTCCTACTACCTGTTCTCTGACCATCACATGCTGTATGTAGCTGTCTTAGTTAGGGTTTTACTGCTATGAACAGACACCATGTCCAAGGCAACACTTATAAGGGCTGGCTTACAGGTTCAGAGCTTCAGTCCATTATAATCAAGGCGGGAACATGGCATCATCCAGGCAGGCATGGTGCAGGAGGAGCTGAGAGTTCTACATCTTCATCTGAAGGCTGTTAGAAGAATACTGGTTTCCTGGCAGCTAGGATGAAAGTCTTGAGGCCACGCCCACAGTGACATACCTACTCCAACAAGGCCACACCTTCTAATAGTGCCACTTCCTGGGTCAAGCATATTCAAACCATGACAGTAGCCCAGGCATGTGTGTGCACAGAAATAGTTTGCTTGTTTGTTTGTTTTTCTTTTTTAATTATATATTTTATACATCCTGACTGCAGTTTCCTCTCTCTCCTCTCTTCCAAATCTCTCCCTCACCTATCTCTCATCCACTCCTCTTGTGTTTCTCTTCAGAAAAGGGCAGGCCTTCCATGGATATCAACTGAACAGGGCATATCAAGTTGACAGAAATAGTTTTTTAAAGAAGATCAAGAAGCATTAGAGAAAATCAAACCTTCTCTCTATATGTAGATAGATATAGACATATCTGTCCCTCCTCCCTTTTTCTTTCTGTCTCTCTGAGCATGCACAAATAAAGGATCAAGTGAGGATATTTGAGCTATCCATCTGAGATCCAGGGACATACGTTTCCTCAAAACCAGCCCTGTCAGTTGTGTGATCTTGGGATTCCAGACTCCAGAGATGCAGAAAGAAATGACATTGTTTAATAAGCTCCATCTGGGGGTTTTATCATGGTATACCAAGAAAAATAATGCTTTGAGCACTCTATAGCATCCGAGGATGAGACTGCCCTTTCTACTGGGATACAGTTGTCTTAGAGAATGCCTGCATCTACCCATCAGAAGTCACATTAAAGCAATCTGTAAAAAAGGAACACAATTATTTCTTAGCATAAACTGCCTGCCTAAAAAAGTACAGAATCTATTGAAGGAGTATAATAAAATCTATCACTCAACAATAAAAAGTTTGCAGTATTTCACATGTAATAAAAAAATTAATGAGCATGTTAAAACAGAAAAATACAAATTTTAACCCCCAAATCCGTCAATCAATATAAACAAGAGAACAGAAAAGGATAGGTTAATAGACAAAGACTTTGAAAGCAAAATACAAATAGATTAAGAGTATCAAATAAAATATAAACACACTGAAGACAAGAAATATATAAAAACATAAATAAGACCTTTGCAAATCTGTATACTAAAATTCACTGGGTAAAATGGACTAAAGTCTTGATAAGGAAAAATAAAAAGTAAACTGGAAAATACTGCAATAAAAACCACCCAGAATAAAACACAGAGGAAATAATGCTGAAAAAGAAAAAATGTAGTCTCATTGTCCTCTGGGGAAATATCCAGCAGCCTAAAGGATATGGTATTGGTTATGTAGGGGCTAAAACAAAATGTGTACGGGGAGTGGGGGTGGGAATAGTTGGAGAAATAACAACAAACTTTTCCAGATTTGATAAAAAGCCATGAATTAAAGATGCTTAACAAAGGAAAGAAAAGAAGAAACAAGGAAAGGGAGGAAGGATGGAGGAGGGAGGAGGAAGAGAGAGGACAGAAAAGGGAGGAGGGAGGAGGGAAGAGGGAGGAGGGAGGAGGGAGGAGGGAGGACGGAGGAGGGAAGAGGGAGGAGGGATCATCACCAGTCACATCACCATGAAACTTTTCAGGCCATGATATGTTTAAAAGATAACCTGTTATCTTTTAAATGAACACCAATGCATTTCTTTATATAAAGTCTTTATCTGCTGTCTCAAATATATGTTTATGTGTGTGATGGAGATGGGGCAGGTGTATGCCCCTGCCCATGGTGCTGGAAGAGAGCAATCATTTCCCCTGGAATTGGAGTTTCCGGGAGCCATGATGTCTGACATAGGTGCTGGGATCTGAACTCAGGTCCTCTGCAAGAACAGTGCATGCTCTTAACCATTGACCTATCTCTCCAGCCTCCACTGCACTGATTCCTAAAACCTTTCTACCATCTCTTCTAAGAGATTATTGTAAATAGAGTTGATTATATGAATATCCCTGTCCCTGCGAGTCCTTATCTATCAGAACCCACTCTGAGCCCTTCTCTTTCCTCTTTAGGATTCTGTTCCTGGTAGATATAAGTGTAGTTAATTAATTTTTACAATAAACAAATTCATTCAATACATAATTTCCTTGTTTCATAAATTCATTCAATACATAAACTCATACACATTGTTGAATAATGAATTATGTTGCAATACACAGATTTGTTGCTAATTTTATTTGTGTGTTGGGAGTAGCTGTGGAGACCCTAAGAGAGTCACCTATAGCTAGTTATAGATGATTGTGAACTTCCTGATTTAGATATTGGAACCTGATCCCTGACCTTCTACAAGATCAGAAGGCACCCTTGACCACTGAACTGTCTCTTCAACCATAGCTTCCTTTTATAAAATATAGTGTTTTACTAATTTTTTGAGAATTTCATATGTGCAATCAATATATTCTGAACATGTTCACCTGCCAATGCTTCCCTAAACACTAACCAGGTCCAATCCCCACCTCTCCACCCTTCCGAACTTCCTGTTCTCTTTTTCTTAGATCCCAGAGTCCAAGTTTTAGTCGTCATGTACTCATTGATATGGGGCACTCCACTGGAGCATAGTCAATCCACCACAAGGGACCAAAACACTGAAAGAAACCCGACTCTTCCCCAGATGCCATCAACTATCAATTGCTTCTCAGCTAGGGGCTCAAGAGCCCATCTCCATTTTATGGTGGAATAAACTGTGTTGCTCTTGTGTAGTTATTATAGAAGCAGCCAAAGTTGCTACCATTTCATGAGTGCAGCAGTCCTATCATGTCCAGAGGACATTGTTTCCTTCTGTTTGCCCCCTATTTCTGACTCTTACAATCCACACCCTCTTCTTCAAACGTCCCTGAAAGACTTGGGGAGAGGTGCCATGCAGATATGCCATTCATGGTTGATGTTTCACAAATGCATGTTCTCTGTAATGTAAGCAATTGTTCAACTGCCACTGTTCAGCAACATTAACCACTGTGCACTGAACAAAACAAAACAAACAAACTCTCTGATAGAGTAATGTATGGATAGAGGGAATCAAATATAGAGGTTAGTTTGATACTTAGCAAAATCAAAGTAGAAGGTTCCCCAGGACCAATGAGGTACCCAACCATGAGTTGTTGGCCAGATTGATACTACCAGGAGAGTTTCCTCCTCTTTAGTGGGCTTTGATCCTAACCAGAAAGCAGTTAGTTATCCCCATAACATGTGTGCCTCTGTTGCAGCCGTGGGCATATCTGACATTTTTGTAGGTCACAGGGTTCACAGTTGGGTGAGAGTGTTGATGATGTTTTCTCCCAGCAGCCTGCACAGTGCCTTCCAATTCTGTGACAGCTAACCAGCAGTGAGGAAGCTTCCTTGTCAACACATTTGTGTCCTGTGACCAAAGTGTACAGTGTCTTCAGCCTTAGTGTTTCACCATTGAGGTCTCATAGGTGGACAATGGCAACAGCAAATTACGTCGTGTTTAGACAGTCTCTGGGATACTCCACTGATCTCTATAAGATCTCCAGCATCTCTGTAAGAGTCACCCTATGCCTGGCAATGGAATTAAGGTTTATCTGACAACGTATGACTTTGGGGACAAGTATGGTCCCCTTTATAGGGTAACTCCATTAAACGTTTATATGACTATTCCACATATGCATATATGCATATATAATTTCATATATATATACAATGCTTATTAAATGGATACCTATATGTTTTTTCAAACATCTTTAGTGATGGTTCCCCCCAACCATCTCCTTCACCCTGCCTTCCCTCCCTCTCCCTATTTATATCTCCTTCTCCATCAGTTTGCCCTTGCTCCTTCACAGCACTTGTATTCTGCTATCCCCTCCCCTTGGGATCGTTCTTCAACCAATGGCCTAGTTCTAGTTTCCTGACTTCTGCATGTTCTCCAAATTCAATGCATAAATCTAAAGAGTTGACATTAGATCTATGTACGTATGAGAACACACATTCATCTTGCTGGATCTAGGTTACCTCATTCTTTATTAAGTTGTCCAATTCTATCCATATTGCCTGAAAATTCCATAATTTCATTTTTCATTACAAATGAATGAAACATCGTAATCCACGGTGTCTTAGTTAGGGTTTTATTGCTGTGAAGAGACATCATGACCATGGCAACCCTTATAAAAGAAAACATTTCATTGGAGCTGGCTTAGAGGTTCAGAGGTTCAGTCCATTACTGTCATGACAGGAAGCACGGCAGCATGCAGGCAGACATGGTACTGGAGCAGGAGCTGAGAACTCTACATCCTGATCCAAAGGCAGACAGAAGGAGATAGTCTTCTGCAGGCAGTCAGGAGGAGGATCTTTTTCCACACTGGGCAGAGTTTGAACATAGGAAACCTCAAAGCCCACATCCACAGTGACACACTTCCTCCAACAAGGCCGCACCTCCTAATAGTGCCGTTCCCTGTAGGTCAGACATTCAAACACATGCATCTATGGAGGCCATTCCTATTGAAACCACCACACATGAGTACCATGACTTCATTATTCACTCATCATTTTCTGGGTATCTAGGTTGTTTGCATGTCCCAGTTGCTAGCCCTGCTTCCTGTTCTTGGCTTTAATGCCTTCCCTTTCCACTCAGAACTCTCTAGAGTGCTGTTTCCTCTGTGTGGGAAACTTCACCTGCCTTACTTTCTATCTTCCTGCTCCCTTCTGTCTCTTTTTTGAATCAGCTTACACTAATTCATATCTTCATTTAACTATGTATTTTTTAAATTTTTATGTGTACAGGTAGCGTGCATCCATGTGCACATCAGCACTGCATATGTGCAGTCCCTATGATGCCAAATGAAGGAATCATATCCCATGAACTGAGGTTACAGATGCTGTGAGCCATCATGTGGGTTCTGGGAATCAAATCCAGGTCTTCTGCAAAATCAGCCAGTGTTCCTAACCTCTGAGACATCCGTCCAGACCCTAATAATGTATTTTAAATAGGCAAACCCAAGTCTTTTTGTCTCTGCATACCTAGTGCAGAGTATGAGACGCCTCCTGTATGTGGGACTGGCAGTGGATTTTGCCCGTTAACTCATGAGTCCTATTTACAAGGAGTATCATTTTATTCTTCAGCAAAGCCCAAGCATGGTGCTGGTATTTGTACTCATTTTAAATGCTGCATGGCTCTTCAAAGAGTGCTGTATACTGCAGTTTGTTTGTTTAGCATTAGTTGGGTTCCTAGTTGCTACTATGTAGAGAATCAAACAGTTAAAAGCATTCTATTATATTTAACATTTACAGCTAACATATGCCTAAAAACCTATTGACCCCTACCAAAAGAAAGTGTGCTGACTTTCTGTCAGGAAATAGAAACACTCGTTTATGATGAGATATTATAAAATGTTAAGGAGAATATGGGCAGGCCCAGAAAAATCCAAGTTCAACGTGTGAACTTCCTCAAGGCAAGATGCATCTGCATCACAGCACCGCCACCGTGTGGCCACATTCGGATTCTCTCCAGCTCATGTGTTGCTACAAGCTGGGAGGCATTTACTTCATTCAAAAGTTTGATTCATCTCTTGAAAACTAAAAATTTTATTATGACTCTTTAATCATCATGGCTCGGCACATTATTGTCACAGTTTGTTGTTTTACTCTCTGATGGTTGTCAACTCTTTCATTTCACGAATATGCAAAAATGTCGTAAAACATCAAATAATTATGAACAAGAATAACAAATATGTCAAAAGGGAACTATTCTATCTCTTCTCCAATTCTAACTGAGGTTTCTTCTAATACTCATTACTGTCTTCCTCAGAAGTTTGTTTGACTTTCTGTAATGTGAAATGCAAACCCAAATTATGTGCTTAAATAGAAGAAGGGAGGAGAGAGAGAGAGAGAGAGAGAACTTAACTGCTTAACTGTGCATTTCTGTGTGTGCATTTCTGTGGGGTGTGGGTAATGTGTGTTTATGTGTGATGTCGAGGACCAAGCCCAGGACTTTATTAGGCAAACATTCTATGGCTAAGTTATCACCTAAACCCCTGAAAATTAATAATAGTAAAAACTCCTCAGTGAAAATGTCAATTAGCAATTTTACCAAGCAAGGGAGAAAAGGCATTTTCTTAACCAAAATATTTCAACACTGACAAATTTCTACATTACACTATGCAGATAGCACACTGAAGGTGTTCCCAGATATGAACTTTTCAAGGGGCAAGGACAGTGTGGTCACCTGATGACTCTTCTCGACACTTCCTAGTGTAGTTTCATTTCACTGTTTGCAATCCAATAGTATGTAGAATGATTGGAACAGGTAAGTCATCATTATATCTTCTATTTACACTTGTTATTCTGTAACACAAAGTCTTATACTATGTGTTAACATGTCATATAATGTTTACAGTCTATTAATTCTTCTGGCTTTCTAATTCTGCAGGGGTCAAATGACATAAAAGATTTTTCTCTATGGCCTCTTCCAGATTTGAGACTGTGGGAGCAGATAGAGCACAGTAAGTGGTACAGCTACGTTTTTGTAGGATGCTAATGGGTGGTAGACAGGCATATGACTTCTAGGGTGGTACTATACACCTTATGAGGCAGTCGTAAGGTGAGGTTCTTGGTTGCATCATCAAACCAATACATAGGTTCCCAATATGGCAGCAAATACACACATTTAGGAGGCAGAGACAAGACTGGAATTCTAGGCCAGTCCGGGCTACACGGGGAGATGAATGGAGAGGGCGAATGGGTTCTCCATTATTGTATATGCAAAAGAAAAGTTTGGTAAATCAATTTTTAAACCAGCTGCTACACACTTAGAATGTACCGGCGTTTTTACAGAACTGTTTTAAAGGGGCAGCAAGTATGGATTCTGAGAGAAAGAACTGGCACCATATAAATGGTTTTGATAAAGAACTCCAGCACACCAGATATTCAAACGATCCAGTTATCTGAGGGAAAGACTGTGTCATGTGCTTGGCAGGCTGATTACTCCAGTTCAGAGAAAGGTGTAAATTAATTCCATATGTTCAAAGGGAGAAGGTATAGGTAACCAAAATGATCATTTTATCGCTAAACTCACTGGAGCAAGTCACTTTGGAAACCTCAGGGACAAGGCCAATGCCTCTGAAAGTGGAGAGCCAATGAAGCTAAACCATCTCCCTACACTTCATTTCTCCTGTAACTATTTCTAGAAACTATTGTTCGGCAAATACCCAGAAGGTGAGAATGTCCCTCAAAGAATGATAAATAGGAAAGGAAGTTTAAAACTATCAGCAGACTGTATCAACATGTCACAATCAATTAAAATAACCTGTGGACATGCCTATGTTTTAAAACTAAGTTTTATCTGGGCAATAGTGGTGCACGCCTTTAATCCCAGCACTCAGGAGGCAGAGGAAGGCAGATTTCTTAATTCGAGGCCAGCCTGGACTACAGAGGGAGTTCCAGGACAGCCAGGCTATACTACAAAGAAACCCTATCTCGGAACAACAAAAAAAAAAAACCCTAAGTTTTAACTAGACGTTATTCTGGGTTTAACTAAAGGATTGTATGCTTCGATGTTCTATTAAACCATTTTCAGTAGCTACAGTGGTTTATGAATCCACAAAGCCAGTTCTAAAGCCTCATATTGCTTCTGAGTGATGGGGTGGCCACCTACTCTGTACCTTTCTTAGACCTTGCTGTACAAATAGCATATAAAAGAGTCATTCCAGGAGATTCATTGCTCACTAATAGTTTATATTTTTGTTGTTGTTGTTGTTGTTTGTTTGTTTGTTTGTTTGTTTTGGATGGAGTCATAACTGCATGGCCTTAGTCATCATCACTAGAAAGTTCATGCATATGATGGTTTGTATATGCTTGGCTCAGGGAGTGTCACTATTAGGAGGTGTGGCCTTGTTGGAGTAGGTGTGTCACTGTGGACCTGAGCTTCAAAACCCTGTCCTAGCTGCCTGGAAGCAAGTTTTCTTCTCTTTGTCTTCTGAACAAGATGTAGAACTCTCAGCTCCTCCTATATCATGCCTGCCTAGATGCTGCCATGCTCCTGCCTTGATGATAATGGACTGAACCTCTGAACCTGTAAGCCAGCCCCAGTTAAATGTTGTCCATATAAGAGTTGCCTTGGTCATGGTGTCCACAGCAATAAAACCCTAACCAAGACAATGCATCTCGGGAGACTCCTCAGCATCTCTATAGGGGGTATATGAATTCAGTGTGGCTCTGTGTATACTCTTTATCTTCTGTGACAACAAGCTTTGCACGATGATACTGATTTCTATTAATGCTGTAAGTTATTTGCCATCTTCCTTAAAACCTTGGATCTGACAATAACTCTTACACATCTGTCCTTCTACTCTATGGTCAGTCATACCCCGACCCTTCTCATTCTTACTTTAATACCATTTTTCCTTCCTAAGTTTTCTTCCCCACATCTCATGTGACTACTGCAGCCAAGATGCTATGCCATTATCTCCTGTCTAAAATATTGAAGTTGGTTCCTTAAACACCTCACATATGAGAGTCATCAGCTCTACATCAAAGCTGTTTATTTGGGGCCATTATCATTTCTTTTCTAATGAAAAAAATCGTGGGTGCACATTCACTGTGCATACTGATATGTTTCATAAAGATGTTTCCTATATGTCTCTGTGTGTACATGTTCATGGGAATACTGGTGCATGTGTGTGCCCATGTGTGTTCTTGCATGTGAAGACCTAAGGTCAACATTACATGTTTGGTTTTGGTTTTGGTTTTTTGTTTGGTTGGTTGGTTGGGTTTTTTTGGTTTTTCGAGACTTGGTTTCTCTGTGTAGCCCTGGCTGTCCTGGAACTCACTCTGTAGACCAGGATAGCCTGGAACTCAGAAATCCGCTTGCCTCTGCCTCCCAAGTGCTGGGATTAAAGGCGTGCGCCACCACTGCCCGGCTAACATTACATGTTTTTACAGGTTACCATCATAGTGTTTGAGAAAAGTATCTCTCACTGAACCTGAGGCTGGTAATTCAGCTAGACTGGCACCGGATTCAGCTAGACTGGCACTGGATACCAGTTTCCTCTAAGACTGAAACATCCCACACTGCCTGCTCACGAAGACAGGTTCTACATCTTTCTGTTCAAGTGCTTCTGGATGAGATCAGAAATGAAGTCAGTGGACCACAAGTGACAGCCCTCCTGAGAGGGGGCGGGCACCTCTGGAACAGCTGAGGGTCTGAACAGAATGAAAGACAGAGGAGACCCTCCCTCTTGTTCATCCCTCATTGGTAAAGCTGAGACAGCTCACTGTATTCTGCCCTCAGGATGAGTCACAACACTTGCTCTCTGACTTCTCTTGCATGCAGGTGGCAGACCACGGAGTTCTCTGCACAGAGATAGGATCCAATTTCTCATAAGAAATTGCCCAGTGGTTCTGTTCCTCTGGAGAACTTTGACTCAAATCATGGCCCCATGTTTTCAGGCAGCAATTTCTGCTTTACTGTTTAGAGTAGTTTATGCTATTAATTAAAAACACTTAAATTGCCAAGATAAATTTTCTCTGAAATCACATCAGAATATAAGCAAATACCTATTTACACATAAATATAAAGTATAAGTAGCATCATTAACCTATAAAGTCTACTTATATATTATAATTGTATTAGCAGTGCAGTTTTAAGTTCTGAAGCCAAGTCAGAATGCAGTCACTATAATCACATGGAGGATTCTCTACTCTACTAGTCATCTCCTATTTTTAAAAAATTCATTAAATATACTTACCTTAATGGAAAGATCTATCCCATATCTACACAGCATAAGAAAATCCATAGCTGGGATAATTGATTGTATTAAAAAATTATAATCTTAAACCAGGCAATGGTGATACACGCCTTTAATCCCAGCACTTGGGAGGCAGAGACAGGTGGATTCCTGAGTTCCAGGCCAGCCAGGGCTACACAGAGAAACCCTGTCTCAGAAAAAAAAATAAAAAAACAAATTATAATCGTGCCACGCAAGCACATGGTTCTTTGTGGATGATGATGGCCTTGAACTCCTGATCCTTCTTTAGCCCCTTTGAATAGAACAAAAGAACTTTCCATGAAGCACAGAAGATGTCTTGACCTGGGGCAACGGATGGATGCTCTGTCTCTTTCTAATACCAACTGACTAGGAATGTTACCCCCCCAAAAAATTATTCAGCAATCTCTCTCTCTCTCTCTCTCTCTCTCTCTCTCTCTCTCTCTCTCTCT
>JADRCH010000150.1:4894494-4965491 GCA_019843965.1 Rhynchomys soricoides
CTCTCTCTCTCTCTCTCTCTCTCTCTCTCTCTCTCTCTCTCTCTCTCCTCACTAGGCAACAATGCAAAGATTATTTAGGAGTACACTTGGGAAAAAGTCAGAAGAAGGGTTTCTTAAACAGCTATTCGACAAGCGTAAACATTTCCTAAAAATTTCCTCCCCCCTCCCCAAAATTTCCCTGCCCTACTGCTTTCATGTCTATCTACAAAGTTATTCATATTTAAATTGTTAGCAGTTCCTCTGGAATACTGAGCATTTGAGCAAAGTTATTTCTGATGTACAAAAACCTGGTCCTTTTTTTTTTTCAGATTTTCATAACATAAAGTAGCATTGCAGACCTTCATTTCAGAATAGGATTACTGGGGAGGGACTGAGACAAGTCCAGAGAACAGCAGTCTGAAAGGGCCTGTAATGCTGCAGATGAGCTCCTGCTTGCCTAATTGCATGAGCATTTAGTTTCAATTCTTAATATGAGAAATGGTGTACAGGAGGCAGGCAGAGGCAGGCAGACTGGACGCCAGAATAGAAAACACATACTGATTTGATGCCCTTCTCCTGCCTGGTTTGCAGGAACCCTTTGACTTCTCCTTAGTGATGATTAAAATCCCCTTTCTAAGTCATGAGCTCAGGTATTAACTTTCACTGTGGGCATCGCATGGGGCCTGCAACCCTATCCTCCTCATGTGGTTGTCCCACAGACTCTCCCATCTCTGCCCCAGAATGGAAGGATCATCACAGCCATTGTCAATCCTTGTCATGGACCTATCATTCAAAACACACTTGGAGTTGGGAAGGTGAGGGAGGGAGGTTTAGGTAGCAAGAAGCCTTAGCAGGTAAAAACATCTGCTGTCAGGACTCACGACTTGAGTTTGATCCCACTTTGAAAGAAAAGAAACCACTCCTGAAAGTTGTCCTCTGATCTACACACACACACACACACACACACACACACACACAATTATATTAATCATATATAAAATTGCTAATTTTACATAATTAATATAAAAATTGTTTGATAAAACAGAATATGAGGTCTCTTGTTTTGCAGTGCTATGCTGGAGTTGAACCATGGGCCGGTGTATACATACCAACAAGTGTTCTCCTGCTAAGTTGCAACCCTTTGAGACAGGACTTTGGAAACCATTACAATCTTCAGGAACCTTCAGAGGATCTATTTTCTTGAAGGATGACCAATAGGAAGCCAATCATTTGACGTGAACAGAAAACACTCAGAGAACGGTCTTGGCCACAAGATGTCAGTAAATTTCCACATTCTATTTTGAAATACTGTGAGAGGGGGCCCTTCCTTCCAAATGATCCTGAGAGGCATAGTAGGCATCTGGTTCTGAGGAAGAAAATGGTAAAGGGCTCTGGCTCTTCTTAATATCAAGTGGAAAACTATGATCTACCAAGAAGGGATGCAGATGCAAAGGAGAAGCCATTTGCAATATCATCTCATGTTATTTGGACCTTTATAAATTTGTTTCTAGTAAAATGGAATCTAGTCTACATGTCTAAATAATTGAAATTTAATGATTTAAAGTTAATACTCAAGAGTGGAGAAACTAAAATTTTTATCAAAATCCTCAGGAAATAACTCGTAACAATAGGACAAATCCATTAGTTGGAGTAAATTTACTTTAGAAAATAAAATAGATCTGCTCATTCAAAAATGACTAAGAAAATCTTAATTCATTTATATTATCAGCCTTCACTTAGTCTTTACATTTTACCTATGGGGGAAGGGGGTTCCCTTACAATTTCAGAGGTAAAAGTCAGCATTTGGATGGCCCTATTGCACTGGCCAGTGGTGAGGCAGAACATTTATGGTGAGAAGTAAATAGCAGACCAAAGCTATTACATCATGACCAAAAAACAGAGAGAGAGCTGACTTTTATAAGTCTTTCTTTTCCTAGAACTCACTGAGCTATGAATCTATACATGGATTAACCCATTCGTGAAATCAGAGCCTTCTAGGGGCCCAAACTTTGGCTTTTTTTCATAGTAGACATTTAGAGATATTGAAGATCTATGCCATGGTGTTCTGCCCCAACTTAAAAAGGCTCACTTCCCTCTCACAAGATACATTCAGTCTATCTCCAAGCACTCTCCTTGACTAGATAGTACCAGCATTGCTCAAAAGTCTGAAGTCTTCTAAAGTACTAGGCAAATTTTCTCTCCTTTATTGTTGTTTCAAGTCACCACACAAAGCCATGAATTTATTTCATTATAGAATCTTCATACATGTATGTCATTTTACTGTGTTCTGATTCACCCCCTCCTCCAATGCCCCCTATTCTCATATCACGAAAGTGGTCCCCTGCCTCCACTAAGAAGTTCTGTTCTTTTGTCTTTAGCGTTCCGTTACTCTCTTTTATCCCCCATAATCCCTTGCTTAGCTCTGAGATCTCTTCATCTCATCTCATGGTCCCCTTTCTACTTTCATGACCTGTACACACAGGCACATATGCAATAAGGAAGGCAGAGAGAGAGAGAGGAAGTTGTGCATAAGAGAGAGAACACTGTGTTTGCCTTTCTGAAGTTGGATTATTTCATTTAATGTAATGATCTCCAGTTACATCTGCTTTTCTGCAAATGTCCTGCATGATCTAAAATTTCTTCATGGCTTCATAAAACTCCATTATATATATATATGTATATATATTGTCTTTATCCATTCATCTATTGGTAAATATATGAGCCTGTTCCATTTCTTTGGTAGTGTGAATAATCAGAGATAAGCATGGATAAGCAATATCTTTGTGGTTTGCTGATTTAGAGTCTTTTGGGTATTTATATGTAGGACCCAATAGCTTGGTCATGTAGTAGCTATTTTTAGTATTTTGAGAAACCTACATGCTGACTTCCTTAGTAGCTACATCCCATTTACCCACGTGGATGCTACCACCATTAGGGGTAGCCCAGTTACTCATGTTGGCACAAGAGGTTTACCAGGTATTACTGGGGTCAGACAGTGGATTATATATTTCCCCGATACCCATGAAAAACAAAAGTCGTGATAACAAAGTGTGGACTAAATTCATAGGAAAGAAAGAGAGGAATGATGTCAATGATCAAGAAGGAGGTTAACTGGGCCGTGGTGGCACACAACTTTAAACCCAGTACTCAGGAGGCAGGGGCAGGAGAAGCTCTGTGAGTTTGAGGCCAGCCTGGTCTACAAAGTGAGTTGCAAGTTCTAGGATAGCCAGAGCTACACAGTGAATCCCTGTCTTGGGGGGATTGGGGGGGGGAGGGAGAAGGAAAGAAGGAAGCAAGGAGGGAGGAAGGGGTGGAGGGAGGGAGGGAGAAGAGAAAGGGATGAATGATAGCCAAAATGCATGGGGGAGGAGGGGGACAGGAAAATGACACATAAGAAAATAAGAAGTGGCCACATAACCATGAACATTGCTAACTGCACATAGCAGGGTTATTAATAACACTAACAAAAAAAGAGGTCATGAAGCTGGGCGACAGATGGGATGGGGAGTTCTAGGGACGGAGGGAGTGGTGGGTGAATATAATCACATATATTACATGAATATATGGAAGTTTCTAGAAGCAAAGCATAGACTTTTTAAAATTCTTTTAATAAACCTTTTTTTTAAAAAAAAAAAAAAAAAAGATGTATTTATTTATCTTATAAGAACACTGCAGCTGTCTTCAGACATACCAAAATAGGTCATCGGATCCCATTGCAGATGGTTGTGAGCCATCATGTGGTTGCTGGGAATTGAACTCAGGACCTCTGGAAGAGCAATCAGTGCTCATAACCACTGAGCCATCTCTCCAGCCCTGAAACGTATACTTTTAAAAAATGATGTGTAACTGCAATTCTTACTTTCTGTTAGGAAGAAAATTCCAAAGCCCCAAATATGAAACAAATCAGGACAGTAAAATTGGTTTTGGTGACAGCAGACAGGAGGGGCTAGTAACAGGAAATAGAAAAAGAAACAAAAAACAACCACATCTGTTCTGGCAACCTTAAATTTGGTAGTGGAAGTTGGTCTGTGTGTCCCTGGTCCTGGATGGTGGGTCAGCACTTAGAGACATCCATTTCATCATTCCTCACATAGGAGACTGGTGCCAGAATGCCCAGTGTTTGACAATGAGCTGTGCTGGGGAACTATCATGAGACAGCTGTGAGGACACCCTGCACACTGTCAAGGTGTAAAACAGCTAAGGCAAACTAAGTCTGGAGGACAAGGGGGTTGGGTGTAAACCTTCTTCAACCCTTTTTTCTCACTCAGTCACTGATGTCAGAGATGCAGGCCTACTCCCGTCACAGCAACCATGTTGAGAGTCAGGTATCTCCTGACACCCTGTGGGATATGAAGAGTGAAGCCAGATTGTCAGGTGTGTGCACGGGCACATCCGAGGGCTGAGCCACCTTACCCACCTGTCCCACACTTCAATTCTCTAAGTACCAAGACTCAGTCTATGATTGACACCATAGACAGGCTTTACTGACCATTCTGTGGTAAGGGATGAGCCTGTCACCTGTAGATTGCAGAGACTGAGCACTCCACATGGAGGTTCAACAACTGCTCAGCCTCCAGAGCTGCCTCACTGCCATGTGTAGTTTGCAGAAATTCTGAGGTATGGGCCACTAGGTGTCTAGAGCCTCTTTGATGATTTGTAAATGCTTGGCCCATGGAGTGGCACTATTAGAATGTGTGACCTTGTTGGACCATGTGTGGCAGTTCTAGAGTAGGTGTGTCACTGTGGGTGAAGGCATTACAACCTTCATGCTAGCTAATCTGAATCCAGTCTTCTCCTAGCAGCCTTCAGGTGAAGATGTACAACTCTCAGCTCTTCCTGCACCATGCCTGCCTGGAAGCTGCCATGCTCCCACCTTGATGATAATGGACTGAACTCTGAACTCCTTTTTTTTAGTCCCAATTAAATGTCATCCTTAAAAGAGTTGCCTTGGCTATGGTATCTGTTCACAGCAGTAAAACCCTAACTAAGACAGAAATTGGTACCAGGGTCTGGAGTATTGCTGTGATAGGCCTGACCATACTTTTGTTTGGAAGAATGTGGATTTGGGGGCTTTGGATTTGGAAAGCAGTGGAATGCTTTAAGTGGAGCTTAATGGGCCATCCTAGTAGAAATATGGGAGACTTCGTTGCTGAGTGTGATTTGAACTGTGGAAGCCTGGCTCTAGAGGTTTCAAAGGAGAAGAGTTTTAATGTGTAGCCAAGAGACCATTCTTGTGATATTTTGGTTGAAGACTGTGGCAGCCTTTTGCCTTTGTTTGAGAGTCTCGTTAAGGCTAAAGTGAAGAGCTTTATATGAACTGCATTGACAAAGGAAGTCTTCAAAAAGCCCAACAGAGACTTTGTTCTCTGGCTAAGTCTCATGTTAAACAAGCATAGCATGCTGAGAAAGGAAAAATATGAAATATATGGGTCATGTATTAAAGGGCACCAGAAAGTAGGATGGAGCTGACTCCAGTGTTCTAGGAGTTAACACATTAAGGGAGTGAGATTTGGGGGTAAGAGCCTACCCAGCTAAGATTAGGTCCAGGCATGGTGATACACACCTTTAATCCCAGGAGACAAAGCCAAACAGATGTCTGAATTCAAGGACATCCTGGGACAGAAACAAGGTCTAAGTGAAGAAAAGCTTAAGTCCAGGCATGGTGGCACACACCTTTAATCCCAGGAAAAACCTTGCAGATTTCTGGCTTCAAGGCCAATCTACAGAGCAAGTTCAAGGACAGCCAAGTTTAGGAAATGAGGGAGTTGGAAACCAGAAAGCTGGTAATAGTCTAAGGGGGACCATGTTCCAACCACAGCAAGCAGCAGGACTCAGTAGCTATAGCCACAAGACTCTGACTTTAGTCAGGAATAGAAGGGACTACTGGGACAGTGGATGCTGGCTAGCTGGAGCTAAGAAATTAGCTCGAATTAAGAGATCATCATCTCACTGGAGTGAGAGCACAATAAGCTGTGTTCCAGAGATAGCCAAGGTTGTATGTTGTGCTGCAGCTGGACTTGGTAATGTGTAAGAGTCACTCAGGTGGTAATAGTTTTGAAGGCATGAAGGGGTAATGGAGAGCAGCTGAGGCTTGGCACTGTGAGAGTTCATGGAAGGCCACTGATGAAGGTGCAGCCTCAGTTGTAGTTGACAGCTCCGGACTGATGGAGTAATGCAAAGAAGTTGAGGCTTGGCACCATGAAGAGAAGCTTAGTTGCAGCGAAAGACCCCAGTGTATTGGAGATGCCAGTACCATGGAATGATCACCAAAAATAACAACAGCAGTGGAGTGGAGTCAACCAAAGCCTAGAGTGCAACAGAGGTCAGAGCTGGAGATGTGACCCAAGCCCTTTGGAGGAGTCCAGAAGATCATGTGTGGATCCCAGATACTGGATCAAGAGGCTGTGATTTGAAGTTTCCTTGGAGATCCCAAGATGTTTGAGATGTCAGAGCAGTGTGATATCTGGTGAGGAAAGTTATTAACAGGAAGTGGAACCAGCCCAGGAGACAGAATGTTGTTAAAATCAACAAAGATGAGAAAGGAATCGAAGACCTGACATCAGATGCAAAACTTGGGAGGTTGCCCAGCTGGATTCCTGTCTAGCCTTGAGGATTCCAGTTAAGTGATTGGATGATTCTCAGAAGAGACCTTGAACTTTGGACTGTTAACATTGTTGAGACTGCTATAGACCGTGGGGACTTTCGATGTTGGACTAAATGTATTTTGCATTATGGTATGTTTAGGTATGGCCCCCATAGACTCATATGTTTGAACAAGCCTATGGGACCAGGGAGTGGAATGTGATGGATTGTATATGCTTGGCCCAGTAAATGGTACTATTAGGAGGTGTGGCCTTGTTGGAGTGAATGTGGCAGTTCTAGAGTAGGTGTGTCACTGTGGGCATAGGATTTACCCTCATCCTAGCTGCCTGGAAGCCAGTATTCTCCTAGAAGCCTTCAGATGAAGATGTAACTCTCA
Organism: Rhynchomys soricoides; assembly: GCA_019843965.1. NCBI lineage: Eukaryota > Metazoa > Chordata > Mammalia > Rodentia > Muridae > Rhynchomys > Rhynchomys soricoides. Next base: position 4,901,453 of record JADRCH010000150.1, read on the forward strand.
GCTCCTCCTGCACCTTGCCTGCCTGGAAGCTGCCATGCTCCCGCCTTGATAATAATGGACTGAACTTCTGAACCTGTAATCCAGCTCCAATTAAATGTCATTCTTAAAAGAGTTGCCTTGGTATGGTGTCTGTTCATAGCAGTAAAACCCTGACTAAGAGAGCCTCCTTTCTGTATGGAGTAGCTCATTGGACGGCCAGTCTGAAAGCACCAGCACCGGCAGGAAGAGTTCTGGTTCACTCAGTTGGCATTCTCTGCTGCAGAATTCAAGGCCGCGTTTCGTTTTCCAACTCTAATGTACTCAAGAGACCTCATTTGGTTAGTTGTGCCACACTTGGGTGCATGTATACAGCCAGAGGCCTTTGAGCAAGTGGAAGCATGCCTAGTCCACAGGCCTTTGAAGTCTTTAAGAGTTGGCAGTTATTCCTGGAATGCAAAGAAGAAAAGCTTCTAAAATGAATGCAGTCCTGTCTCTGACAACATACTTTCAAAAACAAATTATTGTGTTAAGTAGTGTGTATGCATGTGTCTGTCTCTGTCTCTCTTTCTGAGTGTGTGTGTGTGTGTGTGTGTGTGTGTGTGTGTGTGTGCACGCGTGCGCGCGTACACCAGAAGAGGACATCAGATTCCCTGGAGCTAGAGTGGTAGGCAATTTTGAATGCTAGGAACCAAACTCTAGTCCTTCGAAAGAGCCTCAAATGCTCTTAACCACTAGGCCACCTCTCTAGCTCCTCCTTTCTCATTTTTATTCAGTTCAAGACCCCAGTCTTAGTGGGCAGTCAAATTACTAGGTAACTAGCCAGAACATCAAGTTTAGTAAAAAGACATCAAGGGGCACCAGAAGTTACTGAAACATGGGTGACTTGTCAGTTGCATGTGTGAAAAGGGAATTCCTGACCTGTAATAGCACAGTCACTCCAACAACCCTTTAGTGACAAATTGCTGGCCTCTCAGAAGTCTTCCATAGTCAGGTTTCTCAGCTAGTTCTGTAAAGCTTGGTTTCCTTAGCAATCAATCTATGTAAATATTTTTTACTGTAAGCCTTCCCTTTTAATATTGTCACCTATGTACAGGAAACAAATCTATCCACAGATAGGCTTAAATGAGCTCTCAGTCTGCCTGTTAGCTCCAGAGAGAAGTACTTTCATAGCACTCACAGTACTTGGATGTGGTTTTCAATAAACCCCAGCAGTTTCTGCAGTATGCAAATGGCAGAGATGAAGATAAAGAGATAAGCAGCTCTGTAGAACTGTTTGCACAAGAGCCACATGACCTCATAATCTTAAAATAACCAGCTCAAGACAGAGCTTTGTTCATTCATGTGCCACTTATGCAAGGTTATCTAACAGTAGAGAAAAGCTTTCACTAAACAATATTTTCCCCAAATATTGTTTCCAAAAGTATTTCCCCAAAGAAATGTTTTCAGTCTCTACCCTGATCCTAAAACCTCATGTGAACCCCTTCCCTTTATAAACAGGTAGTGGCGGGGGTGGGGGTGGGGCGCATTAGACTTCCTGCCTAGTTTTTCCTCCAGCATTATAACTCAAGAAAACCAAATTTACTTCCCTTCAACAATGAGCTACCATGTTAACCTTCTATATCGGCAGTTACCCACCCTTTTAAGAAAGGGAAGTACTGGTTGGCTTTCTTGTAGTGTCTTATTTACCTATCATCTTCAAGGTTCTGAAGCCTGCATTTCATCATTAGAGAATCGTCATGGTCCTAAGGGTCACGGGCCATTTTAGTCTACAGTTAAACTTATTTCCTATTAGAGTCTTGTTTTCTCTGTGCTCTCAGAGAAAAGTGGAACAGGAAATTCAAGTCTTTTTATTCTCATGTGTAATCCACTCGTCAAATAATGACTCATTTCAGGAATTTTGTTTGAAAATTTGAGGAACCTCAAGAACACAAGGACTGCTCTTCCACGCTGGCTCTCAGTTATGCTGTTTTAAGGGTTTCTTTATATGTGTATGAGTGACTGTATATATTTGTATCATGTGTCTGTCTTGTGCCATGGAAGCCAGAAGACATCACCAGATCTCCTGAAACTGGAGTGGCTATGAACTGCCTGCCAATGGGCGCTAAGAACTAAATCTGGATCCCGCTGGAGCAGCAAGAGCTCTGAACTCCTGAGCCACCTCTTTAGCCTTCACTGTTTTCTTGCTGATCAAACTGTTCCAATAGTTTCTGCTTCCCCTAATAAACTTCAAGCAAGTAACTACCTATTGAAATTGACAGTGAAGTCAATGTGCTTTAAAAATAAACTGGCTGAAAGATGTGGAAGAATCATGTGAAATGTCATGACAAGGCCAGTGTGCTCATGAACTCACTGCACCCACGGCTGCCTACGCAAGAGCAAGCCAACAAGACCAGTCAGCACGGGAACAGACATCCTTAACTAGACTGAGAGTTATAAAAAGTGGGGAGGGGGACACGGTAGAGAATCGGCATATACTGGAGGGACCTGGGAGAAGTGGGCCACATGAGTTGGGTGGATATGGTCAAGTCTCCACACAATTTCAATGTATGAAACTGCTAAAGAATAAATAAAAGATTCTTTAAAGAAAACAAAACAATCATGAAATTTTGATGGCATCATAAAACTATTTGACATGTAGTACAATTTTGATAAACAATAAATGGATTCCAGGCCAAAAATCACTTCAGATAGTCCTCACTGTTCTCCTTAGTTTCAGATCTTTCCAACACTGTGCCTTCAGGATCTCTTGCACAGCACACACATTGTTTTTCTAAAGTCACACAAAGCTTCCCACCACTTGTTTTCCAGGGTTTATAGGTAGGGTCACACTCCTCCCATGAATACATAGATCTCCAACAGTGTGACTGAAACACACTCCCCCCTATGTAGTTTTTCCTCGTCAGTCAAAAGATCTCAGGTCAAGCCATCATAAGTAGAGACTTTCCTCAAGTTTTTCATTTGGTTTCTGCCCAACCACTTTGTACTTTTCTTGATTAAAAACACAGAAATGTATTTAAATATATATAAAAGCACACACACAAAAAAAAAAGTTTAGCAAAACACTTTCAGAGTGTATAGTGATTAAATTACAAAAAAATATACCAACAATACATTTTTCCCTTTCTGCTTCTGGTGTAATATAAATTTTTTTCATATCATTTTCTGGATATTATTCACTGCAAACAAAACTTCAAATACTAATGACACAAATATGTAAAAGTATAAGTGATTTGTTTTTAAAGATCTATTTTTATTTTTTACCTGTGTGAGTTTTGCCTAAATGTATGTATACCATGTACACAGGACAGAAGATGGAGTCAGATCCCTGGAACTGTACTTACAGATGGCTGGGAGCTGCCAGGTGGGTGCTAGGAATTGAATGTAGGTCCTCTGCAAGAGCAGTAAGTGCTCTTAGATGCTATCTCTCTAGCACCTGTATACATGTTTGCAGAATGAGTTGTTTTCAATAAGTATAATGTGTGAAGAATCAAGGTGAATATTATGTTGTATAACATACTTTTAAATATTTTTTGTTTAGAAACGGGTCTCACTATGTAGTTCTGGCTATCCTCGAACTCACTAGCATTGGCTTGACCAGGCTAGCCTTGAACTCACAGAGATCCACCTGCCTCTGCCTCCTGAGCTGCCAGGATTAAAGGGGTGTGCTACTACACCCAGTTCAGGTATTAAAATTATTAAAGTTTTAAACATTGACTACAGTCAGTCATCAACGTCCCTCGCTGGTGAAAAACAAAAAAGTATTTGTTGTAAAAGGCACTATAGTACAAGCCATGTAAACCAGCTTCCAAGGAGGCCGAGGCAAGGTGGCCAGCCTTTGGCCGTCTCAAAATAAACTTTAAAAGTGGGTAGGAGCAGAAGGTGGATCTCAGTGGTACTATGCTTACCTAGTGTGCCCATGACTCTGAGTTCAATCCCATATCAAGGAATTCAAAAACAAAAATCCTGTTAAACTTTAGTCTCGTATGAATAACAGAAATATAATGTAAAAGAAACAATTGCAATCACAGCATCCAGCAAGGATGAAGTTTATGTGGTAAACTCCTAACACATAAGGAACTCCTAGTACTAAGCCAAAAAACTGTGCTGATGGAAGCTAACAGGGGATCTCAGTGAGGAGAAAACAAGTTCCCAAAGACTAAAGTGAAGCAGCCATGCAAAACACACGACAACATCTCAATGAGTTCAAAACTCCTAAAGCATGTTTAACCATAAGAGATATTTACATAAAATAGGGAGCTGGCAAGATGGTTCAGCAAATCAAGGTACTCTCCCACCAGGCCTGGCAATCTCTATTTTCCACATGGTACAAGGGGAAGCTATATCTCCAAAAGGTGTCTGAGTTCTCTGCATGCCATCCATGGTACACACACATACCACAAATACACAGAAAATCTTCTTTAAAATATAAAGCATCTTTGCTTTTAAAAGATGTCAGTAAGCAAATGGCAATGCTAATTCTGAGGATGAGTCAAAAAGAGCTAAACATTAATCTATATGCAATACAAAGATGCAATAGTGCCATTATAGCTCCTGTATTTGGGTTTCAATCTAAATTCTAGTCAGATGCAGTGGCACACACTTTTAATCCCAGCACTGAGGAGGCAGAGACAGGCAGATCTCTTGTGTGTTGAAGGCAGTGTGGTCTACACAGTGAGTTCCAGGACAGCCAGGGCTAGGCTGAGACCACGCCTCAAAAAAAAAAAAAAAAAAAAAATTCTAGGCTGTAACATCAGCTATTCCTACTGCAATAATGGCAGTCAGCTACAGTAAATCAATTAATACATTTAATGTGCACAGAAAGGTAGCTGTCATACAACTGGTGAAGTTATCTATCGTTCATTCCGTGCAAGTAACTTGAGGAAGGAGATTGATTTCAAGTAAACTACTACAGCAGTAGCAACATTCACTGTCTGGAGACAGGGTTTTGCTATGTAGTCTTGGCTGTCCCGGGACTCACTTAAGATCAGTAAATCAGATCTTCCTGCCTCTTATCTGCTGGGGTTAGAAGTGTGCACCACACATCTGGCTGTAATCCTGTTTTAAGGCAGTCCTTTACATTGTCTTCTGGTGAAAATATATATGTATATATGTAAGGTTAGGGAATCAGCCTTCTTTTCACAGAAAAACATCACCTTCTGGGAAGAAAGCATAATATCTCCAAACCTGCTATTGTTCTTAAGGCAGCGTAATAAATTATACATGGCTTTTTCCTGTAATTTAGCGTTTTAGTATTTTTAAGACACATGAAATAATAATTTTAGATACTAATAGAATATCTAAATTTATCCCTGCCTAAAATTCAGTGCAAGATTATAAAATTTTTATTTAGTCAATTTAACAAAAGGGAGTGTATGTACCCTGCTATTAGGCTACGGGGAAAAATAGTCTTCAGCATAGCCAGAAGCCCCGAAATCTGAGCCCCTAACTGTCTTGATTAGGGCTACTACTGCTGTGACTCAACACCCTAACCAAAGCCACTTGAGAAGGATTTATTCGGCGGACACTTCCACATCACTGTTCATCACTGAAGGAAGTCAGGACAGGAACCTGAAGGCAGGAAGTGATGCAGAGGCCATGGAGGGGTGTTACTTACCTGCCTGCTCAGCCTGCTTTCTTGGAGAAACCAAGAACATCAGCCCAGGGCGGCTTCACAATGAGTTGGGCCCTCCCCCATCAATCACTAATTAAGAAAATGCTCTACAGTCCACCTTTGAGACATTTTCTCAATCTAGATTCCCTCCTAAGACTCTAGCTTGTGTCAAATTGATATAAAACTAGCCAGCACACCAGTTACTCCATATTCTATGCAAAGAGTGGTACTTGGCAGATTTTTCAACTATTAGCTAGGTAGAATACAGCAAAACAGAGCTTGCCTCAGCTATTCTCTAATATACACAGGGTGTGAGCCAAAGAATTCCATGTTTGCACTTTCTTTTGGTTTCAAGCTTCTTGAAGAGATTTCAATTCTAGATTTCTTTCTCTGAACATTTTCATTATATCCCTGTATATCTTTATTAGATTGCTTCAGTTATAAGAATATCCCACCTGAAATATTAACCTGAAAAAAAGAAGCCAAGCCTCCCACCCACCCCCGACCCTGAGACAGGGTTTCTCTGTGTAGCTCTGGCTGTCCTGGAACTCACTCTGTAGACCAGGCTGGCCTCGAACTCAGAAATCCGACTGCCTCTGCCTCTGCCTCCCAAGTGCTGGGATTAAAGGCGTGTGCCACCACTGCCCGGCTATTTTTTTTTTTTTTTTTTTTTGTATTTTTGGGTTGTTTTTTGTTTTCAAGCCTTTCAATCTATTAATACTTCAAAACTTTCAAGTTGACTTAAAACTGTGTAGAAATTTGTGCCTTCCTTAGGCTTTTTAACAATTCAAAAATTCAATACTGAAGATAGCTTTTTAAAAAATCTTTCTATAGTAGTGACACAGACAGAGCATGGATTGTTTTTAATCTTATGCTTTTCTCAGGGTATTTATATTGATACTTGAAACCTAAGAAAGTATAGCCAGGTGTGGTGGAGTATGTCTTTAATACCAGCACACTGAAGACAGAGGTGAGCAGATCTCTGTGAGTTCAAGGCCAGCCTGGTCTACAGATCAAGTTCCAAGATGGCCAGGACTACCCAGAGAAACTGTCTGGAAAACTTTTTAAAAAGAAAAGGTAAAGTATAAAATTAAACTGAATTTTCAGAACCCAAGTAGAGGTAGAGAGTGGGTAAGAATGTGATCTAGTTGTTTTGCCTTATAAACATGATAACTATTTTGCAGATTACAGTTCCTTTATAGCTAATTATACTTACTATACAGAAAATAACAGGAAAATCAGCTTGGCTGTGGTTAAACAGCCTACAACGCTCCTGAAGAACTGTGGGCTGAATCTAAACAGTCTTCTATTCTTATACCTTTCTTTATTTGTTAAAACATGCTGATTTGTGATCTTTGTGCCATTAAAATAGAAGGTGGTGGTGGTGAATCTTTCCCTCTACCAATAACTGTAATTAATCTCCACAGTTGTCAGAGTTAAGTGCAAAAATTTAACAAGTAAAATACAGCATCATATTTTCCAGAATTTCTTCCAAATGATAATTTAAAATTTGAAATTCCTAACCAAATCCAGGATCAGCAACTAGCTACCAGGTGATGCGCAATTTAAACACCAAGGCAAATGTCTAATGAACCTGTCAAGTCTACTTTGGATCCCAACTCTAGTAACATAGAGGTAGAAAACTTTGCTAGGATATACATATACATATATGCATACCCATGTTATAAGTTCTAAATGGGTTTTGTTGTTTGTTTTTATTTGCACAAGTCTATGATTTATTTTTATTTTGAGGAGAGTCAACCTCTGTCAAAATCAATCAGGAGAAAGAACAGTAATTTGTTAGGAATTGTGTATATCTTTACATTTTCAAAGCATACCTTCCATATTTAGAGTATTACAGTAAACATTCTGTAAATTGTTGGCTGAAGCTTAGGCAGTAAAAAGGTCTGTGTTGACAACAGCATGTACTGCCCAAAATAATTCAGAAAAGCAGCAGATTTTGAGATATTTGCTTAGACTAGAACTGGTAATTTGAATAAGAAGTTTCGAAAGGGCAGCTCAGTTTTTCTTCCCAGGCTAAATTATTGGACTTTTTGAACAAGTCCACTATTTGTATCTTATATAATTAAGACATTTTATATTAAACATCTTTAAAATGCTGGGTTGTTTTTGTTTTTGACAACACTTTAGTGAGATGCATTTGTAAGAGAGCCAATAAGCCATGAACATGAATAATATTAACCTTTGCCACTTGGAAGCACAGAGATTAGCAGGCTAGTCACTAAACAAAATGAAAATATTACCTAAAGTTTCTAAGGCACATAGGTATCTAAACATCTAAAGTGGGATTTATTTGGTGGACCGCAATAAGTTCTCAGAACATTTGCTGTAAGTATTCATATTAGTCTGTAGTCCAAAATTTGTCAATTCTCACATCTGCAGTGGCTTAGAGATGGTCAGTGTTGTGTTTTTGCAGCTTCTTCAGGCTGAGGTACAGTGCTCAATGCTTTAGAGGGTGAGGCAAATTCATTTCCCTTTTGTTCAACAACGCGTCATCTCCACTATGTAAAACCTGGTCTCCAGTCCCACTATCCAGTACCTGCCTAACATTAGGTCTTACTTCAGGGCTATTACACAAAGCGATTACGTTATAAAAGGCCTCCAGATCACTCTGTTCAAACGTTACAGATGGTTTCAGTGATGATCCAGGAGCAAGGGAACCTTCACCAATGATTCTCAGGTTGATAAATTTGATTTTCCAAGTATTTTCCACAAAAGGGCTACGGATAAGTCCAAAAATTTGTTCAAATATGCCCAAACAAGAATTTCCTCGGTGGACAGTCCCTGCAACTCCAACCATAACTAATCCATGAGGAGAAGATGCACATTTTAGTCCTTGAGAATCAAGGTTGGGACTGAGAAAAAGAAATTCCTCTTTCACTAATGACAGTAAGCGAAGGCTCACAATTTCTGCTCCGTGGTAGTATGTCATGTTTTGTTCTGAGGTGTTATAATAAAACCTAAGCTTGACATCATGCCAGAAGTGCTGTGGGCCCCATTCATCTTGAGGTGGTCCCAGAAAAGGATTCTGAGAATTAAGAAGTTCAAAGAACCAGTGACAGAATTCTTCTCCTAAGCGACGAAAATCAATCTTTTCAGCTTCTTTATCTTTCTTTGCCTGCTGTGAAACAAGAAGAAGGTAATGTGAAGGGCCCCCTCTCACATCCACGGTTCTACCTAACCTGATTCCTAGGTGCCAGTGTACTGCTTAGAGCAAAGGGAACAACTGACCACACCCTGCCCAGAGAACCTTCCTTCAAAAAGAAAGAGAACCATTTAAATTTAAGTTTTAGCTAAGTAAAATCTAACAAGGCCACTGCTGGGTTCAGTGCCACCCAGCTAAGGGGCTAGCTACTCAGCTGGATTGAGCCCAGGGGTCCACCACGAGCCCTAAGCATTCTCTCATCCATTCATTCCTCTTCCTCTCACCCACCCTCCCTCTCCCGACTCCCGCCCACTGCCCATTTACTTTGCTGGGTTTGGTATCAAACCTTATAGGTTCCCTAGACCTTTCCTGTTTTTCTTCTTCTAAGAAAGAATCTACTATGTATCCAAAACTGATCTGGAGCTTGCAATCACCAAGTTCCTTGTCCTCTGTATGCTGAGGTTAAAGCCATGTAACATTCCACCTATTCTGATACTCTGTCACTTCAAAACCAATTATGAAATAGTAATATAGAAATATTTAATGCCCATGAACTTGATCCTAGAAGAAGTAAATTTACAAAAATAAGAAATGAACAAAGCTCTTTAAAATCTCAGCATCAGCATGCATAGTCAATGATAATGTGCATGATTCCCCGATTATACCTATCTCTCGAAACCTTACAGTTGCTTCAAGTGGGTCCTTTATGGACTGTAAATAGCGGGATTATAAAAATGCGACAGCTACAGTAATTAATAAAACCCAGTAGAAATGTGTGCATTTCCCACATCTTCATAAAGTCTACTGAAATGTCCTAATTAAGCTCGTGCCACTCATGGTTTCTGCTCTGGCATGAAATGACCTTTTTTCTAACCAGTTTGTCAGAATCATTTTTACAAAATGCCTCCCTACCCCTTCTTTAAAACTGAAATGGGTGATTTTCCATGACAGGAATTAATACTATTTTTGGTTTGGTTTGGTTTTTGGTTTTCGAGACAGGGTTTCTGTGTAGCCTTGTCTGTCCTTGAATTCGAACTGTAGACCAGGCTCGCCTAGAACTCAGAGATCCACCTGCCTCTGCTTCTCCCCACCCCCAAGGGCTGGGATTCAAGGCATGCACCACCACTACCTAGCTCCTGTTTCTTTTCTTTTTTTAATTAAAAGTGAGTATTACTATAAAAATAAACCCTATAAACTAGATCTCATGCTTCTATACAATACCTCACCAGGAATAAGATATCATACCTTATTCTATACTAAACAAAGTACCTGCTATTCAATATATTTGGCACGATATGTGATATTTAAGTATATTTTCCCCATCTTCACAATAAGCATAATGACCATCCTTTTTGCTTTTTAGTATATTAAAGTAAATTGCCATGAGCATTTTTTTCAGTATATTAGGCAAATAAGACCTTAAAACATCCTTTCCTAATATAAAGGCTCAGAAATTATCCAGAGTTCAGTCAATTAACATCAAGTACTCAATATCTAACACACACATACTTGAGAGGATTAACTGAAGAAAAGTGGAAATTTTTTTTTTTAATTTCTTTGAAATTTTTACATGGCTACCTAATGCAGACTTATAAAATGAAATAGGAAATTTACAATAGCTTTCCAGCTTCATTTAAAATAAAAACACTCATATAGTATACTTTATAAACATATAATTCTCATTTATGGAAAGAGGAATACACTCTCACACCCAATTCAATAGATTACATACACACCGGTAAATCTGAGAAAGATTCTGTATCTAAGTTATTTTCATGGTCCTGAAGTATGTAAAGGAGACAGAGACCAGGCAAACAAAAGGACTCCGAACTACGTACCTCGGAGCCAAGATTGCACAGTTTCAGGTAGAACAGGGATTTAGACCATAAGTACAAACCTAGTATACCTGCTCAAACAGCTGGATGTCCTCCGTCCTTGTAACTGGCTCTGTTGTCTCCTTCAGTTTTGGTGACTGTTTTCCCCAGTAACATTTTGCATACTGAATAAGACTGTGTTTTTCAGTAGTTGGAGGTACAACCACCCCTTGTGCTGCCAAATACTTAAATATGACCTCTCGGTGGACTTTTTTGCGCCTCAGAAGTTCTTCTACATTTTGGCTATACACTAATATTGCATGAATAGCATCTAGAAAAAAAGTAACAATAATTAATAGACAATTACAAGGCATTCGTTAATTTGTCCGACATCAACAAAAATTTTATTGAAAATGATTTAAGCTCTTGTCCTGATTCTTGCCTTTAGATGACATGGCTACGGTTTGAAAAGCAATAAGTATCTTACCCATTTGTCTGCTTTTTGAATCCTTTAGACCTCAAACTTCCTTTACCTTGTCAGGCAGTGGTGGTGCATACCCTTCGACCCAGCATTCGGGAGGCTGAAGCAGGCATATCTCTGAGTTTGAGGCCAGCCTAGTCTACACAGTGAGTAAAGGACAGCCAGGACCACACAGTGAAAATTTCTGACCCAGAAAAAAATTTATTTCTATGCCCGAAATACCTAAGATCCATAAACCTTGAGAAAGATGATTAAAAATCACAATATTTGATACCAAGGAATGCTGTCAAACTTCTGATTCTACAGATAATCAGTGCTGGAAAACAGCAGAATCAAGATGCTGTTTTTAAACTAAGTTGGGCTGAAAACACAAGACCAAATATCTTTCAGATATACTGCTGCTGCAAAATAGCAAGAATTTAAAAAGAAAGAAGAAAATACACTCATTACACCCACCTTCCAAAGTTCTTATTCCACAGACACACGGTATCTTTGATGCCCCTATTTCAAACTCCCCTAAAGATGCAATCATCTTTTCTTCACCCATTTCAGGGGAGCTACTAAATTTGATTGATTGTTTTGGAGGTTTGGGAGTGTTTTACCTTTTCTTTTGTTTGTCATTTCTATTCCTTTCTTTTCAGCAACATTCGTTTTATTAATGTATTTGGTAAGGATTTTTTTAAATGTTTTATACATTCAACGTAAACATATCCTCTGTGTCTTTTACACAATCTTTTTCTTTATTTATTTAAAAAAACAAAAACAAACAAAAGAAAACCTGTGGTCTTGCCACTTCTCAACTACGAATGTAGGACAGAGAGACTGAGCATTGACATACGTGCATTAAAGATGTCTGCCTTTTGTTTGTTTCAGTGGGTATTGACCCAAGATACCCACAAATGGTGTTTATTATCTCCCTTCCAGCTGAAAGAAAACAGTAGGAGCTGACTGATCTCCTAGGAAATCGAAACTGAAAACTGAAACACTTTGGGACTTGAAAATCACGAAAAATGGTTCATAGGGTACTTGGGAGAGCATGTCCACAAAGCTTTACCCGGCCAGTACCACTGTCCGACCCACCAGCGTCCCTGGACCCTGCTCCGCCGGAGAGGAGGCTGCAGAGCTGGCAGCAACAGCCCAGTGACAACCAGAGCCGAGCCACCTCTCCCGCCCGACCCCTGAGGTTGAAGAGCCCCCCTGCCGGCGCCTACCTTGGCGGTCCACAGGCTGCACCAGGCGGTTGGTGACGGTGTCGCAAAGGGCCATGATCTCGTCATTGTCCAGCATGCCGAGTAGGCTTCGGCAGCCCTCCGACTCCAAGTGGCTGAGCCCCGACATCTTGCCCCCGGGGAAGGGGGCAGCGGACGACGCCACCAATGTCGCCCTCACGGCCCGAGGGCCGGCCGGCGCCTTGGCAACAGGCACCGGAAGTGCCTTTTCCATCAAACGCAAGTGCCGGAAGGGTCTCAGATATTCCAGGCCCCTGGGCGGAAGTGATAGCTCAGAAAGTCAGCGAGGAAACGTAATCCCGACTTGTGTAGTTCCGGGCTATAGTGGAGTAGAGTTCCACAGTTCGCGCTTTAAAGCAGCGTCCTGAGCATCCACCTTCCACTCAAGGGTTGGCTAGAAACGAACCTTTAAACTCACCTGCACTGTCTCCTCCGAAAGGGCGACTTAAAGTGCGGCGCATGCGCGCGCGTGCCTGATGATGGCGCGCACAAGCGAGCTCCCGTCATACCCCGGGGCTGGCAGGTGGAGATACTTCTCTCTGGGAACGCGGGAACATTTAAAATGTCTCTGCTTCTAGCTACCACTGACTTTGAGCCAGCACTTTGATTTTTTTTTTTTTTTTTTGGTTTTTCGAGACAGGGTTTCTCTGTGTAGCCCTGGCTGTCCTGGAACTCACTCTGTAGACCAGGCTGGCCTCGAACTCAGAAATCCACCTGCCTCTGCCTCCCAAGTGCTGGGATTAAAGGCGTGCGCCACCACTGCCCGGCTACTTTGATATTCTTTAGCTACAAATATTAGACCACACTTTTAAACGCTATAGGGAGAAAATGTTTTAAAAGAACTATAACTTACTTATCCAAGATCCTACATTTGGCAGCCTTTTAGATAGTTCTATAATTGAGCCCAAGAATGAGGTAGTGGAACCTCAATTGTCAGCTGGTTAAGTACAACTAAAACAACCTGGGGCTTCAGATTTGCATCTAATGTGGAGCTGGACGGGCAGGGTGTACACAGTCTTGGGACTGCGACTCTAGCTGCAGGACCTACAGCCATTAGATTTCAATTAGTGGCTGATGTCGGCCAATGAACTTAAATAGTTGCTTGGTTGGTGTGGGGAAAATGCACATACACAAACACCTGGGATAGAAAGTGATTTGTGTTGTATTAGTATGAAAAACTGGATTTCATTTAGAGTTTTTTCTAAATACAGAACTATTGAGATTTGGGGCAGGGTAATATATTGTTGTAGAGGCTGCAGGATGCTTAACACCACCCCTACATTTGCCCCTTCTCTCACTTGATACAAGTGAAAATACCTCAGACTAACAAATATTCCCTAAGAAGGAAAACCATGAGAAGGAAAATCCTGCCCAAGGGGGTTTCTGAGATGATGAAAACATTGTTGTATTGCCAACCCCAACCACTGTCCACATCTGGCCTTTGAGATCTTACAGTATGGTAGTAAAACTGAAGAACTTAATTTCAAACTTTACGTGAATTTGAATAAAGTTTTAATACCCACATATGGTAAGTGTCTACTGGATTGGATCATGCAGATCAAGAAATTGTAGGCCATTCTGTAGACCTGTATCTTTTATGTTTGACCTCTGACTTCAGCTCTTTTTATCTTCTAAATAATTCTTGCAGATAACCACAAGGGTTTCCTTATGATAACTACGTTAGACATGTATTGCCGGTCTCAGCCTCAAAGCCTATGTTCTTGATGTTTTATGTGAGAGGGTCTTCCCTTTAGACACTTTCCTTAGCTCAGTTTTTCCTATCGTTTATTCATGTTCTTGCTTTAAAATATTATGAGGAAGGCCCTAATGCTTTACCCTATTCAAAGTCAGTGCCCACAGTCTGCATATATTTCCTACCCATTCATTTGTCTCCAAAGTGTTTATATAGTTCAGTATTTTTATATTGTTTATTGTTCATATCCCGTACCCATTGCATTATAAGGTGAGTTATGTAGAGCAAACAATTTTTGTTTTATTACCTTTACAAAGCCTGGCACATAGTAGATATACTTTTTAAAAACTAAGTTGTGAGGCCACTTTAAAAATGTTTTGAACAGGAATGATATGATCAGACTTGTTTCAAACAGGATCACTTGAAATATGGAATGAAAGGTAGCCTGGAGGGAGGGAAGAGGCATGAAAGCTCAAATGGGAGGCAGCTCTCCGTCTTTGTCTGTGTGACAAAAAATTGATACCTTGCGAGAGAGTGGACGATCTGATAGTCTTGGATAACAGCAGGCTTTAGTCCACCAGAGTTGCCATTTTCTGAGAAAAGGAACATTGGGTAAAGTAGGTTTTTGTTTTGCTTTGTTTAAAGATTTACTTATTTTATGTATATGAGTAGTACATTGTAGCTGTCTTCAGACATATACCAGAAGACATCAGATCCCATTACAGATGGTTGTGAGCCACCATGTGGTTGCTGGGAATTGAACTCAAGACTTCTGGAAGAGCAGTCAGTGCTCTTAACCACTGTCTTAGTCAGGGTTTCTATTCCTACACAAACATCATGACCAAGAAGCAAGTTGGGGAGGAAAGGGTTTATTGAGCTTACACTTCCACGCTGCTGTTCATCACCAAAGGAAGTCAGGGCTGAAACTCAACTGGTCAGGAAGCAGGAGCTGATGCAGAGGCCATGGAGGGATGTTTCTTACTGGCTTGCCTCCTCCAGCTTGCTTAGCTTACTCTCTGATAGAGCCCAAGACTACCAGCCCACAGATGGTACCACCCACAATGGGTCCTCCCCCAAATGCCCTACAGCTGAATCTCATGGAGGCATTTTCTCAACTGAAACTCCTTTCTCTGTGATAACTCCAGCTTGTACCAAGTTGACACAAAACCAGCCAATACAAGCACTGAGCCATCTCTCCAGCCCCATAAAGTAGATTTTAATCATCGATATGAGAATAGCTCAGATTTTCTGGAGCAAGTGATGATACCTAAGAAAGAATAAATCAAATGGAGAAGGTTGGGGCAGAGAGAAGATGCTGAGTTCACTGTGACTGGGTGGCAATATAAAGTCAGGTAGAATTTTCAATATGACCATAAGACCAGAGGCAGGATAATAATCAGAAAATTTTGGTAAAGGCATAATAAGAAGGACTCTGCCTCAGGTTCTACGTGGACTTAATTCTTATAACCTTGCAAGAATAGCCATCCCATTTTACAGAGATATAAACTCAGTTTGATATTCTTATAAAAATAACTTATCAAGCCTGGTGGTGGTGGTGCACACCTTTAGTCCCAGCACTTGGGAGGCAGAGGCAGGAGGATCTTTGAGTTCGAGGCCAGCCTGGTCTATAGAATGAGTTCCAGGACAGGCAGGGCTAGACAGAGAAATCCTGTCTGGAAAAAACAAAAGTAAATAAATATTCTAAGATATTTTATCACGCTGAGCCAAAAGATTGTGCTGTTTACTGGAAAAACCATGTTTCCAGTTGGGCTGTGGCTGAGCCCTAGCACACACCTTTAATCCAAGAGCTTTCTGCTTATTGTAAACAGGATTAAATAAAGCCAAACATAGGTCAAGAGGCAGAGCAAACAACCAGGTGACAGGGACTGAACAGGACAAAAAGAAAGTAAAGAATAAGAGGAAGTCAGGAGGACAGATAGACACACAGCAAGTAGAAGGGCTAGACATTCAATTTGAGGAGAACTTCCTTTTGGAACATCAGCTGAGAAGAACGCCAGCTGGGCTCTTTCTCTGTCTTTCTGAGCTAGAAGGCTTTCATCCCAGCATCTGAGTCTTTACTGACAAAATTGAATGGCTGAGATTTTGTTTAAAACAATAGATAGATAGATAGATAGATAGATAGATAGATAGACAGACAATTTATTAGTTCTTTGAGCATTCTGTACATTGTAATCACATTCACTCCCTTCCCCATATCTTTTTAAGATCCACCCCCACTTCCTTACCCATCTATCCTTGTGCCCTTTTATTTTTTTAATCTCATCAAGACCGATTTGTGCTGCCAAGCATCCTTGGATGTATGGGCTTCAACTAGAGTGTGGTCGACTTCCCAGAGGCTGACTTAAACCCCTGGAAAAACCTCCTTTTGCCTTTCCAGTGGCTAACAATTGCTGCTTTTAAGCCAGTACAGCAGGATTGGATGTCTAACTCTCCTGTCCATGTTACGGTGTGGGCTGGCTTAGGCTTATGCATGCAGTCATACTCTGTAATTTTATATTTGCTGGTGCCCTGCTGTGTGCAGAAGTCAGCCCTCTTGTCATCGTCTATTGCCTCTGGCCCTTATACTCTTTCCATTGCCTCTTCTGAAGTGATCCCCGAGTGTCTCTCTCTCTCTCTCTCTCTCTCTCTCTCTCTCTCTCTCTCTCTCTCTGTGTGTGTGTGTGTTTCTGTCTTTTATTCTTAGGGCTGAACATTTTGCAGTTTCTTACTCTTACTGGACACCTTGGCTAGTTTGGTGTACTTGTGGTAATAACCATCTACTACAGATAGAATCTACTATGATAAGGGCTGGGAGATTTACTAATGTCATTATATTGATGGTGTCTTCTTAATAACTTACATTTCCACAACAGAACTACAATTCTAGAATCTGAGTAGTCTTGTCTACATACCCTTTTGACTGTTTCTAACAACTCTGAGGTAAAAGGCACAAATTTTGAGTAAAAACCAGAGTATACTCGGTATTTTTTTTTTATGTAAATAAAAATTTTTCAGGTGTTAAACTGTTTCAGGCATCAGTTCTTACTATCTATTCACTAAGTTGGTATGTGCCTGCCAATGGGGGTGTTTTTGAGAAGGCTCTGAATTTAAGGGGAATTTTCCATATGGGGAAATGTGATACACTACGCTGTTTATTATCTATTTTCGACCCTTAGTTTGTGTAGAGGAATTTTAGTCCAGCAATATGGCTACTCCAGCAAGAGGATCACATCCAGAGACCTTCTAGGTCTGTGTTACCTGTCAGGAATGGCACACCTTTAATCCTTCTGGCTGGAATACAAGTATGTGCTTAGTACACACTTTTAATTCCAAAAAGTGAGGATAAAGTTAGTTTGTAGAAGAAGTCATGTTTGAAAGATGCTGTCTAATTGAGGGGCAAAGTGATGAATCAGAAAGATTTAACAGAAGGAACCAGAGATAGGATATGCCCAATTCTCATGAGAACAGCACAGAGAGGTGACTTAAGAGAGCAGCTAGAGAGAGGTGGTGTGTGTGAGCCCATGTGCAGTTTTACTGGGACAGTTTTACAAAGACAGATTGCAAGTGAAGACAGAATGAGCCAGAGAATGAGAAGGAGCCAGAAGTTAGAACCAATTGCCAGAGTTAGTTTGAGGCCAAGTAGAGCAAGTCTGTGAGAAGCCAAGAGAAGTCTGTTTGAATCAGTCACCTTGAGGAGAAGTTTTGAGCCAGAACAGCTGAATTGAATCAGCCAGTCAAATTCATAAAGAGCTAGAAGAGCTATTCAGCAGTAAGCCTCTGAAATGACAATTGCATCTGACAAATGAAATTTTCTTTTACAAGCTTATATAAGAATTACCCAAGCTTTGTGATAGATGTAGAGGATGCAAGCTCACAATTAAGCACTGGGAAACTAGGAATGTGAATCACCAAGGCTTCTCTCTTTAGTGGAAAGGATGTGTACTTGTATTCCACCTAGAAGCTGGAAATGACCTAGTGACCTTTGCTATTTGTAGGGCTAGGTCTCACCCAAATCTCCCAGAATGTTTACCAAAGACCTTCCTCCCTATCCCAGACTCTAATCTTTAGGTTTGCTTTGTAATTAATAGAACCCAACCTTAAGGGAAATGTCACATGTACTTAATAGCCTGGTGATTCTACACTACTTCTGTCAGAGACCACACCAGATCATAGGCCATTAAATTATAGAACCCATCTTTATATAGTAGAGGCCACTTGTACTTTACAAAAGAGTTTCAATGTAGTTATGCCTTAAGTTTTATTTTGCATATGGAATCGAGGTCACTGTTACCAGCACACGTTTTTCCAAAATTATACTGTACTTAAGTATATCTAAAATAAACAGCCTGGTGTTAAATTCCATAAATTTAAACCAGTCCGGATAAGTCCTGTTGAACCAAGTTTCTGTCTTGCCTCTTGTAGGTCTCGGCCAGCATTAGCACTTGCAGAAACCTCTACAATATACTATTTAATAAGCTTGCACATGATGCTGATTGTATTGTTACTAGAAAATAACGAATTATCTACTAAGTATGTCAACCAGACTTCATTCTGTCCCTGAAATTACTGATTCTCAGGTAAAGTTGTCTCTGTTTAGACATGTCTCCACTCATGTTTGTAGGGAAAACTGCATGGCAAAATGAAAGAAATTATTCAATTGGGTAATCCTTCTCTTAGGCATCTAACAGGCACCATTTGTTTACACTAATGCTTGAGTTGTTATAATCATGGGAGGTAACACACAGTGAGCATATGATAACATTGTAAGTCAGAAGCTATTTTTCTTCAGTATGTAGCACTCTTCAAGATAAAGATATTGATATATAAGCCAAACTTGTGTCCTTGTTTACCACTGGGTCTACAGATTAGTATATATTTTATACAGTTTGGATATAGCACATTTGACTTAAGCATATACACATACTCATGTGCTGGGAGCTTAGTCCATCTAAGGTATGAACATTAAGAAATTATCAGATCATTAGTCATCCTTGACAGAATGTTTGCTCCTGTGAGCTTGTTACAGAGCAGCATGGCTCCTCCTCACTCCTGTTTCTTTTCTGCAGACTGCCTGTTTTCCTAAGCAGGTTGTGATACAGCCAGGATGAACTCACAGCTTTCTAGCCCCCCAAAAGTGAGCCAAATAAGCTATGTTTATACATTATCTAATGTCAGGTACAGTGGCAACACCAAACAGAGAAAAGTATACCTGCTTTTCCAATTCCAAAGAAGAAAAAATGGAATGTTACCTAAGCAACTTGCCAAAATATTGTTAACAGATGCATTGTTGTGAAAATGGATTACATTTAGTCCAAGATCATGTGTCCTTCAGCCAAAAATTCTACATCTCAATTGCTTGAAAGTTTCAGTAACATTTTTATGCATCAAACCGCTGTAATATATGCAAATCGCTTTAATTCACTTATTCACTTGTAGTGTTATCTCATTGCATTGAAGGTATTTCTACTTATACACCATTTTTCAAAATCTTAAATTATAGCTAATAGTGCAGTGTTTTGTTTCTTCCCTGCTACTGAACCAAAAGAGCCCTTGTGTCCAAGATAACTTCTGGATACAGATAGTAACTTCAATAACTTTTTAAAAATATTGGCATTAAAACCAGGGCCTCAAGCATGCCAAACATGCTTCCATTGCTGAACCACACCCCTAATCCTTTTTAGGATAATAGGATGAAAATACTGAGCATGGCATGCTCAGCCAGCACTTATCCTGATACTGCAAAGACTCATTTAAGTTCCAGGAAGCATTTCGTCTTTGAAGGCAAGTATGGAGACATACACATTGCTTGCCATCTGCTGAGCTGATACCTCCTTTTGCCCCAAGTCTGCAGAGACTTCAGTAGCCATTATTTTAAGTGTATGCATGTTGGTAATATGTGTGTGCACCATGTGTGCCTGGTGCCCAGGAAGGTCAGAAGAGGGCATTAAATTCTCCTAGAGATAGAGTTAGACAATTGTGAGAGGCCATGTGGGTGCTGGCAGTTGAACCCATGAGCTCAAGTCCTTTATAAAGAGCAGAAAGCATTCTATCAAGCTCTGAGTGACCTTTTCAGCTCCCTCCATCAACTCTAACCCCTGCATCTGAACTTAATCAAAAAATAAATAAAAATAAAACCAACAACAAAAACCCCTACTTGTATCACTTTCTATCCTTTCAAAAGGTTTCAATACTCTGAATGTGATAACATTAACTGAAACATCCCACTTTTATGAGGCATTAAAAAAATCATTTAAACAAGCTGAATTCTTGAATCAGTGTACTACATAAAACTGAACGCTTGCATTATCAACAAGGACAATGTTTTATTGAACAAATCTATGTACAATACAAAAAATTTCTTGAAATGAGACACTATTGTTGATTTATTGCAGTTCAATGGCTCAGTTTTAATTTGTACTTTTATAAAATGCAAAGTAAAATAATTTAATGTTCAACAAGGAAGCACAAATTTCCCTTCTTGCTGAATCTGTAATATCTTTCACATACAATCCCAAAATGCAAATGCAGCATTTGCTCATTCTGAAAAGGTGTTTGACAGTACCAAATAAATTAAAAAATAAAACACTATCATCCCTTTTAGGCTTTTCATTCATACAGTATTAAACCAAACATGAAAGTACAGCTAAATGTTCAGTATGATTTGAAAAGAATCACAGATCAATGATATAAATTATAATTTGTTATATATTGATGGTTTTTTAAAAATGAATATGGCTAGAACCCAAAGTACCAGTGTCCTTGTCCATGGAGACTCTTTCCTGTGCATCTTCTGTGTCTGAGCAGCAAGGATTCAGATTTGCACTTTTCTTGACCTTACTGACCCACACAATTCTTTATTTTAAAACAAACATTTGAAAGGTGGTTCATATATCCTCAAAACAGTAGAAAAAAGAGAGAAGGAAAAGAATGTAGGTAAGATGAAAGCTTCCTTTCCTTTTGAATCCCAAATCAGCTGGATTTACACAAAAGCAAAATGCTTTGGAGAGAAATCATAGTAAAATTCACAAATTCTTTCAACAGGTAAAATTGAGAAGTATATAAAAAGGTTAGAAAAATGTGATTAAACAGGATTTTACATGACATTTTTGGTTGATTATATATGATCCAATTTTGTATGTAGGAAAAGTTTCTCCTAGCAACACAATTCAAAAGAAATCGTTCAAATTAAGCTTAAAGACGAAATAACAAGTGGAATTTGTTTAACCCATATTTGCACACAAACTTCAAGAAAATGTAATGCTTTATGGATATATATATATATATATATATATATATATATATATATATATATATCAGTGGTTACAACCTGTAAAAAAATAAAAGTTAAAAAAAGTACAAAGCAGAAATTATGTTCCCCCCAAAAATTCATTGTGCAAATGAACCAGTTTCCAAACAGGTTTTTTATTACAAGATGTAATTTTAATATGAACTAAAATAAAAGTCAAAGTCAATTATTACATTTTTAGTGTCAGGAAATATGGAAAACATTTTGAGTTGAACATAAAGGATTTAAAACTTAGGAGTTGTACTTATCTGTTATCTGCATGTAAATTCCACAGCCTAATGTAGGCTACATAACAAAACTAAAACAAACTTCAATTTGATCGGAATGGACTAGTGACCATCATTGCATAGTTGCAAATGCCCATGATAAATAATAAAAAAATAAATCCTCTGATAAGAGCATTATTGGAAAACATAGATTTTAAAAGTCTGAATGCCACCCTGAAAGTAATATCCTATTTTCCTAACCTCAGTAATGTTCCTAAAATTTGTAGTATGTTTGATGAAATTGTCTGATTTACACAAAACATGCTGGAGTAGCTGGAACACTTAGTAGACACGTGGCATACTAGTGTGTCTAAAGAATTCACCTTTGTGTTGTAGTCTTTATCTTGTTTAGACTTATAGACTATTAGGTAAAGGAGATCTTTAGGTATTTTCCTTTTCATAACAGACAGGTGGGAAATATCTAGAGGATTTTTTTAAAACTGTAAAATATTTGTTTTAATAATTTAATAAGTTAAAATCTTCCTTAGGAAAATCAATGGTCTCCAAGGATAATAATGCATTAATATGTTATTGTATTCCTGTTGTGCAAATTTGGATGTAAATACTTCCTTAAATATAAAAATTACTATGCAGGCCAAATTCATCACTAACGAAGAAAGTACATTAGTATGGCTTAATTTTGAATTAATTCTCCTAACTGAATAAAATGAACTCTTGATTTGTTTCTTAACTGACATACTTTTAAGTCAATTATTTTCATAGGACCATAGATAACTCATACTAATGTGTAAAGGATTTTACTATGAATCATCCAGCCATGTCCTAATATGTACAGATAGAAATACCCCAGTGTGCTTTACCATATTCACATTGAAGATTTTTCAATTCACTGTTTTCCTTCAACTATCTAGCATGTGATGGTCTTAGAGTCTTCTTGCACCCCCTAAAGTATCTGATAGTACTTTTCTTCCTTTTCTACTTAACACTGCTGCCTTTAAATAACTGACGTTACAAAAGTGGGGTGTTGAAGCTTCTTATCAAGAGCTTATTAGCCGAGCACTGTTTTTGTTTTGTTTTTAATTTTTCAATGGTGGCATGCCATTCACTGAACTTTGACCTGTCTTCTTAATCACCTAAAACAAGTTACAATCTTTAGTAGACAGCATGATGATAAATCAAGCTTTATTTCTAAGTATCAGCTTCTAAATTATATCACAAACTAAAGACCAGAAAGGAAAACATAATGAATATGCATGACAAGAAAACAAATTCCATTTTCAGAATGTTTTACATGTTTATTGTAAACCAGCTCCCCTCCACCTCATCTTAGGATGAATCAACTTTTTCCTTTCTTCAGTAAGGCCATTGCTGGTTTTTATTTCTGACTAGATACCCAAATGTGTTTTCACAAAAAGCAAAACTGAACATGCTGCTATTAATCACCATAAATTTTTTAAAAGTATGGTTTCATGGAAAACTGGTACTTTGGGAGTTTTATAACCCTTTTGGAGTCTAAGCCGGCACATCTCCTCTGCAAGTTCATTCCAGAAAATGTGCTTTGTCTTTTCTTTAGTAATCCGAGACCACTCTAAAATTAAGGCCATCACGGAAATAGCAAACTGATGATGCATTTTCTTGTAGTGCTTTTTTTTTTTTTTTTTTTTTTTACACTACTGCATGATCAATAGATCGTTCTGAGACATTATCAGGCACCTGTAAAATAAAATATGTTTTAATTCAAATTTCATAGATTATAGTAGAAAAGCAAGCCTTATATTTCTGGCATGTGTGCGCACGTGCTTTGTGGTGTACATGTATGTGCATGAATGCTTGTGAGTGGGCACATGTGTCCAGATCCATTTGGAGACCAGAGGTTGATGTTGGTTATCTTTCTTGATAACCAAGTTTAGGCAGGATCTCACTGGAACCCAAAGCTCAGAGATTCTGCTAGCTAGTCTAGCTGGCCAGCTTGCTGGGGGATTCTAACTGAGCTCCTGCATGCTCGGATCAAACAGGAGGCACTGGCCCAGCATTTACGTGGGTGCTGGGGATCTGAAGTCCAGTCCTCACCACTGCACAACAAGTATTTTATCTGCTGAGCCATTTCCCCAGGCTCTTTACTTCTATTTTTGACAGTAACTTAGTTTTTTATTTGTTTGATGTTCTATCATCCTAATGAAAAATACTATTTCTGCAACTTCTATTATGTGAAACCTAGAATGAAGAAAAGCCACTTGTAGTAGAAAAAGAATAGTATAGTATAGTATAGTATAGTATGAAAAGTAGGAGCAAAAAATGAGAAATCTTGAGTCCTAGCTTCCACAAGTTCATAACCCTGTGCAAACTACTTGTGAATTTGTTGGTTGAGCTAGAAGAAGAATATTAATCTCACCTCATAGTGGTTGTGGATTTAAAGGAAATGTATAAAATAGTGCTTTATCCTCTGGCTTACACATGTTAATGTTTTTAGTTGCACAAATATACATTATAGATATATTGGTAGTATCTTTCCATTTCTACAGATAGAGCTACTGAAAACACAGAAGACTTACTTTCATCATCTGAATCAAATCCAAAGAGTGTCTGACATTTCTTTTGTGCAAGGTGAGCCTCAAGTGCTTCTGCATTGCAGTAGGTGGTCAGGCATTTGCCGCATCGTAATCTTTTCACTGGTTTTTTATACATGTTATCTTGATCAGAACAGGCATCTACAATATCAGTCAGAAATTTTCTGCGTTTTGGCATACTAAGGTATCGTTCATCAAGGTAACTGGGAGGCAAAGGTCTGACAAATGGCTTTGTTAAAATTAAGCCATATGAAGTATGTTCACTTGTAAGATTTGGTTTGGATGGTGCCTGAGATACTGACAGGGCACTGTGTTCTTGTGATACAACATTGGGTAAAATAGAACCATTTTCTGTCCTGTTTCTGTTTATATCTATTTTCAGAGTAGGATCTGATGTAACTAATGGTGGTTGCTCTATTTCACTGTGTCCATTGACTAAGTCAGTGGTACTATGAGTATTTTCAGGATTTGGCTCTATGGCAGGCATCTTTTGGTCTATCAAGCTTATATCTGAAATAGTATCATCAGAATGTTCATTTCCATTCTGAACTACACTGTCTGTTGTCTTTTCCATAGTGTCTATACATGTCTTTGGTTCTGTAGAATATTTCCTTGATTTAATAGTAGAAACTGGCTGATGAATCATTTGGTTCTCATTACTAAATGGGTCTATTTCTTGATGGTTAGGAACCACTTCACTCAGTTGTGCAGATGATTCTGGTGTTTTGCTTAAGTAATGCTGGGCTTCGTGTTCATATAACAGAGGAAGATCTTCAAAAAGCTCATGGCATTCTGGAAAACTACACTGAGCTTGAAATATCCTGTGACTTTTTGTATGCTGGGCAAGCTGGAATGGCAGCTTAAATGACTCATTGCAATTGAAATGCAAACAAAAGTACACATTTGGATAGCTGTGTCTATTAAGGTGATCTATAAAATGTTGAGAATCCTCAAACTGCCTTTGGCAAAATTTGCACTTTCCTTTGCTCCACTTCATTACAGTTTGCCGCACATTTAAGTCAGTCGGATGCACAGTCCTTGCATGCATATTTAGAAACCCAATTCTTTTAAATATCCTTACACAGCCAAGAGCAGGACACTTGAAGTTGCCTTCTTGGTCTGTAGCATATACATCTTTTGGATGAGACACAGTTCCATTGATTTTATGGAGTACTGATGTTTCTTGGTTCAGATCATAATCATCTTCATAATCATCTTCATTCTCTTCCTCTTCATAGTCATCATCACACTGAGGTAAAGACTCTGAGATATTATTGAAAGAAGTGTCTGGTTTGCCATTTTCAATAATGTTTTCCATAGCATTCTCTGGTATAGCAATGGGAATTTTAATGAACTCAGCCATGTGTTCACGGATGACCTCTTTGTTTCTCTCACTGGAAGCAGTCAATGTCTCTATTTCTAAGCCCTTAGTATTTGAATTCCCATTTTCAAAAGAAATTGAAGATTTGGAACCATTTATTTCTTCCAAAGTTATGACTTCTGGATCATCCTGTTGTGCTGTAGCAATCTGCTGTCTCTGAATCTTCTTAACATGATTTTTTAAATGCTTCTGCATAAGTCCTCTGTTCCTAAATTTCCTACCACATATCACACATGAAAAACTGCCTTTTTTCTGATGAGCCTGGGCATGCCTTACAATGTGGCCACCAAGAAATTCCTTGTTGCATAACATGCACCGATGCCTTGGGACAGTATGATCCACTTTGGAAGTGGTAAGAGCAGAGAGGCCTCTCTTCACGTGCCCTTTAGGCCGCCCTACAGATGCATCGTGAGGATCAGGGCTCTGGTGAGTGAGTGTGTCAAGCCCGTCTTCCACACTCTGCTGTGCCACTCTCTTTAGACTACCTGCAGAACTTTCCAGTGCACTTTCATTTAGAAGTTTTCCTGCTGATTTATCCCGCAGTAATGCCACACAGTTTTTCTTAATCATTACGAAGTTCCAAAACTCAGGATCAAAAAACAATCCCTTTTTCAAAATTGGAAGTAATTCAAAACGAACACGATTTTGAACAGTACTCGTGCCTTCACTGTACTCTTCGTCCGGACGTCTGTAAAGCTCTTCAACGGTG
The DNA here is from genome assembly GCA_019843965.1 of Rhynchomys soricoides. NCBI lineage: Eukaryota > Metazoa > Chordata > Mammalia > Rodentia > Muridae > Rhynchomys > Rhynchomys soricoides. Next base: position 4,927,616 of record JADRCH010000150.1, read on the forward strand.
TGGTAGGCATCTAAGGAACGCTCAAGAAAAAAAACGGAGAGAGCACAAACCCTGACAATCTCTAGATCATTTGGCAAAAAATGTGCGATGGTTTTATAAATCAGACATTTAGTTTCAGGATCATCATGGAGATCAAGCTGGAGAGCACATCCACATATCTCAACACAAATTTGTAAGCCTTCTTCTTCAACCTGGAAAAACAAAAATATTCCTACTAAATATAATTTAAGAAATCATTATACTATCTGCTACAAAATTTTGAATACAATGTCAAAAGGAAACTTTCTGAAAAAGTATTCTGAAGTATGGGAAGAATTTCCGAATTATTAATTATGTTTGCTTTACTCTTTTATATTTAATTTTCAACCTTGACAAGACCCAATAACCTTAGTATAAAATGTTTGCAAACTTTAGAATTTTCTTTCAACTCTAGCCTCCCTTAAGGGGGCTTTCTCATTCTCTGACAGAAGAGTTAACGCATGCCATTTCAAATAGATGCCAAGAAGTAATTATGTTTTAAAACCAGTGCAAATTTTATCATATTAAATAGTACTTGTAATAATGGTGATATTATTATTATTATTATTATTATTATTATTATTATTATTATGTATGCTAGGCAAGTGTTTTATATTTACTCAAATACGAAGGGGTGCATCATACAAATCTAATTAAGAATAAGAATAGTAAGCTTACTGGAAATTGTATGGAAATCAGTCAACCTTTTACCTGTTAATGATAATTGTATTAGCTTTTAGTACAGAATTTTTTATTGATCCACTGAACTCGATTTTTTATGCCTCTAATGGTTGAAATAATCAACACTTATTTGACCAGGACAAGAAATCAGAATGGCCTCTGTGTATGTTGCATGTCATACTGCCAACATATGGGTTGTGAACTACAGGAAAAAAATAACCGCTTGCAAGCCTCACGTCCTCTTAGTCTTATATTCTGTTAATTCCACTTAACTACATACAGTTTTATTATCAACTAAGATTTTTCTAAGACAGTGAAGGAGTATAGTCGGATCATTTATAAATTAGTGTTCAAAAACAGAATTTATAACGGTAAAAATAATGTTTGCTGAGTCATAAGATATATGTTTTATATGAAAGCAATTGTCCCCAAATTAAGTAACAATTTTTTTTTTCTTCAACATCTGGCATGTTGAATATTTAAAGCTAAAGAGAAAGGATTGTGACATAGAATACAGCAGAATACAGAGAATTCTGTATTAATGCATACAGAGAATGCAGCATTAAAATCTAAAAACTGGCCTGGGCAGTGGTGGCGCACGCCTTTAATCCTAGCACTTGGGAGGCAGAGGCAGGCGGATTTCTGAGTTCAAGGCCAGCCTGGTCCACAGAGTGAGTTCCAGGACAGCCAGGGATACACAGAAAAACCCTGTCTCGAAAAAAATGAAAAAAAAAATCTAAAAACTGAAACAATAAATATATTTACCTCATCTTTAATGATTTTCATGAAAGGAAATATGACTCTCACATTAGTTGCTGTTCTTAAAAGTTGGTAACACTGATCTACAAATACTTGTTTTGAAGGATTAGATTTAAGCTGTAGTTTACTCCACAGGAAAATCAACTCCCTGTAAATGAGAAAAAGACATATATCAAAATGTAAGTACTTGATTTCAAAATATAAGACATTGGTTTCCTTTGCCTGACTCTATACTACCCTAGCAAGGCGATACATAAAGTAGTTATAAATGTGTCTGCTCTCCATGCTACCTTTGAGATTAACAGAAGTTAAAAGAGAAAAATAAAAACTACATAACCTTGCATTGATAGTAATGATTTCTAAAGATATGCTGGCATACCTAAGAAATTCATAGTGTTGATGAGAATCAGTTCTAATTTCATATACTAATACTGATGTTATAACTTTAAAACATACACTTTGACCTTTAGTATACTATCATCAGAATACCACCCAAGAATGGAGTCAAGCGAGAACTCTGAGCACTTGTGAGAAAACTCCAAGAAAACTAATCTTGTGACTTCAGTGTCTTCCAAAACATGGAATTGTTCTTAAAATGTGTTTTCACGCCCCACCCAGGTGTAGTAGATAGGAATGAGTTTATTTCCATTATTCATTCAACTGGTTATTGTTAAGTGTTTCTATACCTCTATGGTAAAACATGTTTTTGCCATGTGCTCCACATGGGCTTGCCCCTGTGAGTCTACACTTTACTCGTGTGATTCCTCTTAATCCTCAGAGTATAAATTGTCTGATACTCTGAATAAAGTTTGCTGTTAGTTGTATAAGACTTTAGTCTGCCTCATTATTTTGCCTTCATTTCCCCAGGTCCTATTTATTGCCAACCACAACAGTAAACATACTACTTGCAAATTTAGAAACCAATGTTTTAGAGTCTTTTCATTCTATTAAGATACTAAAAGTAATTTTAAAATTTAAACATATAGTACTGATTTTAAAACTGTATCCTCTACATTATCTTTAGATCATGTGCTTTTCTGCGAACATGCTATACTTTTGTGCAGACAAACCACAGAGCACTTTAAGCACTCACAGGTATATTCTTTCCTAATACATGGCCAAGGATGAACAAGGACAAATGAGGCAGTGGCTTTTCAGGTAAAGTGAAAGCACAGGACACAACCCATACAGAAATCTGCCCTTAGACCCTAAAATTTCCATAAAGCATCATAATTTGGAACTCCTAAAATACTTGGTTGCATGTTTGTTTGTTTTTTCCAAAGTAGATTTACTATGCATGTCTTGTGAGCCCAGCACATGCAAGTGGAGTTAGGCTCACTGGATACTGGGCTTTCTTCATTTTACATGTAACAGCGTGTATATACAACTCCACTTGAGAGAAATGTAATAACTCTGGTATCAAAAAATACTCTGGCCAAGAAAGAATAACAAACATGATTCAGTTTAAAAATTCCCGACTCTATATTATTAAATTTTTAAAAATGACTATCACTGTTCCAGTTAGGAAACAACATTGTGTTTGCTATTACGCACAGTGACTTTGATGTTCAATCTCCTGATGCACCTATTTTCTGAGATGCTGGTTAGGATTTTTTATATATTTTATGAATCACATTTTCCAGAGTAATGTGTGGACATCTCCTCAGTAACACAGTGTATGATGGAGACAGTAACTGACATTTAAAAAAAAATAAAAAGCTAATGTTTGCTTACCTTTATTCATTATCTTTAAAGACTGGTATGTACTCAAGTTTAATAAGTCACTAGCTTCCTACATAGAGTCTATATAACCTTCAAGATACCAAGAAATAACATTTGATTAATACATTTTTGTTAGCTGAAAATCTGGGGAATTTTATTTTATGCTTGGTCTGTTACTGTTGTTTCACAGAAGCCAGGGAAGTAGTCTATAGCTACGCCATTGCCCCATTTAGACCATCTCATAGCTATTGTATTCCTAAATATGGAAGCCTCTTGAGGAATTTAGTAAGATAAAGTATACACATAAAAGATGATGGTAAACATTACAAATAAGGAGAGTTTTTATTAAAGGGTGATGGACAAAAAAAGCAAATAGATGAATTATATTAAAGAACATATGGCCTGACTCTGCAATATATTTTAAAACAAAATGATAGCTGGAAACCAGAAGATAGATAATCCATTTAATATTTTACAAATGTTTATGTGTTTATTTTCCTAACTTGTTCCAAAATAACTTAAGATTTTAAAATGGACATTCTTTGCATTCAAAAGTTTTATTTTGGTTTTTAATTTTTAGCTGATAAAAGTTTAATTTCCCTCTCATCTCTTTGTTAAACTGAAGGGGGGGTAAGGACTTAGTAAACAAAATATATACTTGCCCCAAGATTTTTTTCAGTATAACAAACAACAATAACAGCAAAAACATAAAAGCAACTTTAGAGACTGGAGAGATGGCTGAGTGGTTAAGAGTTTGTATTGCTGTTATGGAAGGTCCTAGTGCAGTTGCTGACATCCATGTTGGACGGCTGACAAACACCATCAACTCTAGCCCAGAGGATCTGATGCCGTCTGGACTCCATCAGCATCTGCACCCACACGCACTTATCACCATACATACACACATAATTAGAAAATAAGAAAACCATACAGTTTTTAAAAAGTAGTCGAACAACTGTGAGGAAAATATATAGTCCAAACTCTACTACACAGTCCTCTTTTAGTTTACCATTTTTCCATTACAAATTATGCATCAAAAACACTTACCATATGTAGTACATGTCCCCATTCTGGAGCTGTGGAATAAGAAAGGATTCACAGAGTTGTAAGGCTAGCAAAGTCTTGCCTTCTTTTTCAGTGTTACAGATGATATCAATTCCACTCTTACAGTCAGTTTTCAACAAATGCTGTGAGAAGAAAGGAAGAGTCAGTTCCTATCATCAAAACATATAATACTCTAGTTGCAGTTTCTGTTTAGTATACTTGCAAGTACTGATGGATTTCTAGTTTCTTTTACAATTATACACTGTATTGAAATACTTTTATTGTTTTAGAGTATAACGCCTACATTTCCCAATGAATACTTGCAAGGTCATTATGCCTATGGGTAAGTAAGGTTCAGGTGAGGAAAGAGGTCTTTTTATTGTAAAAAGCAAAATAAACATAAGCATTTAACTTCTTAGCACTTTAAGAGGCAAAATCATATTTCTCAGTATTCATTTTTTCTGTATCATTCCAAAAATTTAGTAAGTAAATTATATTAACTCAATCATTTGTTACTATCAGATTCTAGGTCACATGAACTTAAAAGAAATCCTTGTTATTAGTGCAAAACAATTCAGTAACAGTAAGGTTTTGTTTTGTTTTCAGTAAGATGAAATGGTAATAGGAAAAAAGTCTCAAATGATACCTCCCGGAACAGCTGATCTTCTGCAGGGGACATAAACAGACAGGTGAAGAGTGCCTGGTGGAAGTACAAGTCTTTGCTGATTTCAGGGTGACTTATACAAGATTTAATAAGAGCCATTGCTTCAGGTATGCGTTCACAGGCAATTAGGTATCTGGCACGTAGTTCAAAGAAGAGTGGGTTTTCAGAACTTAAGTATTTGTTCACTATTAAAAAAAAAAAAATTATTACCCTCAAAAAGTATCCAAACTTTTAGACTTTACAGCTAAAACATCTTATTTCATTAGATTATATAAATAACATGTTCCACAGGAAAACTTTTATTTTTGAATAGTCATTTAAGATGGCTGATAAATGAAAAATAAAACTTCAAAGCAGTGCTCACTCATGGTTTCTTCCTAGTTTAAAAAGGGGGTAAAAATTAGAATTAGATATTCTTTTTAGTTCATCAGTACATTAGAATGTTTCAAATAGCAAATCTAAAATATCCCTCTACTCGAAGACTACACATTTTTGCTTCTGGTATTACAATATTTTCATTATTATAAAAGACCGAATGCCAAACTAGTACATTAAAACCACATTAAATCAGATTAACTGTAGAGAAATGTAAGCTAAGTTAATGAAAAACCTGAATCATGAATAAATAAATATTAAATAAATTAATGCAAAATTGTATCACGGAGGTCTAATGTGTTTACGCATCACTAAGGATAATTACTAATATATGATTACTTCTATTTTCATAATATACAAAACTGTGTAAGTTTATTTAAACCTAACAACCTTATGACATATTCTATGCTTTTTGTTTTATTAGAGATTAAATGACTTGCCCAATGACAAAGATATTATAAGTGGCAGAAACTGAAGTGGAAGCTATATTTTATGATTTCTAAATTCAAACATTTTTAATTATTTATATTTCATCAGTAGTTACTGAAGTGTTGATGGACTATATTGTCATTTTGACTTAAACATTTTACTTATTTACTTCTGTTTAAAATGTACGGTGAGTAAACGATGACTTGGCGTTCAAGCAAACATCTATTTCAGTGTGAACTTTACCAAAATGACTACTGCCCAGAGAAGAGTTGCCTATATTAATGAGGTTCTAGGGAACTTTGCCCAAGGTGGGGACTGCTAGAGTAGTTACAAAAGGGACCCGAGGAGCCGTCAGCCTTCACACCGGCTCTGTTCTAGGTCCTACTCAAAAGAGCCTAACCAGGCTCATAAACTTTCTTCTCTCCTGCCGTCTTAAAAAATTATAAAAAAACTTATTACTACGTGTGTGTGTGTGTGTGTGTGTGTGTGTGTGTGTGTGTGTTACTCAATTAACAAACAACTACAGCAAGTGCCCTTTCTACCATCTGAGCCATCATGCTTGCCTTCTTCTATCTGTGGCTTGCTTGATGCTACCCACCCTGTCTTCTCTAGCCACATTTCCTTGTTTCCTCTAACGATGACCCTGATTTTTCCTCTCAGTTATTTACTCTTTATAATTGTCATCAATAAGCAAATCTTTCTCCTCATTTCCAACTCAGTAGTCTTTGACCTGCTTTAAGTACGTTCCAATCCACACATCAATCAAGAGCTTCCCTTGTTTGCCTTGCGTGTTCCACTCTCAGTGCAGTGCTGGTTTGGCCTTAAGCCCAACACGATGGCCCCTTCTCCACACACTCCATGTCTTAACCTGTTGCACATGGTAATACCTTTGTGTGTTCAACACCTGCTAATTAACTGTTTGTTCCCAGGTTGGAAGAGCTTGTCTGTTCTCTTTGGCTTTCCTACATTTTTGTGCTTACACACTATGGTTAAGTTTATATGCTAAGTTTTGGTGATCCATATATCCTAGAACTCAGGACATGTTAATAATATGGGAAACTAAAGGGTTAAAAGATTAAACAGGTTGGATTAGAGAGCAGAGCCTCCTGCTTCAATTTTGACTCTCAAAGAGTCCACTGTGTGTCAGTATGACAGGAGCTGATGTCAAAGAAGGATGTAAAGTAATGAGGGAATGACACAAAACTTTATTAGTTTGGGAAATGTTGTTCTATCATATCTGAAATTGACTTATTCATGTAAGTCACTCATTTATCATGTGATCATTCAATCACAGTACTGTGTGAATAACAGTACTCATCAGTATTCACACAGTAATCATCAGTATTAACCAATTACTGAGCATAGGGCATTGGACTAACTATAGAATATAGGCACAGGAATATATTACCATAATAACAGGTAAAATAAGTTCAGAGTTCCAACCTTCAGAGAACTCTGATGTAAAGGATATTCTGTGGTTTAGGGTTTGAACGTAAAATAAAAAAAGTGTTGCTACCTAAACATATTTTAAAACTATAACTGAAGGGGGAAAAAAAAAACCAAAAAACCAAACCATCTCCCTGTAATACCCAGTAAATATGTCAACAGCCACAATACCATTACTAGAAAGAAATGTAACAAAGCTGGTATCAAGAAGCACTCTGAGCCAAGTTAAGAAAGAAAGGGTTTTGGTGTTGACTCTCCTGAAGTACCTATCTCCTGAGATGCAGGTTGGGCTTTAAGAACAGCTTGCAACACTGGATCTTCCCATGGGCCACCATCTTTAATGATTCGAGTCACCAGTTCCAGATTCACATTTCCATATCTGCGGAGGTGATTCTGGCATTCCTAGGAGAGAAAAATCATTTTGGCTTTGTGAATTTAAAGGAGTTAAAAACTACTTGATTATCACTGTCCACAAAGTGACTGACGGCCACATGATAGCTACTCAATTATAAAAGAGAAAAGAGTACCATTGCAACCTAAGTAGGGCAACAAAACCCCATTAGTAACAAATAGTCTTAATGCCAAAGGTTACACAGATATACATGATTGGACTAAAAAAAAAAATCCCATTGAAACAGGGATAAAATGTAACCAAAGGGAAAAGCCTACAGGTGAGTCACTTGTAGGGAAAGAGCCAGGTTGCAAAGAGCTGAAAATTAAACATTCTGTTAAGTTTACATAAAAATTTTAAAAAAATGTTCCCGTTAACAACGACAGGCAAAAGCCTAAGGGGAAGTGCTGTTTAGAACGTGCACTCTATGCACAGGAGACACAGGTCCTTTGCTCTGCCCTGAACTTATGCCACATCTTAATGCTGCAGTGATAAGTTTCAAAACTGAACATTCCACTTCCCTTTGTTTGGAAATTAGATTTGTGATTAGCAGATGAAGAAACAACAGGCTGAGAAAAGAAATCAAGCCTCTAACAGGACAGTTTGCTTCAGGTTTTAGATGCAGATGTACTCACAAAATAAGTAGTAATTAATCAATACTCTCCAGCTTCTGCATTTTTAGATATATACAGTGCTTTTAAATTATATTCCATTATATTGTAACCTTAATAAAGAAATTACATTGGTTTACTTAATTTTACTTCCTGAGTTTGATGCATCGACTTTAGTCATTTGTGTACCTGTTGGACTGTTCTTTCTAGTTCATTATACGTTAAGGGTTTTAAAAGTTGTTCAGCAAACTTAGAATTTTGAAAAATAAACTAAGAGTTAGTAAATAGATAAGTTGAGCTTGAACCCATAAGAAAAAAAGATGATAATGAAGCTGGCAGTATCTGAATATATTTCAATATTGTCTGCATCACAATTAAAGCAGAAATGCCCCTTTTTTTCTGTACTTAACATAATACCAGAGGCAGACAGATACCTTCGCATCTTATCAATACCATCTGAGAGTTTTTGGAAGGTGTTAAAGTGTTTGACTTATGAGATGAATCATCAGTTAACAAATTCACAGTGGCTGTTACTTTACTCGTATTAAACTATCACGTTTTCATATCATTTGAACATTGCATTTTTGACCTAAAAGTTAATTCTAAGTATTATTTTTTACTTATTGGTTCAGAAAAAAAGAGGGTTTATTTTATTAAAGAACAAGATGGGAGAAACTGAAAAACAAAAATTTCCAATGGGGATGTCTCTGTTGCACAGATTGGCTTTAGTTGCTGGGCTCAATCAGTCCTTCCTTAGGTTCCCATGGAACAGGAACTAGGAGTACATCACACCAATGAATCAGTTTTGTGTGTGTGTGTGTATGTGTATGTACACACATATAATTATTTCACACAAAGAGGACAAAGAATCATTAAGTTCAACTGTTAGAAAATGAGTTAGCTCCTAAATGGTTTTTTTTTTTTTTTTTAAGATTTATTTATTTCATATTTATGAGTACACTGTAGCTGTCTGCAGACACCCCAGAAGAGGGCATCAGATCCCGTTACAGATGGTTGAGAGCCACCATGTGGTTGCTGGGAATTGAACTCAGGGCCTCTGGAAGAGCAGTCAGGGCTCTTAACCGCTGAGCGATGTCTCCAGCCCTCCTAAATGTTTTTTAAGGGTTCTCCAAATTAAAACAACTAAGTATAAACAACCCTAGGGTGGGCAAGCTACTTAAGCTCTCTGTGCTCGCTCTATCAGTTCCTTTTTCTACAGCACGGCTACTACAAAGAGCCTGCTTCGTAACAGTTGTGAGGGTTGAACAATAACACGCAGTAAGGAGAAAAAGGCCCTTGGGATGGTACTGTGCCTATGCTAAGGGCTCACCAAAGGTGAGTTTCAGTTCTTAGAATATCTTAACATTTTCCAAAAAAAGTGTATGTGTGGTATGTGTAAATAATGTATTCTAGGGTACCTAGTTGCCTGAGGATTAATTTTTAAAAAAAAGGCATTTTCTCATCAGCAGTCTATAACATTTATTATCAAAGGGTACGGGGGAAGTATGTGTACGTACACATGAATTACCAGTTATATTGCCAATTATGTTGAGGTATTTAGAACTGGACTCAGTCTATGTTAGTGTAACTTGTAAATTTCCTTTTTTAAAAAAAAAGTACAAATTCTAACCCTCCCCGCCCCCCCGATTTAGACCACTGAAAGTTTCTCAGAGCAAGCTCTGACAATCTTATCTTTAACAACTACCAACCTCAAGAAAGTCTGTCAACGTGAGCATTGTGTGTACTTCTACCCTGGCTAGGATTACAATATCCAGTCTGCATCTGGTAGGGTACATTTTCAACTGTTCCTTTCTCATTTAATGTGGAACCCATCCGTGGATTACCCTGGCATGTTTGTGTTTCTTTTGTCAATATACTAAACTTTGGAGAGTACTAGTAAGGAGAATAACTCATACAGGTAATGAGAATGCACATTTCAGTGTGCTCTACTTTTTAAAAGACAGAAGGAAAGAGAATAAATAAGTATAAAAATAGTTCCCTTCTTTAGATAGTATTAATGACTTTTTGCATGGTATTCAAACACCCTGAAAGTTAGTATAGACTTTACTGCACTACAGACTTTTCTCTCCTGAAGCATTAGGCATTCGAATGTTCCTGAAACAATGCATGGATGTACATTAACAGCTCCTTTAGCTAGCTCCTTTCAACACTGTGCCTTTGCCAAGGGTATGAAGAAAACAACTCTACTGGCTTTTCTTTCAGAATCCATGGTAATGGATTACTGTTTTGTTCTGAAGTTAGATTTTTTTTCTTTCCTACACTGGTTGCCATTTTAAAGCCCACATCTGTCTATAAAGCTGTATTTCAGTATTTGGATCTTTTTACATCTGAGTTTGACCCCTTCGTCAGCTTTTCATAATTAGAAATTTAAGGCCCCTCCTACCTGGATCATAACTATTACATGTGACACATCCTTTTTTCCATTCTTGTCTGCAACATTTTAAAATCACCTTTTATTTTACCTGTGCCCTTTTCTTGTGTCACTCTTCCTTCTACAAATTCCATGGTGTTATCCAAAACCATCCTATTAAGTCAAGTAATTGATTGATTGGTTGATTAATTAATGTGTTGTCTTTGCATATTCCCGCTTCTCAAGAAGTCTTTATTATCTACTTCAATCCACAAGAGATTTAATTACTGTCATTTCAGTATTAAAATCTATACCAATCTACTCTTAATTATCACATTAAGATGGGGGTTTTGAATATTATTATCTTACTTTCTTTAGGTAATTAGGAATTTACTCAGGTCTGGGAAGATGACTTGCTATATAAATAGGAAGACCTGGGTTTGAATCCTAAGCACTGACATAAAAAATCAGGCATGCCTGTTACCACATTGTTGAGAGCAGAAACTCACTGGCCGGGAACCCTAGTTGACATGGTAAACTTCAGGTTGAGTGAAGGACCCTGTCTCAAAAAAAAAAAAAAAAAAAAAGTGGAGAGTGATGAAGGACAAACAACACCCTCTCTGTCCTTTGCCCATTAGCGTGAGTGAGAGCACCCATACACATTCACTGAACAACTTGCATTACAACGTGCTTGTACAAACATAAAAACAACATTTTTTTTCTTTTATAAAAATGATCTTATTTTGGAAGATTTGCCAGTATGTATGTTTGTGCACCATGTACAGTGCCCATGGAAGCCAGTAGGAGGTATCAGATTCCCTGGACCTGCTGTTCTATATAGATGGTTGTGAGCTGTCATGTGGGTACTGGCAATCAAACCTGGATCCTCTGGAAGAGGAGCAAGTGCTCTTAACTGCCAAGCCATCTCTCCAGAGCCAGAAAATACATTTTAAATGTAAACTTTTTGATGAAACAGAGGTCACAAGCACCTGTGTAGATGAAGGAGTCATGGGCATCTTCCTTATTTATAATACCATGTGTCAAAGTAAGTTACCATATCAAATGGAAGCAAAAATGTAAATGCTCTTCAGTATAGTTACTTACAAAACACACATCAGTAAAATCAAGATTTGGTATGTTTGCCTTGGATTTAACCCTTACCACCACATAAAACTGGTGCCTGTAATCCCAGCACTGGGAATTCAATAGGAGGATTGAGCTCATGGACATCTCATGCTACTTTGAGAGTTGGAGGTGAGGCTGGCAAACTAAAACAATCTTTAAAAAAAAAAAAAAAAAATCTTTAGAGTACTTAGAAATGAAAACAAAGGTCATTTATGTATCACCAATTTTATCATTATGATTTCATTGGTGATCACATGGCAAAAAAATGCAAAATTTAATGTTGTTACATACTTTTAAAATTAATTTGTTCCTCTTTTCCATGAAGAGTTTGAAAATAACTAAAATATTCTATTTTGCCCATATATAAGAAACATTCATAACAATGAAAACACTATTGTTTTAGAAAAATACTTTTAAAGGAGGAAATAATTTTCAGTGAATATGTGCAAGTAAGTATTTCCATTATTACATAGTGGTGGTTGTTATTATTATTGACATGTTGTCTTTAAATTTTTAAGGCAGAATTTCCTGTTGAAAAGCCTGTCACTTGGAGCATTTTAATGGGGTTTTAGCCCATTTTTAAAAAATATTACTTATTTTTCTTTATATGAGAACACTGTAGTTATCTTCAGACACACACCAGAAGAATACATCAGATCCCGTTACAGATGGTTGTGAGCCGCCATGTGGTTGCTGGGAATTGAACTCAGGACCTTTGGAAGAGCAGTCAGTGCTCTTAACTGCTGAGCCATCTCTTCGGCCCTATGGCATTTTTTTTTTTACCCTGAGCTCCAACTCCTGCAGAAAAGAAAGGTAGTGGAATGGTTCTTTTATCTGAACAGAAACTAGGGCTGAGAAGTGGCTCAATCCATTAAAGTGCTTTCCATGCCTGAGTTTGGATCTGTATAAAAGCGAGATATGTGGTTATACTCCCAGATTTACTCCCTGTCTGTTAGCCTTCTATATCACAACCCTATGGGAAGGACAACAGAGTCCAAGGCCCAGAGGCAGACATGCTGTGAGACAAAAGAAGTCAAAGGACTTACAGAGAATGCCTGAGGCCAGAATTATGAGACAAGAGAATCCCTGAAGCTCTGGCCAGCCAACCTAGTCAAGTTGACAAGCTTCAAGCTCAGTGAAAGATACTGCTTCAAATAAGATAAAGAAGGATTGAGTGCAACACTTGAGTACACCACCTCTGGTCCCCATATGCACCTTCACACACACATTCTAACAAGTATATATACCATACACAACATACTACACATGCAAACAACATATCATCAAATACGAGGGGGGGAATAACAGAAATCAACTGATTTCAAGAAAACTCTTTGTATAACTGGTATAAAGAATTTTAAACTGAGCATCACAATTTCCACACATTTTAAATAAGCATTTAATTAATTCAGCTCTCAGACATGTATTATTCTTACTATTCTAACCCTAATATAATCCAAGACCTGAAGATTTAAGATATGTAAGATTGATTTGAACACAGGTTTCCACATAAAGAAATACACACAAAATCCAATTTATCAGAACAAGTATGTGCAGTCTGGAGAATAAGAGGTCATGTTGCCCACTGTGCCACCTGCCACCAACAGGGCAAGTTCCTTAATCTCAACCAAGAAAGAGATCCTCAGATTCATTTCTCTTATGAACATTGATGAAAAAAAAACCTTCAATAAAATACTCATAAACTGAATCCAAGAACACATCAAAAACATCATGCACCACGACCAAGTAAGCTTCATACGAGGAATTCTGGGTTGGTTCAATATACAAAAAAAAAAAATCAATGTAATCTATCATATAAACAAACTGAAAGAGAAAATATATCATATAATCATCTCATTAGATGCTGATAAAGCCTTTGATAAAATATAATATTATATTTAATGTTTTTAATGTATTTAATGCCTTCAATGTTAGAACCCTGGGAGAGATCAGAGATACAAGGTGCATAACTAAACATAATAAAAGCAATATGCAATAAGCCAATATTCAACATCAAATTAAACAAAATCAGAAACTTAAAGCAATTCCACTAAAATCAGGGGTAAGAGCAGACTGCCCACATTCTTCCTCTAGCTAGAGCAATAAAACAACAAAAGGATCATCAAGAAGATATAAGTAGGAAAGGAAGACGTCAAGCTATGACGATTGGAAGATATGATAGTATACATAAGCTACCCCAAAATTTCTACCAGAGAATTTTTAGACAGCCAATAAACCTTCAACAAAGATGCTGGATACAAAATTAACTTTAAAAAAAAAAATCAGTAGCCCTCCTTTATAAAAATGATGAACAGACTGATAAAGAAATTAGAGAAACAGCACTCTTCATAATAGCCACAAATAATATAAAATACCTTGGTGAAACTCTAACCAAGCAAGTGAAAGACCTGTATGACAAGAACTTCAAATCTATGAAAAAAGAAACTGAAGAAGACATTTGAAGATTGAAAGATCTCTCATGCTCATGGATCAGTAGGATTAACATATGAAAACAGCCACCTTACCAAATACAATCTACAAATTCCCATAAAAATACAATTCCCATAAAAATTCCAACACAATCTTTTACAAAACTTAAAAGAGCAATTCTCAACTTCATTTGGAAAAACAAAACCCTGGATAGCTAAAATAATCCTGAACTATAAAAGAACTGGAGGTATCACCATCCCTGACCTCAAGCTGTACAACAGTGTAATAGTAAGAAAATCTGCATAGTATTTGGTATAGAAACAGACAGGTTGATCAATGGAATCGAATAGAAGACCCCGAAATAAATCCACACACCTACAGACACGTGATTTTTGACAAAAAAGCCAAAACCATATAATGGCAAAAGAAAATGTCTCCAACAAATGGTTCTGGTCTAACTGGATGTCTACAAGTAGAAGAATGCAAGTTGATCCATATTTATCACCCTGAACAAAACTCAAGTCCAAGTGGATCAAAGTCCTCAACACAGAACCAGATATACTAAATCTAATAGAAGAAAAAGTGAGAAATAGCCTGGAATGCATTGGCACAGGAGACAATTCCCTGAACATATGGCTCAGGCTCTAAGATCAACAATTGATAAATGGGACCTCATAAAACTGAAAAGCTTCTGTAAGGCAAAGGGACCAAATGGCAAAGATCTTCTCAATCCCTTCATTCGACAGAGGGTTAATATCCAAAATATATAAAGAACTCAAGAAGTTAGACACAAGCAAACCAAATAAACCAATTTTAAAAAGAAGTACAGAACTAAACAGAGGAATCTCAAACAGCCTAGAAGCACTTACAGAAATGTTCAACATTCTTAGTCATCAGGAAAATGCAAATCAAAATGACCCTGAGATTCCACCTTACATCAATCAGAATGGCTAAGATTAAAATCTCAGGCTACAGCAGATGCTGGCTAGGACATGCAGAAAGGGGAACACTCCGCCATTGCTGGTGGGATTGCAAGATGGTACAACCACTTTGGAAATCAATCTGGCAATTCCTCAGAAAATTGGGAATAGCTCTACCTAAAGACCCAGCTATACTACTCCTGGGAATATACTCAAAGATGCTGCTACATCATACCACAAGGACATGTGTTCCACTGTGTTCATAACAGCTTTATTCATAATAGCTAGAAACAACCCAGATGTCCCTCAACCAAAGAATAGATATAGAAAACGTGGTTCATTTACACAATTGAATGCTATTCAGCTATTAAAAACAAGGGCATCATGAATTTTACAGGCAAATGGATGCAACTAGAAAATATCATCTGGAGTGAGGTAACCCAGACCCAAAGGACATGCATGGTTTGTACTCACTTATAAGTGGATATTAGCCATAAAGAACAGGATATCCACACTCCACTCCACAGACCCAAAGAAGCTAAACAAGAAGGAAGCCCCAAGAGAGGATGCTTGAATTTCACTTAGAAGGGAGAATAAAATAGTCATAAGAGGCAGGGAGGTGGGGGAACTCGCTGGTAGAGGGATGGGGAGGGAAATGAGGTGGGGAGTGGATCAGGATCAAATGTGAGGAGAGACAGAAGAGAGGGTCAAAGAAAGGGCCAGGAGAGTGAATGAAGATCTGAGGTGGGGGTAGTGGTTAATCTCTAGGATGTGTCAGAGACCTGGGGTGAAGAAAGCTTCCAGGAGTCTATGGGGGTAACTTTAGCTGTGACTCATAGCAGTGGGGATATGGAACCTAAAAAGGCCACCTTCTATAGCCAGGCAGGACAAGAACAACAATTCACCCACAAAATATCCCAAATCTATCCTATCTACAGAAATGCAAGGACAAAGAAAGGTAGAGCAGAGACTGAGGGAATGGCCAACCAATAACCAACCCATGGGCAAGTTGAGACCCATCCCATGGGCAAGTTGAGACCCATCCCATGGGCACGAACCAATCCCTGACACTATTAATGATACTCTGTTATGCTTGCAGGCAGGAGCCTAGAACGCCTGTTCTCTGAAATACATGCAGACACCCATGCCCAAACACTGGACGGAGCTCAGGGACTCTTATGGAAGAGTTGGGGGAAGGACTGATTGCAGCCTGAAGCGGATAGGAACTCCACAGGAAGACCAACAGAGTGAACTAACCTGAATCCTTGGGGACTCTCAGAGATTGAACCACCAACCAAAGAACATACACATGCTGGACCTAGTCCTCCCCCCACCCCCAACCCAAGGGGAGCCTCCACCCCTCTCAGAGGAGAATAAGAGGGCCTTGGGGGGAAGGACTGTGTGTGTGGGAGTGAGCAATAGACAGGATGTAATGTAAATAAACAGAGAGTTAAAAAAAAAGAAAGAAGACTGCTGCTCACAAAATTGCCTTCTATAAAGATGATAGACTTGTATTCTTTTAACCACCGTATTACTTACTGTTGTAATAAATCACCAGGACCAAAAGAAACTTGTAAAAGAAAGGTTACTTGGCTTACGGATCCAGAGGGATGGTCCAGAATTGTGGGGGAGGCATGGCTGGAAAAACCTAAGCAGGAAGCTGAGAGATCACATCTTTAACCACATGTGGAAAACAAAGCAAACTGGAAGTAGGGCAAGGCTGTACATTCTCACTATCACACCCCCAGAAAGGTATTTCCTTTAACAATGCTGCACCTTCTAAAGGTCCCATAGTCTCACCCACAAAACAGTGCTAGTAGCTGGAGACTAAGTGAGTTTATGGGGGACATTTCTCATTCCGACCACCATGATCACCATCATGAAGAATGTTTTGAATAGCAGCAGTAGAACTTTGCCAAACTGAATCTTTAGGATAATTTTCAAAGTACACTACCTATGGACTATCATAGTCTAGGTTTTTTGAGGTTTTAATGAAAAGTCTCTGGTTTTAAGAGAAACAAGTACTTGATGTACCAGTGAAGAAGAGTGACCTTAAACTATAAATGAAAACAAAAATACCTAGAAAAATAAAACTCTGAGTATCAATATTATCAACACATCTGTACTTAGATGTTTCAACATATCTAGAGTGGAAGTTACATTTTCCTATACTCTATTCTTCACTCAAACATTACTGCTTCTAGAAAGGACACTGCAGTTGATTCAACCTAGATTACTCAAAACACTGATTCTTCCTGTTCCTTATCCCCATGCATCCAATAACGTAACCCACGCCTATAGTTCTTCATTATTGTATGTACCCCTCTCAACTTCTGTTTTATTTTTCCAGAATCACTGGAGATTGTAGAATATTTACACTAACTATAATAATAATTTTTAAATTTTCTATAACTTATATTGATTAGTCTTTTATGATATATTCTGTAGTGAACACACCTGTGAATTATTTGTTTGATCAGTATGCATAAAAGACATATAGTTGGTTTTTCGGATATTTAGATTAATTGTTTCTGTTGCTCTTTCTCATAAACTATAAGGCTTGGTTGATGTCTTACTAAATCTTTTTATCCTTGAAATAAACCATGGTCATTAATTAATAATCCTGTCATTTGTCACTATAGAGGAGTTCACTGCCTGCCTGATATTTCTCCTTTGTGTTATCTAGCTTGTTCCACATGGGTTCTTAATTTGCAACATTTCTCCTTCATTCTGAAAATTGAAAAGTATAACAGCATAGCCATGAATATAACTATGAATTTTAAAACAATTTTAGGAATTGTTTCTTTACAGTAAGTTCGTTTTTGTTGTAGTTAACTGCCTTCCCAGAACTCTTAAGTTGGTGGTTTCATCACCACACAGTATTTCACCTCTTTTATGTTTTCAGAGTTTGTAGGTACTTTGAACTCAACCTCAGCAAAAATATTCAGATCTATTATCTTTCCACACAACTGATGATTCTTTCTCTTTGGTCTTCTTTACCTACAATATCTAAATGAAGAATTGTTCAAGAGATGTTTCACTAGTTTTGAGAAATACCAAGAATAAAAATGGCTATTAAATCCTCCCACCTGTGTTTCCTCTACTATACATTGATAACTATTGATGGCAGGCAGAGCAATGTCTGTCTCTTTTTTTCCTCAGGTGTTTTTCCTATTTCATCCCATTCACTCAATGAAGTAATGTTTGACCAACCCACACCTCTAGTTTCTTGTCTGAGTAGTTTGCATAAGGCCCTGTGGTGGATTGAATATGCTTGGCTCAGGAAGTGGCACTGTTAGGAGATGTGGCCTCACTGGAGTAAGCGTGGCCTTGTTGAAGGAAGTGTGTGACTGTGGAAGTGGGCAATGGGACCTTTCCTCCTAACTGTGTGAAGCCACTCTTCTCAGGCGACTCTTCAGATGAAGAGATAGAACCCTCTCTCTCAGCCTCTCCTGCCCCAGGCCTGCCTGGATGCTGCCATGCTCCCACCTTGATGATACTGGACTGAACCTCTGAACCTGTAAGCCAGCCCCAATTAAATGTTGTCCTTATAAGAGTTGCCTTGGTCATGGTATCTGTTCACAGCAGTAAAACTCTAAGAGTGGCCCTCATCCAGGTTGTACAATTAATTTTTCATCATTGTATATTTTTTGTCATTTAATTAGGTATTAATCTGTATGATGAAGAGGTTATATGAGAATTAGAGATAAAGAAAAAGTACTGGAACTAAACAGAAATTCTTAACGATTTACTTATTTATATGAATATACTGTAGCTGTCTTCAGACACACCAGTAGAAGGCATCGGATCCCATTACAGATGGCTGTGAGCCACCATGTTGCTGGGAACTGAACTCAGGACCTCTGGAAGAGCAGTTAGCACTCCTAACCACTGAGCCATCTCTCCAGCCCATGACAGAAATTCTTATGTGCTATATTTGGCTATAAAAAATGAAG
This sequence comes from Rhynchomys soricoides, assembly GCA_019843965.1. Lineage (NCBI taxonomy): Eukaryota > Metazoa > Chordata > Mammalia > Rodentia > Muridae > Rhynchomys > Rhynchomys soricoides. Next base: position 4,946,558 of record JADRCH010000150.1, read on the forward strand.
GTTCCATCAACAACAGGTCTTAGCAGATCCTCAGTAGTTCAATAGTCACACTTTTTTTTTTTTTTTTGGTTTTTCAAGACAGGGTTTCTCACTCTGTAGACCAGGTTGGCCTCGGACTCAGAAATCCGCCTGTCTCTGCCTCCCAAGTGCTAGGATTAAAGGCGTGCGCCACCACTGCCTGGCACAATAGTCACACTTTTATCTTGGGGAAACCAACAGCCACTTAATTGAACATAAGGCCCACTTTATAGAAAGGAATAACATGCCTGGTCCTATAAACATCCTATGACTGGAGAAGTCAACGATTCTAAAGGAGAATGTATGACTGTCATTTTCCTAAAGCAATATAATTTCTAACTGTAGTCTACATACTTATCTTCCTATACACAGATAAGTTAGCTCTCAACTCATCAAAGAAACATCTTTTTTGTAGCAGATAGAGAATATTACAGAAATCCACAACTAGTTAAAAATGCAGAAAATAAATGATTGTGGGGCACACACCAATAACTCATCTCCTACACCTAATGCTCAGAGAACACTGTAGAAAAAGGAGATGGAAAGACTGTAAGAGCCCCAGGACAGGGATGCTGCTGTAAAATACTGTCAATTAGGCATGACAGCAAAGCTACAACCACATATCTCAACAGTGATGATTTAAACAAGACATACATAATGATACCGTCAAGCAGTTAGCCCCAAACACAGGTACATTTCAAATAACCTAAATATATTCTGTAGGTTTGTTTGTTTCTACTACATATAAAGATGATGATGATGATGATGATGATGATGATGATGATGATGATGATGATGCAGTGAATTTGAAAGGGAATTAGGGGAACACAGAAGTTGGAGGAGATATGGAAGTGATATACTCATATGAAACTCTCACAAAATAAAAAAAATAAAGGTTCCTCTTAATTTATGCAGGGAATTTTAAACAGAGTTTACAATTTATATTTGAGAAACTCCAATTTTAAGTAGTCATAAATTCACAAAAGAACAGAATAAATTTAAAAACTAGGTTTGAGTCTTATGGTTGTCACTACCTGTCTTAAAAACAGTGTCAGGGGCATTTTGCCAGCAAGTGAGGAAACTATTAAATAAAATATGTAGTTTATCTAGCATGAGGTAAAGTGAACTGTAAAACTGGGCTGTTTATAGCTTCACATGGGAAACTACTGGATGACTGGAGCTCTTTCCTCTGAATTTAACCCTCTGCCCTCCAAAGGGAGTAAACGACTGTTAGGAAGTGAACACACCACTGGAGCTGCCTCAACAATGGTACAGTCAACTTTAGCGAAGCAGCTCTGGTGAGTCGTCATGCATTAAACCCCCAAGACTCACCTAACTAGACATGAAATCATTTCTTTGGTCTCTAGTCTATATCCTATGTAGGGTAAACTGGTACTTGTCATGTAATAGGGGAGCATAAATTTAATCAAATACAGATCTAGGGATTAGAAGCATCAATATACTCTAGGAGCTTGTTAGAAAGCAGACCGTCAGGTTCTACTTTATACTCCAAATCATAATCTGAATTCTAACCCCGTCCTCAGATAATCTAATATACATTAAGATATTAGCAACAGAGTTTGTCCCATTTAATGTGGAAGAGAAAGAATACAACTGCAAACCTACATATAGTATGACACTACAAAAAAATGAACAGAGGCGAGATACTCAGGGAAATAGGATTTTTATGAGGATAGTAAAATAATTGAAGGCTACATTAGATTATAACTATATTGCCAATAATCAGTCAAAAAACAGGAAGCTTTCCAGATTTGTAAATGCAAGCTTTTATGCAGGTACACAGAGTAAGAATATATGTTGAACTTTGCTAGATCTCAAAGGTAAGAAGCCTGGGGAATACCAACAGCAGTAACTCAGATCACAAAATGAAAGTTGATTCTCCAGGTATGCTAAAATAGAACCCAAAGGTTTTAAAGCTTCTATGAGTTAGAAGCCTCAAATAAGCTATGTGTAATGATCCATACCTCTAATTCTAATATTTGAGAGACGGGCACAAAGGTGTTGCGTTGTCCCAAAGTCCAGATCAGCCTGGGATACATGGTAAATTATAGGCTAACCAGTACTACGCAGTGCAAAACTAAACAAACAAAGGTTCAAATAAGTTTAAACTACAAAGAAGCCAAAATTGCAGAAATGGAAAAAAGAGATTTATATTTTTATTTATTCTTTTTTTGTTTTTTTCTAAATAGGGTTTCTCCTCGAACTCATAGAGAGCCGCCTGCCCCTGCCTCCCGAGTCCTGGGATTAAAGGCATGCGCCGCCATGCCTGCCTGGCAGAAGGGGTTTTTATGAAGAGGGAGGTGCTGAGGATGGGCTATTTCAGCCAGAATTAGAGATACTGAAGGGATTAAAGACAGAAGGTACGTACACCTGGGGATATTGTGGGGAATTTTCAGTAACTGATTACTTCTGTTCATAAGAGAAAAAATACAGCTATGTCTCTTCACAAATGTTTACATACATTTTAAGCAAAAAAATAACCTTGGCTGGAGTTGGAAAAATATGCATGCATAGTCACCCATATATACCATACACAAAACTTTAAAAATATATTTAAAAAAAAAAAACAAATTTTAAAAAATCTTTCAGTGTCTTCACTTAGATGGTTCCCATTATCAGTGCAAAACTGTCCCCTCTGTGCCATGCAGAGCAAGCTCCTCCTCTAACCCTGACATGCCCTTCTCCAGGGTCCATGTGGCAGCTTTCTCTGTTGTTCTAGCTGGTTTATCTCTACGGCAGCCACTGCTTTCCAAAATAGTCACTTCAAACGTCTTGTCTTTCTGTCACAATTACAGGGGTTCACTTTTCTACTTACTGTTGGTTTTCATGGAGTTTAATAGGGAGAACAGTGTGGTACTCAATGAATACCTCCTGAGCAAAGAAATTCAAGAATACTATGGTGGTTTGAAAGAAAACTGTCCCCAGAGCTCTTAGGTGTGGCTTAGATGGAGGAACGGGGTCTCAGTTCTCTTCTGCAGCCTGAGGATCAAAATGTAGATCTCTCAGTTCCTTCTCCAGCCCCATGTCTGCTTGCACCCACCATGGTTTCCACCATGACAATTAAATCTCTGAAATTGTGAGCCAGCCCCAATGAAATGTTTTGCTTTGAGTGACTATGGTCACAGTGTCTCTTTACAGCATTAAAACCTAACTAAGACAAGTACATTGCCAAACAAGTGAGTGTCAAAGTGAAAGAGAAAATAATAAGTGTTAAAAACTGAAGAAACTCGAAGGGCTGTGACGCACCTAAAGAAATGTTCACCATCCTTAGTCATCAAAGAAGTGCAAATCAAAACAACCCTGAGATTCCACCTCATACCAGTCAAAATAGCTAAGGTCAAAAACTCAGGCGACAGAAGATGCTGGCGAGGATGTGGAGAAAGAGGAACACTCCTCCATTGCTGGTGGGATTGCAAGCTGGTACAACCACTCTGAAAATCAGTTCGGTGGACCCTCAGAAAATTGGACACAGTATTGCCTGAGGACCCAGCTCTTCCATTCCTGGGCATATACCCAGAAGATGCTCCAACATGTAATAAGGACACATGCTCCACTATGTTCATAGCAGCCTTATTTATAATAGCCAGAAGCTGGAAACAACCCAGATGTTCTTTAACAGAGGAATGGATACAGAAAATGTGGTACATTTACACAATGGAATACTACCCAGCTATTAAAAACAATGACTTTATGAAATTCTTAGGCAAATGGATAGAAGTAGAAAATATCGTCCTGAGTGAGGTAGCTCAGTCACAAAAGAAAAAATACGGTATGCACTCACTGATAAGTGGATATTAGCCCAAAAGCTCCGAATACCCACAATACAATTCACAGACCACACGAAGCTCAAGAAGAAGGAAGACCAAAGTGTGGGTGCTTCAGTACTTCTTAGAAGGGGGAACAAAACACTCACGGGAGCAAATATGGGGACAAAGTGTAGAGCAGAGACTGAAGGAAAAGCCATCCAGACACTGTCCTACCTGGGAATCCATCCCATATACAGACATCAAACCCAGACACTATTGTGGATGCTAAGAAATCCTCCTGAAAGGAGCCTGATATATATAGGTGTCTCCTGAGAGGCCCTGCCAAAGTGCTACAAATACAGAGGTGGATGCTCGCCGCCAACCATTGGACTAAGCATGGGGTCCCCAATGGAGGAGTAAGAGAAAGGACTGAAGGAGCTGAAGGGGTTTGAAACCCCACTGGAAGAACAATATCAATCAACCAGAGCTCCCAGGGACTAAACCACCAACCACATGAAGGGACCCATGGCTCCAGCCGCATATGTAGCAGAGGATGGCCTTGTTGGGTATCAATGGGAGGAGAGCCCTTGGTCGCTTGAAGGTTCGATGCACCAGCGTAGGAGAATGCAAAGGCAGGAAGGTGGGAGTGGGTGTGTGGGTGGCGGCACACCCTCATAGAAGCAGGGGAAGGGGGATCAGATAAGGGGTTTCTGGAGGGCAGGGGGATTGGGAAAGGGGAAAACTTTTGAAATGTAAATAAAGAAAATATCCAATTTAAAAAAAAAAAAAAAACTTGAATATGGACTGGAGAGATGGCTCAGAGGTTAAGCCCACTGTCTGCTCTTCCAGAGGTCCTGAGTTCAATTCCTAGCAACCACATGGTGGCTCACAACCGTCTATTGTGAGATCTGGTACCCCCTTCTGGTCTGCAGGATACACGCAGGGAGAAGGCTGTATACATAATAAATATATCATATATATATATATATATATATATATATATATAAAAAAAAAACTTGAATATGTAATCTAAGTAGATTATGAATTTCATACAAACAGTTTTGCTTTGCTTTGCTGATGTTTTCTATTTATATATTTTGCAACAGGATTTCACTCTAGCTCTGGCTGATGTGGAAAGCACTATGAAGACAAAGCTCAAACTTAAGAGCTGCCTGCTTCTGCATACCAAGTGCTGATATTAGAAACCAGGTTGTTGTTGTTGGTTTTTTTAATCTATTGTGTTGAATTAAGAATGGAAACAGTAGAATGCTAAATATAATTTTCATAATACAGCCAAACTCCCAATTTGCTCTAAGTCTTTACAACTATCGTAATGTTCTATGTGACAGGCTGCAGATCAGCCCCTGGAGAGCTCCAACTCTGCTGGATTTTATTCCAACAGAGAGAAGTGCTGATGAAAAGACAGTGAGAACACGTGGGTGAGCAGAGTACTATGTGTTGTTCCTCAAAACTGATGAAAAGAACCAAACTATTCTAGATGTACAGGAGAGGCCTTGAAATTTTGTCAGTCTGTGTCTGTATGTACACATGCATGTACGCAAGTGTAGCCAGTGTATACAGGTGTACAAGGAAGTGTGTTCATGAGTGTGGGAGCCAGAGGTTGATGGTAGATATCTTCCTCAATTGCTCTCCACCTTATTTTTGAAACAGTCTTTTAAGTGAGCCTGGAGCTTCTCAACTCAGCTAGACTGGACAGCCAGTTAGTGACCAGCATCTGCCCATTACCACCTCCTCAGCTCGACAATTAAAGAAGTATAAATCTATGTCTGGAACTTTTTCTATAATAATTTATTTTGTGTACATGTGTGAACACACATGTAGCATTAAGAAAACAACCCCTTGGGAGTTGGTTTTCTCCCTCCATTATGTGGGATCCAGGGATTAAAGTCAAGTCATTCAGTTTGGCAACAAGAACCTTTTACCCACGAAGTCATCTATCCAGCCCCTGATGAGTTTTATGGGTGTTGGAAGCCAAACTCAAATCCTGATGCTTGTGAGGGCAGGCATTTTACCAACTGAGCTATCTCACTTCTTTATCATTCTTGTCTAGATTTGTTTCTTAACAAGAACAACAACCTGCAGAGGTTCCATGAGATGGGGAAATCAGCAGACAGCCAAAGGAAAAGAAACACAGGGCAAGTAGCTTGCTTCTAGTATCGGCAAGACTGCTTCTTCACCAGGGGAAGCTATTGTCAGACAGGGAAAAAGTCACTATGTTCCCACACATCCTTAGGTTCTTTAGATAACCACATTAGAATCCAGGGTAGAAACTGCCTGGGAATTCTGATAAAATTGATTTCATGATTTTTCTTTACCTGCCAATATAAGAGAATTTTTAAAACTGTCACTGTAGTGACCATAACAATTTTTAAGCAAAAATTTAGTATGACAAACTATTTTAAGAGAGAGAGTCAAACTGATTTTTGCGTGTATAAAATATGAAATAGTGAGCTACTTTACCTGGAATGAGCCAAGAATATCCTTTAAGGGTTCTTCATAAAACTCATCTCTTCCAAAGAACAGGAGCAACTCAAAGAAACTCCTGAAAAGAAAAAAATTTATAATGTTCATTGCTTTGTGGCTTTGTTCTATTTTAAAAGACTACCAAGTTGTAACATCTCTTTAGTATCAAATATTTTACTTATAAATACTTGATTTTTAAAACTCATTAAAGGGCTAGGGATTTAGCTCAGTTGTCATACACAAAGCTTTTGGCAAGTGACAAAAAGGCCAAAAGTTCAACATCATCATCAGTCACATGCCAAGTTTGAAGAAGCCTGGAACACATGAAATACTGTCTAAAAATACAAAACCATCTTACAAAGCACAAAAAGTAATGATGCAAAATAGACAACAAGAGATTAAAATATGTCAGATCACGCATGGCCCTATATGCTAATATGTACAGGAAGAACCGTATGTGGAGCTCCTTCCTATCCATCCGGGGTTTTAAACATCTACTAGAAATCCTAGAATGTACACATCATACATCAAGAGAAAACTCTGGGTACTCCAACAAACAATATTTATATTTTGGTAGATTACCTAGGGAGATCAGAAACTAATAAAGGCAACCATCTCTCTTTAGTATAAAACAGAAGGCCCAGAAGTCAAAGATGAGCTGGAAAAAGGAAAGGGGACTAGTGGCAGAAAGGAGGGTGAACACTGAGTGGATCGGTGGGATGAATATGGTCACAGTTTATTATATCTGTGTACAAAAACCTCACAATAAAAACCCATAATTTTGTACAATGGATATATTCTAATAATGAAAAAGACAACAATGACGTTGCCACATTTGGGTTCTTCTTTACAGAGACCTCTTTGGAATGTGATTCAGACAGTATCACATGCTACAACGTGAAGCAGAACTTTCACAAAACTGAAATGAACTCAGGATGCAGCTCAGTGCTAGAGTCCTTGCCTAGCACAAACAACAGCCTACGTCCAATCCCTAGCACCAGAAAGGAGAAAATCTATGGTATTAGTAAAAGTTGGAATGAAACTCTCAAACCTCTTTATCAACTGAATTTAGACAATGTATTAGTCTTTTGATGACTACTTAGCAATATTTAATAGCATCTTATCCAAGAGTAAATTTATCTCAAAAACGACTTTCCTTTTCTTCATTGGAGGCTCAATTCCCCTAGGTTGCCCTGTGGCTGGCCTCAAACTTTTGAACTCAAAAAATCTACCTGTTAACTTCCTAAGCAGACATAGGTACCTATCCAGGGTCATCTAAAAAGCACTATACTTATTCATAAGATGTAACTCTTCCTATTTTAAAATTGGTTATAGCAATTCATTTATATCCCCAGGCTCTGTACGTAATTCTATCTTTCCACTATGTCTTCAGTTAATTCTTCTACTAAAGTCTTGAACCTTTCAAAGTTAGCCATGTGATTAGAACCTACTTCAAATTCCCACACATATTTTTTATAGAATCCTCCTATGCATGATAAGTGTTTCTTCATTGATATTAAAATATAATTTTCCTGGGTCCATCAGGGGATCACTACCTATAAGACAAGAATCATCTTATAAAATAAAATTATCAGTAAGACATGAAATTTTAAGTCACTGCTTATTGCAAAATACATATATATGCATGAAAATAACATTAATCTCACTCTAAACCTACATCAGAACTCTTAAATAAACAGATCTATTGATAGCAAGCAGTATACTTTGAAAGGAATCTTTCTCTTTAAGCAGTAGGCCTCAAGACTGGACCCAGAAACCCATGTTGTGAACAGATGTTCCATCATTCAGGCATTGTTCTCCTAGTAAAGCTTGATAGACATTTGGTAGAATTCTTAAAGACCCTAGATTTTTCAGAAATGGTAGACCAGGTTCTACTAATAAGCATCAGTCTGGACTGGTACGAACTTCTTTGGCTCTCTGAGAGTTACAGCAGGACTTCTTTAAACTTTTTTTCTTGTTGTTCCTTTCCACTTGCAAATTTTTTACATGATTCTGGATACATAGGTATGAACAATAGGTATAATCACTCACTGACAGTAATTGTAAGAAAATTTACTTTAATTCTTCATTATACATTTAATTTTGCCACTGACTAAAGATGAAAACAAATTTCCATATATATTCTTTTATTGTTACATAGAAAATTATATATTGTTTGAATATTGTATGATGCATGGCATAGAGTATGCTCTGGGTTTCTCAGAGTTGATTGATATTTTGCTTTTATAATCATCAATGTTGAGAATGTTCCTTCATATAAATACATAGTACAAAACATCGGAAGTATGTTTAGGGCCTTTCAGAAATTGCTGGCAATCCTGACCTAATCCCAAGCCCAAATTCATTTATCATTTCTTTATAAGACTCAAGTCAGCTCTCAAGCAGCAACTTTTACAAGCAAGCATTCTAACGCAATACAATACAAAGATATACTAATTTGGTACTTACATAGAGGACGGGTGGGAAACTATTAAAAGTCTTTGTTTTCCAGAATTAGGTGATTATGTTTCTCTACATAGAAAATTTTGTATGTACAATAAAAACATTGCAATTTATAAGAAATATCTTTGAATTTGAGCCAAGATGTTTAAGATAGCACTCATTGGTACTGTGTAGGCAGTATAAGGTAAGCGAGTTGTGTGTTCAGAACCAAGGCTCAAGTTGTGTGATGCGACATGGGTGAACAGTACCAGAAATACCTTAAATTCATCACATATTTAAGTGTGAATTAAAATCTGCTCATTTCATGTGTACAACCTTTTATGTTTGCTAATTTTTCACAACTCTCTCATTCAATCAACACCCATGTGTGGATACACAACACAGTTTCAGAATCTAATACACGGCTGTTCCATCTACACTGAAAATCTGTTTAGCTTATCTACTAAACAGCATGGCTAGATGTTTGAGGTCTTCCAATGGCCATAGATAAAAGAGTGGTAACCAGCTTGTGTTACTGGTGGGAGTGTCCTGAAATAGTTCTTAAGTCATTGTTTGTGTACCTTGAAGGGCCTCAAGGGTCTCTGGTATCTTCCTGTCTTCCGTTTCCTTGCTGCCATGAGGTAACCAGCTTTCTCATCTATGAACTTTTCTGCCACGATGTATGGTGTTCCTAAAGTCCCAATAGGAATAACCATAAACTGACTCTCCAAAACTCTGAACTAAATCTACCTTTGGTGGCTGAAAAGATGGCTCCTTGAATAAAGTGAGACCTTTACAAGTATGAGAACCTGAGTTAGAAACCTCAGCATTCATATAAAAGCCAAGGGCAATGACATAGAGCCCCGTATAAAGATAGGTGAAGCCTTGGGATTCACTGGCTAGCCAATCTAGGAAAACACCAAGTTCTGGGTTCAATGAGAGACCCTGTCTTAAGAATTAAGGTAGAGGGCAATTCTGCCCTGCACACACAAGGGCAACTCTGCACACACACATGCATATACTCCACAAGCAAAGTAAATAAACCTGCCCTCTTTTTAAGTGGATCATTTTCAAGTATTCTTTTACAGGTAAAGAAAGCTGTCTAACTACCACTTCATAAATTTTCTTAGCTAGATCTTCTGGATAACTTCAGCTTCTACATCAGCATTCCTGCTCCACGTAGTACTTTTGTGTTATTGAGAAAGCTTTGTTCCTAAAAACTAAAATATATATATATATATATATATATATATATATATATATATATATATATTATATACTTAACATCAATCTTTTCTTTTGTAGAGAGCCTTCAGAGACTTGACAACAGTTAGGGCCTTGTGTGTACTTACATTAACCATTCAAATTTAGAGAGAAGTTGTTAATAAAGCTAAATATCTAAAACAAGAAAAGGAAATAGAAAAAGAATTTTAAGAAGACTGACGTTGGGCATGGTGGCACACACCTTTTATTAATCCCAGCATTCCAGAGGAACAGGTAGATGGATCTCCTCTGAGTTCCAGGGCAACCTGGTCTACATTGTGAGTTCCAGGCCAATCAAGGGATACATAGTGAAAGCCTGTCTCAGAAAGGGAAGAGTAGGGAGAAGAGGGGATGAGAGGGGAAGGAAGGAGGGGAGGGAGAACAGGCAGTGTGCTAGCCAGTCAAGTCAACCTGACACACAAACTAGAGTTATCTGAAAGAAGGAAACCTCATTTGAAAAAATAAAAAATAAAAAAAAATGATTCCATGAGATCCAGTTGTAAGGCATTTTCTTATTCAGTAATTGACAGAGGAGGGTCCAGCCCATTGTGAGTGGTTCTAATCCTGGCCTGATGATCCTGGGTTCATAAGAAAGCAGGCTGAGCAAGCCTTGGGGAGCAGGCCAGTAAGCAGCACCTTTCCATGCCCTGTCTGAGTTCTTGTCCTGACATCCTTTGGTCATGAACAACAATATAGAAGTGTAAGCCAAATAAATAAACACTTTCTTCCCCAACTTGCGTTTGGATCATGGTGTTTCATTGCAGCAAAAGAAACCCTAGCTCAGGTGTGGGGGTGGGGGTGGGGTGGAGATGGGAAAAGAGAAGGGAGCAGAGAAGAGAAGGGAGGAGGTGAAGGAAGGGTAAGAGGACTGAAAAGGGGGAATAGAAAAGGAAAGGAACCTATAAAACAAAACAAAAAAAAATAGTAAAGGACTAGCTAATTTTATATTCTATGTCTCTGTAATTAAATCAGTATCACATTAGCATAAAAATAGATTAATGAAGCCAAAGGTAAAATAAAGAGTTCTTAAATAAAAAGCAGTACCAGTTAAATATTAAAAGCGTCTCAACTCAGTAGCCAAGTGGTAGGTAGCAGCATATCAAATCACGTACAGCCAAATGCTTTAAAAACAAACAAAAAACCCACACATGATTTGCTCTGCCCTCCAAATGTGAATAATGTTCAAACTAAAACTCAAATACAGAAAAATTAATCAATGCTAATATACGAAAAAGATTCCATATAATCAAGCTATAGAAATATCTTTATGGCTCAAAATTATATTTAAAAATATATGTGGATTTCAAAAGCAGTATAAATATTAATAGCATATCCAATGCTTGCTCATTTTGGTGCTCCTTGAAGAGTTTTAATCTTTCTTCCTCTCTCTCTGCTTCTCCTAGTTCAGGGCTGTTAGGAATGAACTACTAACTTCTCAGTTTTGTTGGAAGACTTATTTCTCTTCCAACTTTAGAAATACATTTCAGTTGAAAGATTTTTTTTTTTCATTGTTTTAAGATGTCATTTCATTGTGCAACTGCCTGTAACTGCCTTACACAGTTTTACTTACAAGATATATTTGTATTTTGTTTAGCATCTTTATTTTTGAAGTAATAACTCTTCTCTGGTTTTCAGTTTGAGTATCAGGCTGTTAAGGCCCTAACTCTGCATGCATGTGTGCATAAGAAATCATACCTGCACTGAGTTCTGGATCTGTATATTCATTTCTCTTCTTACTTTTAGAAAATTTGTGGTCAGAATTTTGTCAAAATTGCTTCTGGTTTATTTTTGATGAACTTTCTAGGACAGCGGTTCTCAACCTATGGATCATCGTGACGCCTCTGTGGGTCACAAATAAGATAGCCTGCATATTAAATATTTACATTACAATTGATAACTGTAGTATAATAACAATTAATAAGATAGCCTGCATATTAAATATTTATATTACAATTGATAACTGTAGTATAATAACAATTAATAAGATAGCCTGCATATTAAATATTTACATTACAATTGATAACTGTAGCATAATAATTATGAAGTGGCAATGAAATAATTTGATGGGTTGGGGCATAACATGAAGAACTGTATTAAAGGGTCACAGCATTAGGTAAGTTGTGAAGCACTCTCCTCTGATTTTAATAAATATATAATGTATAGTGTTATATTTTCTCATAGCTCCTAAAGCTCTTCTTTTCTCCTTTGCCTTTTAAATTGGATAATTTCCACTAATCGACATTCAAGATTCATCCAATTTTTGTTCAAGGCAAACCATAGGCTTTGCTTAAACTACATTCCCAATCCCGTTTTCTTTGTCCATGAAAAGCACTAGCCATTCTGAATAATTCTGATTTTTTTAGTTTCTAGCACTTATATTTGAATATTTAAGTTGCCCATTTATGTGCTCAAATCTGTAGTCTCTTCAAGCACGCTGCTATTCATCTTCCCCCCTAGAATCCTTATAGATTTATAGCTGATCGGACTCTTGATTAGAAAAAAAATCACACTTTAAAAACATAAATTTGTAAAGTGTTGTTTCGTGTTATAACACAGTAGAGACTGTAGTATCATATGCCTGGAAATAGTCTTGTCTTGCACTGTGCCTTTATTGTGGAGCACTTGATGCTGTATGAAAGCTCAATGCCGGGCCGGGCGGGTAGTGGTGGCGCACGCCTTTAATCCCAGCCCTTGGGAGGCAGAGGCAGGTGGATTACTGAGTTTGAGGCCAGCCTGGTCTATAGAATGAGTTCCAGGACAGCCAGGGCTACACAGAGAAAAACCTGTCTCAGAAAATCAAAAAAGAAAAAAAAAAAAGATTTGCCGGGCAGTGGTGGCACACGCCTTTAATCCCAGCATTTGGGAGGCAGAGGCAGGTGGATTTCTGAGTTCGAGGCCAGCCTGGTCTACAGAGAGAGTTCCAGGACAGCCAGGGCTACACAGAGAAACCCTGTCTTGAACAACCAAAAAAAAAAAAGAAGAAAGAAAGCTCAATGCCCCAGTGCAGGAGAATGCTAGGGTGGTGAGGCAGGAGTGGGGGGGGGGGCACCCTCATAGAGGCAGAAGGAGGAGGGATGGGATGGGGATTCAGGAGGGGAAACCAGGAATGAGGATAACATTTGAAATGTAAATAAATGAAATAACCAATAGGAAAAAAAATCTTCAAATTAATAATAATTACTTTTAAAAACTAAGTTAAGCTAAGCATGAGTTTTGTTTTTCTCTCTCTCATGACTATCAATCAGTAGGTAGGAACAGGATATTTCATCACTTATCACTTTCTGCATCTATCAACACAAATTTAACAATAAAATATAGATGGTGATTTCCATATTGGTTGATACTTTTATCTACATTACTGTGTGTTAAAAGTGAATCAAATAAAATTTGGTTGGACTATTGTCTTAGGGTTTTTCTGCTTTGAACAGACACCATGACCAAGGCAAGTCTTATAAAGGACAATATTTAATTAGGGCTGGCTTACAGGTTCAGAGGTTCAGTCCATTATCATCAAGGTAGGAACAGGGCAACATCTAGGCAGGCAAGATGCAGACAGAGCTGAGAATTCTACATCTTCATCTGAAAGCTGCTAGGGGATGACTGACTTCCAGGAAGCTAGGGTGAGGGTCTTAAGTCCACACCCACAGAGACACACCTATTTCAACAAGGCCACACCTCCTAATAGTGCAACTCCCCGGGCCAAGTATATACAAACCATCACAAATATATAGTAGAAAATCAAGTTTGAAATATAGTAAAGTAAGATAATTAAAAATGATTGGCAATCTACTAATAAACCTGTAGTATAGCCCTGAAATGTCTAGCTGTTTGAATAAGAAGCAAATCTTTTTATTTTTTTGCCACTGCACACATGAATGCTACTAGTTTAACCAGTTTACTCTTAATCTTTGAGAACCTGATGTAGTGGTGACACACTCCTTTAATCCCGGCACTTGGGAGGCAGAGGCAGGCGGATTTCTGAGTTCGAGGCCAGCCTGGTCTACAGAGTGAGTTCCAGGACAGCCAGGGGCTATACAGAGAAACCCTGTCTTGAAACAAAAAGAGAGAGAGAGAGAGAGAGAGAGAGAGAGAGAGAACCTGATGCTAAAATTCATGAACATTTTTTCCTTTTTGTAAGTAAAAGGTTGGGAAAGCAACATTGATATCTGTATTTTTCTCTCTCTGTTTCCAGTTTCATAGGAGGCCACTATATTTTCTATTAAAGTTAGGAATTACTGCTATGCTCATAGATTGGTTCCTTGTCCAGTTGTCATCAGGGAGTCTTCCTCTAGCCACAGATGGAAACAAATGCAGAGAGCCACAGCCAGACATTACTCAGAGAGAGAGTCTAAATTGAAGGTCTCCATTTGGTCCTCCTCTTGGAGATTGGGAACCACAGAGAAGAGAGAGGAAGAAAAACTGTAGGAGTTAGAAGTAATGGAAGATGCCAGGAGAACATGGCCCACCAAATCAACAAAACACAACTCACATGGACTCATAGAGACTAAGATGGCAAGCATTGGCTGCATGGGTCTGCAACAAGGCCTCTGAGTATATGCTATAGCTGTTAGCTTGGTGGTTTTGTGGGACTCCTAACAGTGGGAGCAGATATATATCTGACTCTTTTGCCTGCTCAAGGGACTCTTTCCCTCCCATTGGGTTGCTTTTTTATCCTCAATAATGAGAGCTTTAGCCTTATCTTGCTGTATTTTGTTTGGTCTTATTTGTCTGTAGTCTCTCAGAGACCTATTCTTTTCTGAAGAGGAAATGGGGGTGGGAGGGAAGGATCTGAGGCTGAGGAGAGGTATAGAGGGAGAGGAAATTGGTTGGGCAGTATTATAGAAAAGACTATATTTTCAATTAGAAAGGAAAAAAAGAAGGGAGGAAGGGAAGGAAGGAAGGAATTAGTGTTAAATCAATTTACAAGAGAAAAGGAAAAGAATGGTCATGACTAGCCACCTGAAATTTACAAGTCTCCAAGCTTCTCAACCCTGTTTCCTCATCTACTAGGAATGAATATGAGGTTATACTTTAATTCAGATAGATAGATAGATAGATAGATATGTATATATACACACACATATATAAACACATATACAAATATATCTCTATATATTGTATATATATATGCAACCTCGCTTGCTCTCGCATGCATATATATATATATAAATATATATATATATATATATATAAAAATATTATAGTTTTTTTAAAAGAAAATACAGCTTTCAATGAAGGTAAACCCAGAAAAAGCCAACATATTGTGGTTACTGATTTAAAATTTTTTACATGACTCTACATTTCCAAAACATTTGAAAAATATTCAGGTAAATAAAAACAGAATTCATTTCCATTTTCTGTAAAAATCCCTTTACAATCCATAATTCAATTGCCCAGCCTAGAGATGGCCTGTTTTCCTGCAGTACAGGAAGTTCAGAATTTTATAAATGTGGGCATCTATATATCTATATCTATATCTATATATATATATAATTACATTCATATAAAAAAGAATCTCAAACACAAAGCTCATATGCATGTATGGTTTTCAGCTGAATAAAAGTTACATATACATAATATAAAATATAAAAAAGAAGTCTTCAAACAGAAACTGAATATAATGAAATCTGTGATATTCTCCCTTCCTTCCTGTCTAGGTACCTTTATATGGCTAGAGAAGGCTCTGCTGCTGCTTCATCTAGTTATTACTAGCATTCTTTCAGAAGTCAGTGTTAACTACAAGTTTTCACCTAATATCCCAGACTAGGTAAAGCCTTTGCTATGCTTTACAGGAAATAAATTAAAATATAGTTGTGGACTTCTAGAAGAATTTTCTGGTTCTTTTAGAAAAATAAAATACTATCCTCACAAACCTACTACCACTTTAATGGAACAACCATTTTGCTTTCTACTAGAGTAATTTCCAATGACACAGAAACCCTTCCTTTTAAAACATAACACTACTTTTTTTTAAAAAAGAAATTTGCTTGTATTTATTTCCCATCTTGTGATTTGCATATACTTTCCCAAACAGTCAAATGTGGTTGCTACCTTGTGCTCATTTTTTTCTACTCATCATAATGTCATCATCGATATAGAGGACCAGTGTGATATTTGGGGGAACAGAGAGATGATTATGAAATCTTCAACAAAAGCATGGAGAATGAATGAACAATAAAGGTTAAAATATAATATAATGCTGGCCTTATCAGCTGAATGCAAATTGCTTTTAGGTGGTCATTATGGGCAGGTACCATTATTAAGACTTTGGCTTGCTCAATAGATCAATACCATATACTAAGAGATGCATCAATATGCTCAAGTAGGGATGTCATATCTGGTACAGCAGTTGCAATAGGATTCAGTATTTGAATCAATTTAGAATAGTCAATCTCATTCTACAAAACACTCCTAATTTCTGAACATGATAAATATGAGCATTAAAGGGAGATGACGTGATAGCACCTACCAGTCCTGTGTCATGTCATTCAAGACCATGATGGTGACACGAATCTCTACAGTTCCTAGAATCGATACAGTTCAAAACAATGGTTTTGGTTCACTCTTTTCTCTAGTAGTGGAAACCCCAATGTCTTCAGTTTGGCATATACAAACAAAACAGCTCTCATTCTAAATTATTGGAAAAATAATATGGAAATTCTGAAAAACTCTAAGTATCTGGCAGTCAGGAAAATAGTCTTTTTCAGCTATCCTAAGGATGTGATTCTGAAGGTTTCTTTTTTAATTTCTTCATATAATTGTATAAAAGTATCTTTGTCCTTAAATGACTAGTTTATTTTGCATGTTTGAAATTAATCTTATTATATTTTTCAATGTGACCAGATCTCAGTATGTAAACCCTTCTTTAGGCTTGCAAATCCACAAGCAGGCCAGGATAGCATGAACTTATGAAGACCTGTCTTGTTCTGTCTCCAAAGTTTTCGTAGATATTTTTTCATATTTCCACTCCCACACCCCCACACACACCCTGCCAGGCCTCCCCATTTCCTAGGGCCTAAGTCTCTGAGGGTTAGATGCATCTTCTCTCACTGAGGCCAGACCAGGCAATCCTCAAAAGACAGCACTACTTAATAAGCAATTCGAATAACTAAATTCTTTCATTAAGCATTCTCCATTTTAACATAACATTTGATTCTTGTTTTCTGAGAGAGGGTTTCATGTAACCTATGCTAGCCTCAAACTATCTATATAGCCAGTGATGACCTTAAACTTCTGATTCTCCTGCCTCCACAAAATAATGCTGGGACTAAAGACTAGTATAATCACATACAGGGCATATAGTTTAAGATTTGATTCTTAAACTATTGCATTTTATATTAGCAGCAGTAAATAGGCTATCAAACAAAATAAAAATCACTATATGGTATTTTAAATAATGGGAAGGGAGGCTTAGGGAGTGAGACAAGTACAGAAAAAGGGCAGATACAACAACAGCAAGGATGTCTGAAAGTATGAAAACATACTATTAATTATCTACTAAGAAAAATGATAATGTACACAAATCTATGTACATAATTTAGATGGAATCTCATCTGGGCTGACACTGCTCCCTCTAAGAGCCAAAGACAAAGACCACCTAACAAAAGCCCCAATACCAGGAAATGAGAATCCTTCTTTTGAGCTATTGGTCAAGGTTGTTCAAGATACTCTCAAAACATTTGAGACTATTGCTGCTCTTGGGTGTTCCCAGAAGGAGGAAGGTAAGTTTCCACTTCTGAAGATACCATGCACTTCAGACACATGGCTCACACACCTCCTGAGCTTACATTGATGTGAGTGTTTCTTTCCTGAGCTTTTATAATACCAGAAGTAACATGCAAGCCTTCAAAGGAGGAAAGCAACCAACAGCCTTAACCCAGCTATGATGCCCATGAACAGCATCAATGATCAGCATGGTATGATAACCCTAGGGGTGCAGTAGCAGCACACATATCTCAGTGGTATCTAACAGCGCTCTAAATCGACTTATGAACAACTCAACAAAAAGGAAAACATGCCTAATACTGAACACTCAGGTAACTGAAGACATGGGCCTTGAAGGAGAGCCTATAACCACCACTGTATTAAACCAGAATAATTCCTAACTACATTTTAAATATTTGTCTTTCTACATAAGAATGGTCCTCACTTCAAAGAAACTTCTCTTTGCAGCAGAAATTCCTAAAACATTACAAATAATCAAAATGCAGAGTTGTAGAGCCCATTCCCAATGGATATATTTAAATATACTTCCACACATAAGGCTCAGGAACATTGAAGGGGGCCGGGGGGAGGCTGAACAATTGTAACAGCAAGAGGATCAGAGTTTGCTGTAAGGATGGGTCTTCTAAAAATATCAGACTTGCAAGTTCTCACCAACATGACTACCTAAACATGACCTGCACAAGGACAACAAGAATCGACCCGCCTAAGTGGACAGAAGAAAGACCACAAGACCTCAGCACAAAGAACTTCAGGCAAGTAAGAAATGCTGAGAATGAGAAGGAAATAGGTTTACCCTGGAAAGAGCACACTCAATGCTCATCCCTGAAAGCATACACAAAGTAACCTTATAACAGATTTAGTCATACATAGGTATATACATATACATATTGTGGTGGTTTCAATAGTCTCCGTCCATGGAAGTGCTACTATTAGGAGGTATGGCCTTGTTGGAGGAAGTGTTCACTGTGTAGGCGGACTTTGAGGGTTCCTAGTACTCAAACTCTGCCCAGAGCGAACGAATCATTCTGGCTGCCTTTGGATCAAGATGTAGAGCTCTCAGTGCTTCCAGTATCGTGTCTGCCTGGATGCTGCCATGCTTCCCACCATGATTGATGATAATGGACTGAATCCTCTGAAATTGTAAGCCAGCCCCAATTAAATGTTTCCCTTCATAAGAGTTACCTTGGTCATATTGTCCCTTCACAGCAACAGAAACCCTAAGTCACATATACATA